>JACDJE010000302.1:0-166783 GCA_016647715.1 Pavo muticus
AGGGTTAGGGTTAGGGTTAGGGTTAGGGTTAGGGTTAGGGTTAGGGTAGGGTTAGGGTTAGGGTTAGTGTTAGGGTAGGGTTAGGGTTAGGGTTAGGGTTAGGGTAGGGTTAAGGTTAGGGTTAGGGTTAGGGTTAGGGTTAGGGTTAGGGTTAGGGTTAGGGTAGGGTTAGGTTTAGGGTTAGGGTTAGGGTTAGGGTAGTTTTAGGTTTAGGTTTTGGGTAGGGTTATGTTTAGGGTTTGGTTTTGGTTTAGGGTTAGTGTTAGTATTAGGGTAAGTATTAGGGTTAGGTTTATTGTTAGGGATCATGGCTGTTTGCATGTTAAGGCTGTTCTTGTTTTGAAACTTCATGGTCCGTCAATTTCAAGGACCAAAATGGAAATGGACTTGTAATTTTTCTGTAGAATAAATATTTTTTTAATCTTACTTTATACCTGCTTTGTTATTTAGTACCTATTTGAAGAACATTTCCATGTACTTTTTTTTTTCAGAAGGTATTTAGTTTTCCATTCTATCATACCGAATTCAGGTTTTACATCTATAAAATTCCAAAATGTTTTACAAGTGGCCCTGATCCTACAAAGACCTCCCCATCTGTTTAGCTGAATAATAATAATCATTTATATTCTAGTAGTGCCCTTTATCTTGCTTAGTCTGTACACAGAACCATCTGCTTCAATTTGACTGCCTTTCAGACTCAGCTCTCCAAGAGTCCTGACCTTGTAATCTCATCTATGCCTTTGACCTTGCAGATCTCCTCTGAATGAAGGATTAGGGTCTGCCACACACAAGACAGCTTGTGAAAGCGGGATCTAACATTACAGATTTGTAATTGAAGTCAATGAACTTTTTTCCTGAATATGACTTGAATTTCTGATTTCTTTTTCAGTAAGACAAAGCAAGAAATGGTATGTAGGCTCATTTGCTCCATGTGTCTTCTCATCTGAAAGTCTCTTTCTTGGCCTGCTAAGCAGTAAAGTAAATGTACCTCTGGCTGATAGACTGGGCTGTTTATTCCACCCACTGATTTTTCTCTCTTTTCCAAAGAGTAAATGCATTTTATTTTTCATTATATAAGGCTTTGAGAAACAAGTAAAGCTATCACTAGAGAAGGGAGTACTTCCAGCAAGCAAGCAAGCAAGCAAGATTGCCTACTGAGGCATGTGTTTGATGGTAAATGAATTGTATTTGTGAATTGCCTCCTATTTACTGTAAGGCTTTCAATAGTAATCTTTCTTGAGCTAAATTACATTATCACAATAAAGTTAAAAGGAACATGATTTCTTCAGCCAAACCTACTTAGTCATCAAGAGCCCCAGCTGCTTTGAAGTGCTCCTGCAGCCCTAACTAATAGTAGACTTGCCAATGTGTGGCCTTGCCTTTCTTTGAAACATTATTGGGGGGGTGTGGAGCATGTGGAGCATGCATATGGAATATCAATGCAATAAGTCTGCATGGTCTTTCCAATTTGAGAATGGCTCTTCTGTGTCTTCATGTCCCTTCACTCTAACACTGTGAAGCTTTGGAGGATCCCAAATTATTTCCTTACCCTCTCTATACCTGTCTTACATTCATTTCTTAGCCTTAAATTCCTGTCAATTTGTTTGGCTCATACATTCAGTGGCTGCGGTTCTCAGAAGAGCCACTTAAACCTTTTAACAACGGACCCTGATTTCTTCTTTGATATTAGAGACTACAAGAAAAAGAGACATAAAACTCTTCCAAACTATTATATTTTGAGTGCAGATTATGCCATCATCTAAAATCCTGGATGATCATCCTGTAGGCTTCACATTTTGGTCGTGCTTTGAGCAGGGGGTTGGATGGGGTGACCTCCAGAGTAGAGTATTGGAAGATATGGACTGTGATTCTCATCTACTAGGTGAAGTTTTTGGAACTGTAGCAGGCCCTTTGACTCTGCAGCCCTGAGATGCAAGAATTAGGGATGAATATTTAACTGCAGTTTTTTTGTACTGTCCTGGTTGCAGTCATGCTTTAAATTAACAAGTTATCTTAATTGTGGTTTTGGCATGTTTTCTGTAATAAATTATTTTCTTATAATTTATAGCTCCGTCGATGTTTTTCTGTAGCACTTTCTGCAAGCTAATAGGATCTGTTTGAAAAGTTAGACAATGGAAGAGATATTCTAAACTGTAATTGTATGTAATTGCTGCTTTGTGAGCATTCGTGGGGGAAAGAAAAGACTTCCTTATTCTTTCACATTCGAGTTTCTCCGTACAAATGTTTGTAAATGTCTTTTTCTTTTCTAATTATTTTGGTTTGTTTGTCCTAATGATACTCTGAGAACGTTTGCAGGCCGTTCTGTGTACCATACACAGGGTGTCAACAGTCAGGAGCTGCTCAGAATGGCTCCCATGACATCCCTGTGTCCTTCTGACTCCTGATGAAACTTGAGGACAACTTAACATGTTTACAGCTGGGAGGCAGTTGGTGGCTTTCACGCTTTTAAAATGTAGTCCTTATTTGTGCAGTTTTCTGTTGTTGAAGCTGCCTATAACTCTGCCCTTAGAAACACTGAGGAACGTGGCGTGGCTGGTTGTTCCTATCCAGAATTTGGCAAGTGTTCCAAATGAAGGGGAAGTCATAATTGCCCACCTTCAACATTGGCTTTTTCAGGGCATGAACAATAGCCAGTTAAGTTCTCAGTCGTTTGGAAGAGGTAAAAAAAAGAGAATGCCTGAAAGTGAGTGGAGGGCATCTGTAGTGTTTTGCATTTTGTTGCTGCATCCTAAAACAATCAGAATATGAAGTGTTACCTCTATGGGACAGTGACAGTTATTTTACAGTGGTGCAGAAGACATGAGGAATGGAAAACAAACTCATATTTCAAGCTGCTATTTCAAATGGTCCTCAGTGGCAGAGGACTGCCTTGCTGTGGTCGAAACTTATGGAAGGTATGGATGGTATAGTAAAGAAAAACAGCTGGCAAAGTGTGGCAAGTGATCTCCATTTCTGATAATCTGAGATGTTAGAAAGCTTTCTGATGTTTGCCCTTTCGTGTGTTTCTAGACGTTTCTCTGACTTCCTCTGGAATGTATTGTGCTCCACATAATTAGTGCCTGTTTTCTGCTGGGAAAACAGAAAGCTGAGGGAGGAGGGGGAGCCCCTGAGATGATGTTTAAGCAATAAGTTCCCAATGTTTTATTGAGAATCCAGCATTTCCGCTAAGTAATTTCCCCAAGCAACTGGGATTTAGTCAATGTTCCTAGTTATAATTAAATGATAAATCTTGGCATGGACAGTATCCAATATAGAGTAAGTTCTGCTGAAGCAGAGGAGCACACAAGATCCATTTCCCTGAGAAAACAATCCAGGCTGAGGAGGCTGTGCTCTCCTGTCAGAAGGCAGGCAGCAGGCAGACATCACTGCTTGGTAACACAGGAGCTGTTTGACAAGGAAAGAGTTTCAGCCATTTTCTGTATATATGCAATTTTCTATGAAATATATTTATAAAAGAGCTTAATATTTCATCATCAGCGTGAATTATTATTACAGAGCTCTTTATTGTTGTTGCTACTTGCAAGGAGAAACCATGCTAAGAGTATGTCAATTACTGAAGACGTATTACAATGTGATTATTGCATTACAGATTTTCCTGATACTTCATATCAGTCAGTCAGCCTTTATAGAATATTTTAACAGAAATGTGAATTACTAAGAAGCCTGCATGCGTTTTAGCCTTTCAGCTGTGTTTTGCACATCTCAAAATCACATAAATAGTCTAAAGAGGGAACTCTTTAAAGGAAAGCTCAGAAAAGAAGGCAGGATAACAGTCTGTTTAGTGCTCAAAACAAAAGAGAAAAGGAACAAATAAAGACAAGAACGTATTGCTATGGAATACCATCTTGTATTGTTTTATGTAGCTTTTTTTTCTATCATCGTGCAGCTTCCAGGGTTGAACATAGATACCAAGCAGTAACACAAGAACATATGGACCTTATTATCAACGTAATAATATTTACTGATACTGTTCCGTGAACTTACACATAGCACTTGACAATGGAGGTAGGCAGACCTCATGCTGCTTTATGGACTGGGAAGCTGTGGCACACAGAGACATACATGGATTAGTAGCAAAACCTGGACTAGGATCCAGATTTCCTGCACTGGGTCACAACGATACCACCCCTCAGTAGGTGAATGTATCCCAATGGCAATGACTACTGCCAAATCCTGTCAAAGGCTGAAGGAGGCCATGCCAAGATGTTTGCCATTGGATGGAGTCCCTCCGAGTAACAGTAGAGGACAGAGAGAGTGGGTGCTGCAGAATATTGTATGGCGTTGGTGATCCCTCGTTTTGGTAAGCGTGTAAGACTTCGTGGCTTTTACTGCTTTGCACTAACACAGATTTCTGTTGCAGATTGCTTTTCCAGAGGTTAGCCCTTTACATTTGGGCAAAGAAAACTCCGGACAACTGCAGCCTTCAAGATGCCATTTTTGACCTGGCCAGCATCTGCAGAAACCTCGCTGCTTTAGTCAGTAAGTAGCTGTTGTTCCTTTTCTAGGTGTAAATCTTAAAGCCTTTTACAATTGCCAATAATTTATTGAAATGTATAGTTAACTCAATGTAAAGAATGTAGGACCTTCAACAACTGTCAAGCTGAAAATTATACTGAGCAGTTATTAATGAAATGCCTTTAACTCAATATAAGAAGGTGATGAAATGAGAAATATCATTATATATATAATGTCTTTTGTCTTCATTCAGTGTCTTCTCCCTGCCTGCAGTAAGAGGCTACGTCCTTGATCAGGGCTGACAAATTCTGCAGTAATAAAATAATAAACATAACCTTAATTTATTTCTCATTAAGTGGAGTTTAATCCTGGTTTCCTTAGCACAATACAAAAACTAAGCTGATTTTAGTGGATCCAGTGTTTGACCCAAACACTGTTTACTTCTTTCACTTTTGTACTTGAGAAACAAGATTTGATACATTGGTTTTGCTACTGGTTGTATTGAATTTATGTGAATGTACAAGTTTGAACAACACTGTCACTGTGAACCTTTAAGGAGAATGTTTGCTCTCCGAAAATGTTCTATTTGATTCATAATGCTCTCCTGTGACTCTGAAAGCTCACATTACTTACTGAAAGATAACAGCTCTGTGATTAAGCTTAGGATATTTGGCCCAGGCAGGTCAGTACCAGGTGTTCTGCTCTGCACACCAACAGCTTCAGCTGAGAGCAGAAGCATCTCACCAGTGCTGGTTTAAGCTTTGACTCTACATTAGTCTAAATGGAAGCTGATCTTGAAGAATGATCTCTGTCTCTGCAGTACAGACTCTTGACTAGAATGTCCTTATTATGGCCGAAGACTCTTTAATCATTAGTGAAAGTATGCTAGTTCATCAAACATTCTAGGCAATCAGGAGGTTAAATCATACAGAACAAACACCAGTAGCTAATGTGTATGCAATATAATACAGCAGAGGAAGTATCTCTTGTGGGCAGAGAGTGGCAGGACTAGTAATTTTGTGAATTGTATCATTAATAAAATATCTTTTATTCTATTTGATGCTGACTTTGGAAGGCTCCTGTATGATTATTATGTTTTTACGTATGAGAATTTTTTATTTCTAAAGGCTTTACCGGAGGCTAAATTGTGATCTAATACAGAATTCAAAGAGTTTCTGCTGAAATGCCATTAAAATTTTAACTTTATGTTCTTTCAGGGGTTTAAAAGTTATAGAGGCAAAGCTGTACAAGCCAAAAGGAATTTAACTATAAGATTTCTGTGTTCTGTAATAGGTAGAATGTCCAACCTGACACAGATCCTTTGTTGGGTTATATATTCGGAATGTTTGGATTTTCTCCTGTAAATGATGGTGTCCACCAGGGGGTTTTCAGTACTTGATCTTTTCAGATGTTTTTCAGTATAAAGTTTCAAGTCTTTCTGTGCTGTTAAATTGAAATTAGGCAGATATTTCTAGATCAGTGGCATGATGAGATGACTCCTCAGAGCTTGCCTGTGAAATGCTCCCATCTGAAAGAAGCCAGGAAGCTGTATGGCCTTGATTGCTTTTATCCAGGACCCACTGCTGTATTGCTCACAGCTTCCAGTAGTTGTACTTTGATTTCTGACTGCAGTCCTTGTCTTGGTGGTGTGACTGGAAGTAGATACCCAGATATAGACCGACACTGACCTGCCTCTGTGCTTTGGCTCAGTGGGAAGTTTGTCTTTTTGGTGGCCTATAAAAGAGCTGGCAAATCCTCTGACCATGTTCCCATCGTTTGACAGAGCTGATAAGTAACAAGTGGAACCTCGCTGGACACCTCCAAAGAAACCACTTGCCAGCTTTCTGTGAAGAATTCAGCTTTTGTTTAAAAGAACTGCTCGTTATATATAAGAAACAAATTCTTGGCCCATCACCAGCTCCACATGATATATAAATGTCTTCCTAGGCTTATGGCATGTTAACTTCTATGGAGGTTGTAATTTATAATCCAAAGTTATAACCCTGGGAAAAATGTCTTTTTTCGGGCTGTTAAGCATTGATGCTCATACAGTATTTTTAATATGCTGCAGACACTGATGGTAATTAAAATGCCTGCTGATGTCAGAAGCATCTCCAGTGGCATTTTTCCCTTATGCTGTCCCGGAAAAAAGTCCCAAGCTATCATGCCTCTCTGAACTTATTCTGCACTGCTTTTAATTCTGATGATAGCTACTGGAATATTTATAAATAAGTTTGTCTGCTATCAAAAACTGCCTCATGGAACTTTATTTTACTGACACTCCATCACAACAGAGAAATGTGGATCGTCTCATTTAGTTTCTGAGAATGTGTCTGCAGGACAGGCACAGTTAATGACCCCACATAGGCATCTCTCACAAAAGCATGGGCTGCATTCATCTCTGCTGTGGACCCGGAGCAAGTAGCAGTTCTGCTTTGTTTGAATTGCAGTGGCATGGAACAGAGAGAAGGTAAATTATTTTGGGATGAAGGGAAGGAAAAGAAAGGGATTAGGACACGTGTGGAGGAAACTGGTTTTGCTCCTTCAGTTTTCTGCTCCTCATTATCAGTTTGTGTAGCATCACATCTGCATTTGATGGAAAATTAAAATCCTGCATGAAATGCTGTGGTGCAAAAGGCAGTATTAGAGGAGCAGAACATGGAGCACAGATGCATCAAGGTTTAAGGTTTTTACTATATATATGCTACATCATACATATCTATGTAGGCACAGAAAGCTGAAATTCGTGATAGCTGAATCTTCAGTCTAAGCATGCTGGTTATTTCCAGCCATGCTGCTGTTTCTCTTTGTCTTATCAGCTCAAGCCAAATGAATTCCTGAATTCTGAAGTTTCAGTTAGGGCAGAATTGTGATTTTCGGGCCTTGGCAGTCGTTGGGTTTTGGCAATTTGTCTCCTTCTTCATCATCAAAATACATCGTTTGATGGTAAGTGAAGAGTTGGCATCCATTCTTACTCTCGTGATTAACACCTTATGATTGGGCTTTATTAAAATGGGGTGCTGAGTAATTAAGGACTCACTGTGCTAATGAGTACTTAAAGGGAAATCCCACGATTCAGTCTGCAGCAGACTTTGATAGCTTTAAAATTAGTTAAAAATGGCTATCATCTTCTGCTTTTTTTTTTTTTTCCATAGAGATTCATTAGAAAAGTACAGCTTGTGAGAATATTAATAAAAGTAATTTGCTTGCCTTCCACGCAGAACTGGGGTAAGAGAGGAACTTCCAGGTGCCTCAGGCCATTTGTGCTGGAGTGACCACTGGGGTTTGGATGTTTGCATTCACACCTAAAAAGATAAACTGTATTGATTCTTACAGCGATATTTGTCCAGCAATAATAGGAATTGCAGTGAACTCAAAATGTGATCTGACTGAATCTCAAATTTGATGCTGAAATAACTGAGATCCTGCTCACCCAACCCCCCGAACCTCTGACTGTCAGCTGGAAAGAAAATTGTTAATAATTCTACCTGAGACAAAAAGCTTTGGAAGTTGAATTGATGAGTGTGGGCAGAGTTTCTCTCGACTTGCATTAACCCGACCTTGATGGCGGTTTCTCATTGTCTGAATTTCTTGGTGATATTGTTTCTTCTTTCTGCTCTGCCATGAGAACTGAGTGCTTCGTTCCACAGGAATCAGTGGAGCCTCCTTTGATTTGCACTGACATAAGTACTGTGCTCACCACATGGCTGTGTTTAACCCCACTTAGTTTTTGTGCCCTCCTAACTTGCAAGAATAACTGCATTTTGTGAAGGGCTCACTGTTTCATTTAAGAGTCTTAAATGAAACACATGGTGCTTGCTGGGAGTGTGAATGAGCAGGGCACGCTATCTCCGGTGCTGTGAGAGTGCCAGAATGCTGGGCTATTTTGGGACGAGGTACCAGACAGAATTAATGTGGTCTCTCACAGAAATCAATGCAGGGTTTTGGTATTACTTATTCTAGGGACGAGGATGAGGGTTTCTGTTTTGTTTTTAAAACTGTCACACCCTTTGCAGCTATCCGTATCGAGAGCTGCCTTAGCAGCCACAAGATGGATTTTGTGAGAACTGGATGTCATCCCCTCCACTAAATAACCAACTGGTGCGCAGAGCCTGAGCGAGCTGGTGAATTTCCCTCCAGAGAGTCGCATTCAAATTAGTGGATAAAACTGATACTTTTTCAGAACATCTGTTCCTGCTTTCAGGCTCTTGATTGTGGTGGTAATAATATCAAGTGCAACTATCCAGTTTTTTCTCACCCATGTTTTCTAAATCTTGGCTATTGATACTGTTTAGCAATGTTAATGGGTCTCGCTGCTTTTCTTCTGCCCTTGATAAGCTTTCCTCTTTAGACATAATTAGACTTTGTTTACGCAAATATTTCATAAGCGTCTGTGTCAGTAAGCTCAAGTCTTTGTGTTGTATTGAGCTTCTAATATTCATTAAAATCTTAAATCATACAGAAAGGAAGAAGACAATTAAAAGACACCCCATATCCATGTCTGAGTGAACAAAACGCCTGGTAAGAAGGCTGTGACTCCAGTGACTGATATGTGGGATTTCTCCTGAGTCGCTGCCAAAACAGAGCAAAAATAAAAGTGTAGCAGTTCACCATTCTGTGCCTTCAGAAATCCACGGAGTCACTTGGAGGGTTGGAATTTCCTGCAGTTCTATCTATAGCTGCTTTAAAACCTCTTACCATGTTGTAGTAGTCTCTATTCTGATGTTTATTTGTAATGTCACAGCCTATTATTAACATTATAAACTTTATACCCATGTGAGTGTGTTCTGCTGTCCACACAGTACTGATGGGGACACCCAGTGACTCGACTGACTGCACACACAAACCCACATCCTATGGTCTTGGTTCACAAATAATTTTCCCTGTATCTCATCACTTCACTTCCCCACTCCATTTCCAGTTCTAAACAAAAAGTGCATTTGGTGGCATCTGATTCATATTCTGTGGTCATGAGAAAAACTGACCTTTGATTCCTACTCCTTGTCTTCTGTATCACAGCCTTTCCAGCTGTGGTGGTGTCACACCTCTCACATGGGAGGTTCTTACCTTCCTGAACGGCTTCCTCGCACACCATTTGATGAAATGTACGTTTCAAAGAATACAAAAGTTACTGTTTAGAAGGTAATTTCTGGTGCTAAATTGCGTCTGTTCTGAAAAGAATGTGGGAGATTTTCCCTCTCGTTCTGCAGTTTTTAAGTTGAAACATAACAATACAAGATAAGCAGAGGATGGGCAGTAATGAGACATGACAGTGCTGTCCATCTTGCTGCATCCCGTATCCATGTGAGCGGTGCTTTTTCAGCTTGGTGTTCTTCTGCACTGAATCCATGAAGACCACAAAAGGTGGTGAGAAGATGAAGTGTTAAGGAGGTTTCTGAAGCATACAGCTAGATGACAACTAACCTCTAAGTGACAATGTTGAAAACAACTTGTTTTTCACCAGGAGGGTACACAGAAGAGTGTTCTAAAAATGCCCTACTGCCACGTCCACAAGCTCAACAACAGCAGCACTGACAGCCCTGCTGAGGAAGGCCTCCAGCACTTCTAGTTCTGTTGGTTCATCACTGAACAAAACTGGTGGAGTGATAGAGAGAAAGGAGTGAGCGGGTTGTCCGGGTGAGGGATCTGAGTGCTGGAGCAGCTGGGGTCTGTGTTTGTTTTCAGCAGAAAACTGAAGAGTGTTTGTAAATAAGTCTGCTGCAGATTGCTGGGCCCAAACGCAGCAGATCCGCTGCCGCCAGCACACCCAGCGCTCAGACTCACAGAGAGAGCCTGGATTCAGCAGCAGGGGGGATTCTTTATTTTCCCTTTCCAAAAGCAACACTTGCTGTGATCAGGTAGAAAATAAGCATCCTCTGATGCAGTGATGGTGGCCATGCGTTCCTGTCCAGAAATGATGGGGTTTCTCTCCCACTATTTATTTATTACTGTCCTTACAAGGGTATGCCAGAAGGGTACGAAGCCTTTTCTAAAAGAAGATTGCCTGTTCCAAAGCCCATGGTTTGTGGGATGTTCCTTTTGCTTTTCTTAGTAGAGAGTCTTTAAAAAGTTCCAAACAAACAGAACCCTCAATTCTTTGCTTTCTTACACTTTTCTGTTTATCAGAGGGATTTTTTTCACACTCTGTACTGTAGAACTGTATTCAGATCTGTGCCTTTCTGTTCAGTCTGGCAATGGGCTTTCACATTCCTTGGCATACACAACTCTCAAGGCAATAGCACATTTTCCTCAGTTTGTAGCTCCCCAGTAAGCTTAAAAATATCTGGAATGCAGCTCTGCTGGGAAAGGCAATAGGACATTGTGTCATGAGCCCAGCCCAAAGCTGGGCTTCCTCTGCTCCCACGTGCAGAATGGCACCATTAGGTGTTGCCAAAAAAGTGGCCGAGGCAGTCCTTCTAAATCTGAGGACTGCTCACTGCACTGGGAAGAATTTATTAGCCATTTAACAGCTGTGCGTAGTACACTCAGAGGATGAATAAACAGTAATGAATTGGAGCAGCTTATGCTTTATTTATTTATTTTTGGTAGTGGAATTGGTAAGGAGCTTTGAATTATCTGGGCTGCCTCTGGTCCTCGCAGTAGGTAATTATGTGTTAGGCTCACTATGATTTGTACAGTTCTCTGTCCATCTGCATTTCAACTGGGGAAACCCATGGTGTGAGCTAAGAGCAGCTTTGCTGGCTTTGGTGGAGGGGAAGAGACAAAGTCTTGTTATTCCCACAGTGGGGCTGGCAGGTTGTCTTTGTTTCCGAGCTTCTTGTTTTACTGCCATCTTGTGCTTGTGACACAATGTTCACATTAGGAAATGCCAGCTCCATGGATGAGCCATCCAATGAGAATATCCACTCTCTCAACTGGATGAGCTGCTGGCTGAAAGGAGCAACTGCCTGCATGCAAATCCCTCTCCTGGAGTCAGTTGGAGAAAGGGTTAGAAGGAAGAAAAAACCATCCTGCCTTTTCTTCTCCATTAACTCTTTATTTCCATCTTTTGCAAATACAATTCTCCATAGATCTTATTACTGATATACATGTTAATTTGTATCTTATTTAGCTTTCTAAGCCAGGTGCACACATGCCAACTGCAACAGCAAAAGCAGATGGTCGAAGTTGCTGAGGTCCCTTGGTATTTTTTGAAGGAAGGGATCTTGTTCTGCCCATGCTGGCTAATTATACTGCATGCAGCCTCATTTTCTTCTGCCTGTGTTTTCCCCTTCTTTTGTTTGAGTAATTTATACTTTTTTTCTTTAATTCTGCATTGAAGGTGACTTGTTGTGTTTTCAGAGCAGAGTTCAAGCAGGATTCCTTCTGTAGCAGTTGAAGTTTAATATGCAGAAGTGTTTGAAGCTTGGGTGGGTATTAAGATCTTGCTGAAGGTCCTAGAAAAAAAGTATGTGACAAAAGCTAATTGAAATGCAACTGTGTTTCTCAATTGGAAATTCAGTTACAGTAATTGTATGAGGTAGAACTTAGCATTATTGAGGGGCACCCAAAAATAAAATAGGAGAATATACTTTGACTTTTTTCCATGTTTTCTCTACTACACAAATGTAGGAGTGAGGACCAAAGAAACACCATAGCTGTAAGAAGTTACTGGAAGCCAGACTCTGCATGCTGCCAAGAGGCACTCCAAGCACTTCTGCCCATCTCTGACCTCAGCTGCCTGATCACAGAATCACTAAGGTTGGAAAAGACCTATAAGATCATCCAATCCAACCATCATCATGATCTTGCAAAGTGCAGTTCACATCTTTCGGGGTGATTTGGGCATGAACAAAGCCCACAAAATACTGATGCTGCCTGTTAGTCTGAAGACTTTTTCTGTCTTCCCTGCCTGCTCATTAGGAATGAAATGCTTATCTGCTAGTGACAGGAGCTGGGATACTCAAATGGGTGAAGCAGAGTTGCATATATGGAGTTTGAAGTCCTACGTAGTAGGAAAAATATACGTGTAGAAGGGTAGCATTCTTTTCTAAAAGACAGATATTGGAAAGCATGCACTGTTTAGATCACATAGAAGTAAAGGTTAAAGTGGTCAAATAGCATCATATATCAGTGAATGGAGAGATACAAGCTAAGAGTCTGTGAACAAAAAATCTATTTAGATCAAAATCAATTTTAGGAAGGATGGCAAATAATTTAGCTAAAATAAATCTGCAGGGCTTCTACAGCCCCTCACAGCAGCTTTTAGTAATGACCTCATCCCTGCAACCAGAGTCACATCGCTGTAATAGCTCTTTGCTTCCCATTTAAAGTATAGGGAACAAATGCTATTAACTACTGTGTACAAATATTCCTGGATGACATTCAAAAGCCATTTTTCCATTTTGTCACTGAACTTCCAGGAGGGAAGCACTAATGTCTGCGTCTAGCACACATTACAGTGCCCTTGGAATACCTCTTGCAATCCAAATTGTATCAGTTCAAAAAGGACTCTTGCTGCCTCAGCTCTAAGGATGGGCAGGGCCAGCTGCAAGGCAGCGGCGATGCTTTCACAGTTTGTTAATTTGAAGCTGTTTCTTATTTCCTCAGACAACAAAAAACGTCAGGAGAGCATCATGCCCTTAGCAGGAAGCCCAGCATGGAGCCATTAGGCAAAGGAGCTAGGAAGCAAAGTTCTTCACTCACACACAAGCCAAGCTCTGGAGTTAGGATACAACCTAGTCAAATGAAGACCACAGGACTCCTTTCTGTGAGACTTCCCAGATCTTGCTTGCAGGAGGTGCAAAGTGCCCGTGACAGAACGCTTTGCACACCCCCGCTCCCCCCAGTGATGGGTGCAGCACAGAGCAGTGGGAAGCCCACTGGGCAGGGCTGCAGCATCAGGCTTTACTGCAGCCTGAAAATACATCAAACAGAACCGGGACACTTTTAAATTGTATCTGCATTTGTTATCCTATCATGATGCATATGGATGAAGAAGATAAAACTATTTTTTAAAGACCAGTTCATTAAGTTCTGAGGAATTTACGTAACACACCTGCTGCTGTTCTTTAGTGTATTTTGAATATTCATTTTATCAGCTGCCAAATCCTTCTAGTGACTTCTCTTTCATGTCTTTTGGAGATAAAGCAGTGCGTTTTAGAGATGCTAGTGATGCACTGAGGCGAGCATCTGACCAGAAAAATGTATTGTCTTACATCTCCAGTTTAAGCCTTTCTTGGGGTCTGAAGTCCTTCACCTTCTAGCCCTTTATTGCTTATTGAACTGAAAAAAAAAAAATTACAAATACCCAAAAATTAGAAAGAAAGGAAAACCAAGAAAAGGGAAAACATTACATACAAATAGGGGAGGCAGACAGGATTTGCAGTAACTCCACAAGCACAGGGAACTACTGTTTTCCAGCTGAGCTGTGCTAAGGGCCCACAGGTGCTTTCTACTCATTGCAGTAGTTAAGTAGAGCCAGCTGTCTGCATTAAGCCACCTGGCAGTGTTAAAATAGCACATTCCCATAGCAGGAAAGAGCATGGACATGGGAGTTAACACAGCTCATCTGATGAACAGTAACTAACGAAGGTAGAGCAGTTTGTGATCATCCGTGCACACTAAGCAAGCACACTAAGTAACTCCATCCCCAAAGTAGTTTAAGTTATTTGTTTAGGGTCCCCAGCAGAGGAGGACAGTTAAGTAATAACTGCACAGCATGGTAGGGCTATTCTTGCTACTCGTGTACTAACAGAGTAACTAAATATAAGAAAAATAATCAGACTATAATTTGATCTTCTCTGATTCAGAGCCTGTCAGTTGGTCATGGTGAAGTCAGAGATGCTGGGTAGCTCTTAGGGATAGGACAGGTGTCCTAGCTTGTTCTCTTGCATTAGCTCAGTACCTGCTTGGAAGAGCAGAAACGTGTCACATGCAGTGGAACTGTCTGAAAAATCGAAAGGTTGCTTTCAGTGCCTGTAGAACCAAAAAACCTGGCAGACATCAAAGCTGTGACAAAGCTTCCTGCCTCATGTAGGACTGCTGAGTGTTCTGGCTGCACAAGGGTGGGATCCACCTCGAGGGGACTGGTGCTACTCAAAGGAGGGAAAGAATGAAGTCAAGGTAAAGAAACTGCTGTGTGCCAATTCTCTCTTCTTGATTTGTTTCACAAAATGTCATTAAAACTTAGAGATGTGCTGTAACTCCTTCCTAAAAAATAATGGCTGTGTTTAGAAAAGCAAATATAGGCACTTTGCTTTGTAATGAGGTTTTTGAAAAATACCTTTAAGAACATGTCATCTCCCAGGAGTTAATTCACATTGAAGTCTGTATCTCTTCTGGTAATAAACTGTAGAAAAGGAAGAAAGCTTTCCACAGTACAGCAGGGCTGAGCAACTCTTTTTCTCTGATCCCACTTTCAGCACAGAGCTGCAACTGCATGCTGCAGGTCTGACCCCAGAGAGAGAAGGGATTTCACTGGGGCAGGATTTTATTCTATCCTCCCACTGTGATCTAACAGAGTTTGTTTAATAACATTCCTTTTGTTCTGGCAGATAATCATGGGCTGGCCCAGATAGCATCACAAATTTGCTCCTTTCTGATAATAGGATCTTATCAGGGTTTCAGCAGCATATAGCATTTTACAGGATACAGCTTTAATTAAAATGACAATATGGAACAGCAGAGGTTAGATTTCCTTGTCTGGCATCTCTGTAACATCAGGCTGGAAAAGGACAAGGTAATAAATGTCTTTCATCTGGTGTCAGAGAAAAGGTAGAGAACTATTTTGATGACATATTAATCATCTGCCGGCTGGAGTAACTGCACTTGGGAGTTCCAAGGTAAGCTGTCTGTGAAGACGTACAGTGCCTATGGACATTGCTGGGAGGTCCCCAGACAGGCTAAAACTGAAACAGCAGGGGCTGTGCCTTGCTTTTTGGTCATTAGTCTTGGGAATCCCTGTGTGGAAACCTCAGGTTTTGCAGCATGGAATACAAGATGATCAGAGTTCATTACAACAATACAATGTGTCTGTTCGAGAGGATGCGGGTCAGGCCTGGGCACACTATCAGAAGAGAACTGAGTGCTGTAAGCAGAAGTCTGCAGATAAAGGGCTGGTTTAGAAAATACAAACATCCCCCTCTCACAGTTCAACAGCTTTGCAATTCAGAGTTCATGAAAGACTGCAGCTGCCTGGCCCCAAGAAACAGCTTCTGCTGTGGGGAAGCATCTCCTAACCACTACACAGTGCGTGTTACCCAAGGAAGTTTATAACTTGAAGCGAGTTCTTCAGTATCTTGCATCAGATTAGTGCTGGCGCTGAGTGCTTACGTAGATGAGAAGCTTTTGGCAGCTCTCTGAACACACTCTTCTATGCCCCATGTGGAGTCAAAGCTGCAACTTCAAAGTTCACCTATCAGAACTCACAGATCAATAGCAGCCCCCAGCCAGCCAGGTTCCTTATCTCTGTGCTGCTCCCTGGTAGAGCAATCAGGGAAGGGATAGCGAGTCCTGCCTTATCTGTATTAAAGGCTGGCTATCAAGAAAATCTGCTGTTTGCAGAGCCTTCCATCTGCCATCTTAGGAACTCTCTGCAGTCTGTGTTCCTACTCACCAATTCAGTTTCATATTGACAATAGCCTGTTCTCCCTCAGCCTCTCCATCAAAGATTGCCAGGAGACCACGTTGTGGTGGTGGCTGTAGGACATAATGAGGTGCTGATAAAGGCAATGGCTGGTGAAAGAGGAGAATGTTTTCCAGTGAGAATTCCCTCTAAGAACAGGTTGAATTATCACGACCCAGCTTTCTAAGGGGCAGCAGAGAACACCGAGTACTTATGCAGGACTTGAAGTTAAGGCTCATTTTCCAAGTTGCACATCACTAACTTTCACTTCTGGAAGTTCTCTACCTTTGAAGGTGCAGCGTGACACAGCAACACATCAAAGCAGGCATCTGCCTTGAAGCAAGTTAACATACCCACAGTTTTCAAGTACTAAGCATCTTCTGAATCAGAATTTCATTCTCTTAACACCGTAACACAATCAAGGAGAGCTACACCATGTCCTAAATAACAAGGGATGACAATGGATGAAAAGAAAAAAAGAGATCAGCTGACTTAAGGGAAAATAATTACTCTTACTCAGCAAGGCTGAAGTTAGAATTCCTGAAATGAAGAATAAAAACCTTCTGAAAGGGAGAAATTTTCTTATTAAATTTTGTGCTTTGCTTTATCCCTTCTGCAAGGTAAGTATACAGATGTTCTATAGTATATAGATGCAAGGTAAATAAGCATAGAGATATCCTACAGATGAGTTAGGCTGGTAAGATTACTACGCTGGAAAAAACAATTAGATATAAAGGAAAGGTGCTCACCAGTGTTGTAGGCTCACAAAAGAACTCCACAAGGAGCAACCTCCAGGAAGAGATCCTTCCTCAGTGGCAGCCAGCCCTTAAATGGGGTCTAGGAGAGGTGCAGCCTGGCTCCACCCCTGCCGGGCACACAGCTGAATTGCCTTCACCTGTTGCTCCCATGGCTGACTCAGCGCTTGCCTCAGGTGGTCAATCAGAGGTTCAGGCCGTGATTCAACAGTTCCCATACACCTTCTATGTATTTTGTAGCTTTTAAAAGCTGAACGGAAGTGTTTTATAACCTGTCATTGCTGGCTTTGAAAGCAGGGGAAAAGAAAATCATCCATTGTAATTCTTGTTTCCCCTTGCTGGGTGCCATGTTCTGAATGGCTGATAGGATGGCTGGCTTTGAGGATGTGATGTCATACACAGCTTGCTCTGTTGATCTGTACACGTCTTTGTCACTTGCAGTGCACTTTTCCTTTACACAACACTGAAAGAAATGGGTTTATGCCTTACTCTGCTAAATTCCCGGACTCCCTAGAATGTCTGTGTTTAACTGCTGTGAACTGAAGCGCCATGGGCTCCTTGTTACTCTGGGAACTTTCTAGAAAGTCACAGCTTGCTTCTAATTGAAGTGGTAATATTAGCCTAGTGTCACACTCCCCATTAGAAAATACAGTACCTGGCCTAAAAGTATGACATCCTTTTATTGCAGTTCATTACAACTACCCTTTAAATAATTGGTAATTACTATCCTTTAACCTTTAGATCTTTCTTGAAACAGCAATTAATTTTATTTTATCTCAAGCATTGAGGAAAGACAAAATCTGTATTTCAAAGCCGTGTGGGTTTGTATCGTGTGATGTGTGCTTTTAATACCGTCATAATTATTGCTGTGGGCTCTGTCCTGTTCTGCCTCACTTTCTCATAAACTTTCTTTATCGTGTGATCAAGGAATTGTGGACTTCAGCTGTTTGTGTGGCAGAAAGAGAACTCCAAGCACAGAGCCTGGAGAGTGAAGGAAGAGCTCCATGGTAAGTGCTGTACCAAATCATACTGACCCTGAGTTTATGCAGTGCCTAACTCCTGTGCTAAGGGAAATCACATCCAAATAGGATGTAGGATCTGCGTGAAGTACTTCAAATATATTATAAGCAGAATATTTCCTCCTATGCTGTCTGCCAGCAGTTGACAATTCCAATGCATTAACACAGTTGCAACTGAATCTTTAAGATGCCTTGAAGATCAAACTGTTTTGAGTAAGATTTCATGTAAAACATCAACATATGAACTCAGGCCTTGATAAACAAAGCAAAACAATCAAACAAAAGTACAACAAACAAACAATAATCCTGCATTCCACTTCTCCATTGTCAGAGGTCACTCTTCACCCTGTAGCCAGAGAAAATTCTCCTTTATCCTGCATAGGAGGCCACTTCGACTGAGCTACCGACTTCACGGTCTCTTGTGTGATTACTTATGACAGAGTTCATTGTATTTTGTTTGAGAACATAATTAAGTCCTTAGCGCATGACAGCCGGGTGGCTGTCACTGTTACGGTGCTTGCTGCTTCCCTCTACTGCACGCAGCTGGAATTGCGGGGCCCGCTGCGGAGAGGCAGCGGCGGCAGGGGATGGGGGTGCGGGTGTACCTGAGTGGAGCGATGGGATCTGGCTGTTCATTAACCCGGCAGGTCATTGGACTGACCGTGGCCGCTCCCATCCGCACTGCACCGTATTTGGAACTGCCTTGCCTGTGTCTCAGCGCTTTGTTATGGTCATCTGGCATGTATTTTGATTCCACTTCAGCACGAAGCCCCCTGGAGAGGTTCTGTTTACACGAGCTGCTCCTGGCGTGGGTGATGCACTGTTCTGGTCAGCAGTGTTCTGCTGTAGCTCTCTGAGCAGACCGTTGGATCTGCACGCTGCAGGGATGGGCTCAGCTGGGCTGGCTGTCACTGGGGAGCGTTTGTACCCATACTGTGTATGAGGACTGCTCTTATCACACCGGGGGTCCCATTTGTGCTTCAATCTGCCAGGTGATGCCGCGGTAATACAAAGTAAGGAACCTTTTGGAGGTGGTGAAAAAAGAGCTGGTGCTTGGTGCTGTTTGCAGGAGAGGTTACTTAATTCCGTGCAGCCAACTCCTTTTATCAATTTTCACTGTAATGTGTGTGTCAAAGCTTGGTAAAGCATTTATAGGGCTTGTTCTTGACAGGTGAAATAGGTTAATTCATCTGAGAAAGAAGCTATGTTTTTCTTGATAGTAAAGGGATTATTGAGATGCTGAACAGGCTCTTTTCTCCATTCCTTCCTATAGGCTGGGTTTCTGATGCTGCAGACTGTAACACTAAACCTTGTGCTGGTTATTATCAAATGCAAGTATAGGTTCGTGGTTTCCTCTTGTCCACACCTGCTGAACATAAAAAGAAAGCGCTCATTCCATTAAGCAGCCTCTGGACACTCCTGGCTGATAGGGGATATACAGTGGGATTCACCTCAGCTTTAAGCTGAATTGCCCACACGTAGTGAAGTGAACCCAAGGCAAATTGGGCTGAAGCCATGCAACAGGTTTGTTAGCTTGAGCATCAGGATGCTGTTCTTCCTCACAGTACTGAGAGCATCGTGCATGAGAGGCAAGGGATGTCGGGCTGGGTTGAAAATGTGAACGCTGGCAGAACAGCCCATTAAACGAATGGATACCACTTTCTTTTTTCTGTATATATATACAGAGTTTGGGGTTTGTTTTATTTTTATGCTGGGCATTTAAAATAAAAAATGGAGGAGCAGTTATGAGTATATGAGAACACACTGAAGCTGAAACATACAAATCAGTGCTTGAGCAGTTTGTGCCTATTAGCAGAGGGCGTGCTCTCATTCAAAACGGGTAAAGCTAATGTCTGAACAGCTTTTCTTGCTGGAATCTCCTCACAATGCAGGAATTGGTTGCAGCGTTTGTTTAGCTCTCATCTCTCCCTGCACAATCGCATCGCTTGCTCAGCTGCAGCAAGTTCCTTTAAGCCTCTTGTCTTTTGCAACAACTGCCTCATCGCTGCCACGGAGCGCTTGTTCATCTCTTGGTGGAGCTATACAGATCCTTTGATGTGCTCTTTAAATTACAGTTGTCTGAGATACTTAGTTCTTTTTTTTTAATCAACGACTCTCAGATTCTTGAGCTTCTCTTCAAAATATTCGAGTGATGTGAGTGGATGGCTGTTATCTGCCATCCTTCCTGTATTGCATTCACACAAGCTGCTCCTCCATCTTTACGGATGTAACTTGAGTTGGAATCAGGCAAAATCTTCCTGGCAAGGCCTGTGTATCACAGCAGATCCTGGTTAGCACCGCAGCGGGACACGTCGCAGGGCATCGCTTCTCTGCTACAGTGACCTCCGCCTGGGAATGATTTATCAGAGTTCATGCTTCTCTGCTGCAGACACCAGAGCAGAGCAGAGGAGGCTGCTCTGCCTTTATGCAGCCTGAGAAGCATCCCCAGGGGTCACACACATAGCTGCAGAAACATGTGCGGCCATCTCCTAATGGTGGGGTTATCAGGGAGTGGCAAGAGGTCAGCAAACTCGTGTCAGGAGAGCGGTGGGAGCTGCCAATAACTCAGCCCTTTGCTGCTTAATCACATGAAGTGGGGAGAAGAGCTTATATCGTCGTTTGGTGTTTGATTGATGAACGTCAACTGGCATTTCTCAGAAAATGATACATCCTGCACCCAAGCGTGCTCCTATTGTTCCTCTGCTTTGTTGCTGAAATGGTGTTTTAATAGTTGAGGAACTGCTCAACTGCTGTTGTCTTTCATTCACATCTGAGATCATGGAACAGTTGAGTTTCACAGTGTGGGTAATTATGAGTAATTCAGAGCAGGAGTTACTGGGTGGTCACCCTCTGCTTTTCTGCCGGAGATTAAGATGAAAATAATAACGCAAAGAGTTCTCTCCCCCTTTTCCTCTTGTTACTGAAGAGTTATTATTATGTGACCATTTCAAAGGCATAATTAGGTAACTTAATAACATGACACCTGCGTATTTCCAGTCCTGTCAAAATCGTACTTAATTAGGGCAAAAATAATCTCTCATGACTCACTGTGAGGCTTCGGTGCATCAGTTAGCAAAATGGAGAGAAGAGAACAGTGTATGTATGATTAGTCCAATGCATTCAGCAAATCAAAGCAGGGTGAAGTGTCCCCAATCAAGGCAAACATGTTTGCAATGCAAATGCCTGGTGCCTGCTTCAGCATCCTTCCCAGAGTGCAGGAAGCATGTGGCAACGTTTGGGCCAAAGCTCGGACCACCTCATTAACCCCAGAGCAGAGCATTAGCCTCCCATCTTGCTAGTTAGCAGATGTTGTTTCTGTTCCTCAGGTTTCATATAAAAAAGTTTCTGAGGTTTTCTGGTTTTACCCTTTTTTTCTACTCTCCAATTATAAAGTTCCTGCATGGGTTTCCATTGTCTCAGGACCTGTGATTGTATCCATCCATATCTCATTACAGAGCTGCTATCATGCACGGTCACCGAGCATCCATCAGCATCCCTGACTAATTGCCCCAGGAAGCAATCTGTGAATTTAGCTTTCCAGTGCTGCGTAAGCTTGGATGAAAAAAGTGATAACTTCCCACTTGATGAGAAGGTTCCAGACCAGCTCAGTAAGAGCCTTTTGAGAGCTATGGCACCTCTGACTGAGGCTGAAGTAGCTCATGCCATTCACATTCTTTGTTCCTGTGAAGGCAGAGCAGAACCAGACTTGTGGCACGGCTCCCATCCCTGTCCCTCTGACTGCACCCCTGCCCTCAGACAGCAGCACCTCCCCCCCAGCTCTGAGCTGCTCTGTGCTCTGGACAGCAGCATTACACGTTCTAAAGGAGCTGATATGTGAAGTCCCTTGGGATTGAATGTGTACCCTTTTTCCTTTTTGCTTAACCACAAATTACAAATAGCGGAGCGACTGAATTGCTTGTCTACTGTCCTGCTGCTTTTGAATGTCTTTGTTTGCTCTCCGAGCACGCATTCTAATCCAAGCACGTCTCATCCTTGCATCATCTATTTCTTGTCGTGCCCCTCCCGGCCCAAGTAAAAGCGCAAAGAGGAAGATCTGAGCCAGGATGCGAAATCTGGAATAGGTACTTAGTGAGTGACTGTAAGGGATGGGGAGTACAGGTGATGGACACTTTCTGTTTGCAGTCTGAGCTCTTCCTGCAGAGGTTGGAGCAGGCTGAGGAGCTAACTGCCTGTAACCAGCAGCAGTCACGGCAGAAAGGCCTGGGTGTGTGACAAGGGAATGTAGGAGGGATTTGATTTATTAATTTTGGTGGGGAAATCTAAAAGGGCACAGAAATAACAGTAATTAGTGCTGAAGTGGGAATTCTTTGCCCAACTGAGGGAAATGCTGCAGGTAACTCTTCAAGTGCAACTGATTTCTCCAAATTATGAATCAAGGAGTGAATTGGGTATTAAGATCATGACATTTTCCAAATGTCTATTTCTCACTATCTTAAAATCGATTACTGAAGTTCAGATGTTCATCCCCACCCCCCAGCATGTTAATCCACAGCCTTAATACTCTCATGTTCTGATGCAAAGATGACCACTTCAGCACTGTACTCCTTTATCAGACAAACTGGGGTGTTTTTCAATGTTTATTTATCAATTTTTGAATGCATAAGTAGAGGAAAATGCAAATAGTTCCATTGTATTACATCTTAGATTAATCAGTTGGAAAATATGGATTTCAGCTCATGAGAAGTAATGGCTTATGGCAACTCAGATGGTGACTCCACTGTAAGGAAGTGGGGTGGAATTGTTTAAAGAAGCATCGTGGGCTTTCCAAGATGTATTTTTCCCCATCGGTGAGAATGCTGATGTTTATTCTTTGGAATAAAAGGATTTTTATTAATGTGGAAACAAAATGCCGAAGGGTGAGAGGAGTGTTGTAGCAGAAATGGAGAGTCATGGCTTGAAGCACTGATGGAGCACCTGGTGGGAAGGCAGGGCCAACCCAGGGGAGCTCAGATGCAATGCAGTGCACTGAGTGACCCAAAGGGCTGGAGCCAGGATCCACCCCTTCCCAGCCCTCATTTAAGGGTTGGCAGTGGAGGTAAGGGGATCTTGCTGGAGCTCCTTGTGTACCTGGGGCTTTCTGAAAGTAAGCAGCTTCTTTCCTTTGTTTCTGTGCCCGTGGTTGTTGTGTATGAGCAAATCCTCACTTGCTGCATCCTGGGACCTTGCTGCTCTGCTATCGTTGCTGTGTTTTCCATTGTGTTACAGCATTACAAGTATTATCATTTTAAGTTACTAAAAACATAGAATGAGAAAAAAAACAAGTATACTTTAAAGAGTAAGACTGCATTGTGACGCAGAGGTAAGCATGCTGCTCTGGTGTCTTGATGAAGGATGAAGTAGAAGTTGATATACATACCTGCCACTTTCTTTGTGCTCGCACTTCAGAGCACTCTATTGAGCACTGAGTTGGGGTTATATCGCAGAGCACAACCATACAGAAATCCTGGGGTTCTCTCAGAAAGCTTTGGAGAAGTAGATATGGGCTCCCAGGCAGGGGATCAGAGTGGTGTGTTCAGGTATGTGTGTATATACAGGAAATTATTCAGCCACTAGATGTCCTAATGCACAGAGCTGCAGATCCAGCATGAGTAGTGATGTACAGAAGTGACAAATCTGAGGCTCAGTGCTGATTATCCACATATTTTTTGCCCATGGATTTGCAATTCCTAGAATGCTGCTGAAGAGGCTCTAAAACACAACCAAAAATGAGACTATCGACAGCAGGTTTGCATGCAGGCTGTGACTGGCTGATTAATTGCCATCGTGCACATAGGTTATGCTTTTGTACTAGTTTATCATCTGCTATACCTGCTCAGCCTGCTAGGGATCGTTTCTAAGTACCGTGTGGCCGGATCCAGTACTGCATCTTGCTGCTAAATGTTGTTGTTGTTCTTCCAGTATCAGATCGTGTTATTTTGTGAGACCTGACAAACTCATAGAAATATGGGTCTACTGCTAAAGGAAATGCAGCACTGAAATCCTGACCTCATGCAGAGCAGTGAGAGTTGTTACATGAGAGAGCAAGAAAATGATGGAACTTCTCTGATGTTTTAATTCCTCTATTCTGAGCAGTGGAAATGCCATGCCCTCATCTTACAGCTGCTCTCTCTGCCTGTGATAAAACCCCAGCCATTTGCCTGCAAGATGCGTGCAGTGAAATTGCACATTGTGGAGGGGGTGTTATGTGCTCAGGAAGAGCTTTTGAGCCAGCCCTTGTTGTAGAGATGGAGAAATGGCTGGGCAGAAGGAGCATCCAGCTGTTGTTTTTATTGCTGGCTTATATGTGTATTATTCAAGCAGGGTTGGGCTGGGGGGCTGTGTTCTTTGACTATCAGGTGGTCCAAAGCTCCTCACTCACACACACATCCCTGCACTGGGATGAGAAGGCAGATAGAGTCAATCACAGACTTGAGGCCAGAGGATCAGGATGGATTTCAGCTGTGTTTCTGCATATTCATGTCTCGTGGAATGCTGCACTCAGCTGTTACCTCCTGCTGGTTCACCTGCCCTGCAACTGTCTGAGAGAAGCAGTGGGTGCTGAGGCAAAGCATGGCGTTCTTTTGGGGCTTTTATCTTCACCAATTTTCAGCTCCAGTTTTGTTTGGAGGGTTGTTGTGTGTGAGAGAAGGGGAAGGATAAGCAACCAGAATATGCAAAGAGTACGTAGGGCTTTTATTGGCTTCTGTGTGGTTACAGCAGAGCCCATTCAGAGTACTTACTGTAATTTCATCAGTGATTTGTTGTTACAGTTGGCAGTTCTTGCCTGCTCATGAATTATTTACCTGTTGTACAGGTGTGAATATTTGCATTAGAGCCAACTGGTGCATGTGTAATGTTGTGAAGTACATCGATGGGGAGGTGGGTGCATTTATTCTCCTTTTATCATTACATCCATTATGCATACAGTTGTACACTTATACCTGAGGTGGCATTTGAATATGGAACATTTCTTAGTTGCAAGAGCTGCAAAATGAGGCCGCTTTCTTTTCACCTATCCCTGAGGGCATTCCAGCAGTGACCCCCGGCCTGTTGTCTGACCCCAGGTGATGTGAGTTCTGATCTAACTCGGATCACCTGTGGGCTCCTCCAGGGCTGTACATCAAATGAGAAACAAAACGTCGTCACCCTGCTGCAAGCTTCTGTGCTGTGCTTGGGGGGAGAGAGGGACGGGGGCACCTTTGCAAACTCAGCTGGAACATCTTGCTGAGCTGCTGGTGTGGAGGAGGGGATTGTTAATATTTTCCTCCAGGCTGTAGTTGTGTGGTTTATTGAAAATTATTGGGGTATTGACATGTACCAGGGAGAGACGCTTCCTTTGCAGTTGTTTAATAAGTTCGTGTGGTTGAAGGCTAGAAATCCATAGACTCTTCAGCAATTGTCTCCATGGCACAGTATGAGGTGCAAGCTGAGGTGTGGAGATGTGGAAAAGCCATGCTGAGTGCACTGGTGGCAGAACTCATGGCTGCAGGTTCCGTCTGTCCTTCTGGTCGGTGCTTTTGTGATGTCTGTGTATTCTGACTTCCCTCTGGTTAGACCTCAGTGTGAATTGCAACTATATTTCTAACAGAGGTGGCTCATTGGGCTGCCAGAGCAGATTTAGAGCTTTGTTTCTGTAAGGTGCTGCACTTCCAGTGTGCATCAGTGCTTAAAGAACGTGTGGCTTCATCTGCAGCTCAACTTCACCAGCTCAGAGGTTGCTGCGTTCTCCCCACCGAGATTTTTTGTAGAACATTTTGCATCTATGTATGTCAAGTGCTCTGTTTGAAGTTACCAGCTGCCGCCCCTCTCTGCTTGTGCTCTCTTCTTCCCCATCCTAATAGTTCTATAGACTGAGAACTCGATATTTTAATCCAAAGTGCCAAGCACTGACTCAGTGGCTTGGGCAGAAGCAGTCTGAGCTGAGCTCAGAGCTCGTGGCTGTACAGTGTGGATGTCCTTGGATGCGGGGCTGTGGTGTTGAAGTGAAGGCTTTAAAGAAGCGTAGGAGATGCTGTAATGTGCAAAACCATTCCTGTGTGCCTCCCTGGTTGTGTTCCTTTGTGGCTTTCTGTTTGTTGTTGTTTGGAGCCCATTGGCCATGGAGATGACCTTAGGCTATTGAAGAAAATGTATTTTTCATGCGCTTGCTTTCAGCCTTTGCCACTCTGCTCCTCATTGTGGTCTGGCAAACACATGACAGAAAAGGAATAAGAGATCTTCTGATGTGATGTTCTCAGATATCGATTTTTTTTCTCTTAAAATTCTGTTTACAAATTCCTTTTGCTTTAATTATTTGTTTCCAGCTGAAAGCAGAAAAAAGCTCGCCTGCAGGACCAATTGACAAGCCTTCGTTTTAAGCCCATGGAACGAATCCCATTGTATTTCTCCAAAACTCACCGGTCAGGGATTTCTGAGCACTTTGACAGGAGCAGCTGAGCACCCTTGGCACGTGATGCAGGTGGAGTAGGGTGAGGTTAATGGAATGAATTCGAATATGAGGAAGGGAATTCAGCCCCTCTGCTGAGTCCCGTGCTCCTGTTGCCTAACGCAAATAGGGCTTATCTCCAAAAGAATGGGAAATGGAGAACAAATCCGTTATTTTAGATTTTGTGTCTTTGTGCATTGATGCAACACTGTGATGCATTGACCTGGAGCGTGCCATGCTTGGCTTCCACGAAGAGGATTCAGAGTCACGGTGGGACGAACCCAATACCTTTACCCGTACCTATAGCTGTGTAGGAACCTCACGGCGAGCGCTTTGTTAGCATCGCTGCGCTCTGCGCACCTCCCTTTGTGCCACCGCTGCTCCCTGCGGCTGCACCGAGTCCTCAAACGCTGCGCCTGGCGGTGCGGCTCCTGAGCCCGAAATCTTTGGTCCTCCTACCCCCGCCCCGCCTGCAGCCGGCACGGCGCTTTGCACCTCCTTGCTGCCCAAGTCGGGGCAGAGCAGAGCGGCTGTACCTGAGCACACCTGGGCTTGCTGGCCCCTCTCCTCTGCACCGAAATCGGTGGTTTGCAGCGAGCCGGGGGGAAGGGAGCGTGCAACAGTGCCCCCCACGGCAAGGAGAAGCGCGCTTGCTCCCAGGGCCGGGCACTGTTACTGAAGATGGCACAAGCGGTGTTTGCTTCGGGCTGGGGCGCTGCCCGCTGTGCTGCTCCCCGCGCACCTGTTAAGGGCGGCGCTTTGCTGAGGAGAGCGGGGCTGAGGGGGAGGAAGAATGCGCTCCACCCCCCCCGCTCACCCCCTCCGCTCCCTGCTCGGCCCCGAAGACCGGAGCGCTGCGGGGGGGGCTCCGCGCGCTGCCCAACGCACCTGGCCCCGCCCCGCGTGCGGCTAATTAGCGGCGGGGGAGGGGCGGCTCATTAGGGATGCGGGCGCGCGCGGCGCCTCGGCGGCAGTCGGCGGGTGGAGCGGCGGCAGCGCGGGGCCACGGGCGCAGCTCCGGCTCAGTGCGTGGGGGGGGCGAGGGGAGGAAAACAGGAGGAAAAAAAAGACGACAACGCGGGAAGCGACTTCTCTCTGCACCTGCGGCTCCGGCGGAGGTTTGCAGCCTCAGCTCCGGTCGGGGAAGGAGCGGAGTTGCGGGGCTGGCATGGGCGGAGGGGCTGAGAGGGGCGGCTGCGCCCCGCGCCTGGAGCTGCTGCTGTTCCTGGGGCTGTGCGGCCGCGCGGCAGCGCTGAGAGGTAAGCGGAGCTCCCAGCCCGTCCATCCCCGGCAAGTTTGCAGCCGGAGCCCGCGCCCGGCCCCGAGCACCGGTTGCTCCGCTGCGCGAATCCCCTGTCATAAGAAACAAAAAATCCACCCCCTCCTACGGAACCCCCCGGGATCGCGGTGGGAGGCGAAGCGGATGTGACCCGTGTTGGGGTAGGGGGAATACAGCCCTGCGGGGGGAAACGGGGAGGGAGGGCAGCTCGGCACTGCGGGCTGCGGAGCATCCTCTGGAATGCGGCGTGTGCGGGGCTGCGGGCAGCGATGGGGTAACCGCAGCGGTCGCGGGGAGTGGCGGAGCCGTCCCGAAATGATGGGGCTGGGGATCGTGGCCTGTTCTGGAAGCGCGAGAATCCAACACCTGGCAGACAGTGCGAGTGCCTGCGCTTGGGTGCGCGTACGTGCGGTGTTACTGATGTACGTGCTCGGGGTCTGTCCCCATCTCCAGCCTGGCACCTCGGCACGGTGAGCTGCGATGGGGCCGGGCACCACGCGTCGTTGCACCCCGGCGCTGCGGGCTGCACGGAGTGTTTCCTCCTGCTGTTGAGGTTTTACAGAGCAACCTTGCAGCAGGCTTTGTACATCCGAGCAGATCCCTCTCGCTGTCGGCTCTCGGTCCCTCCGCGGAGGTCTCTCCCCACGGGGCCGTGCCTCCATCTGCTGCCGTGGGGCACCATCCGCTGGTCGGGCACCGCCCGTGGGTCCGGCACGGGGCTGGGCCACAGGTGACTGTTGGGCAAAAGCGCCCCTTGTAGAACTGTGAACTGAACGATGAGAGTGGGTGAAGGCTGATATTACTTACCATTCCTTTCAAAAGGCATTTGTGACCATAAGGGACCACGTGTGTGTTCAAATCAGCGCTCTGAGGTCGTGCTTTGCTGTGTGCATCTGGCAGAGCTCCGGGGCAGATCTCACATTGGGAAGCGCAGTTGGGATCAGGCCCTGTGAGCCCCAGAAGTGTCACTGCAGACCATGCAGGGCACAGCGGGGCTGTTGCTGTTAAGGAGTTTTAGTTGCTCAACTAAAATTTCCCATCCAGGACGCTTCAGGCTGAAATAGGATGGTTCGGTTCAGGTGTTGTTATGAGGCAGCACGGGGTATCCTTGGGGTCAGGTGGTGGCTGTGGTCTCTGAACCGTGATGTGCTGTGTTTGGTTATGGCTTTGGCTGAAGCAGGGAACCCCAATCACCGCCCCGCTGAGCTGTAAGGGTTTGGCAGATGAAGTTGTCTTAAAGCCTCCTCTGATACAAATGGTATTCTGAGGTTCTGTTTTGAACAGAGCTTAAAGAAAAATGAAATGATTGTAGATAACCTTCACGCTGCATTTGTCTGTTGGAATGAATGTCTGTGCATAGCTTTGGGCTCTTATGTTACAGCAAACAATGCAGAGACGCTGGGAATTGGAAAATGAGATGGAAGTTGCTAGTTTTTTTTTTATCTCATTGATGTATTGAAACTAATTTTGGGTTGCATGTATCCAAATAAAGATGTCTCTAAGATGGGAGCGCTGGTATTGCTCTGCATCTCGATGTTAAAGCCTAAAGCTACGTGTTTGTTCCTACGTCTGTGTGCGTTTTGTTGTAAATAAGCACTGTTCAGGGATTGATTTACAACAAATAAGCACTGTTTAGGGGTTTTCCTTCTCCTGTTGCAGTGGTACCCGTGCAGTTACTGTACTGCTTGGCAGCCACTGCATCTCACTTCTGCTTTTATTAAGATGAATGCCCCGCTGTCCCTTGTGGAGCAGGGCACGGCTGAGCAGTGAGCCATAGGAGCGGGTGCCTTGGTTTGGAACTTGGGTTTTTTTATTTGCCTTTTCTTTCCTTAATATCACCCAAAATACGCAGTCTGGAGAGCCGTGAATTTAAGGCATTGCTCTGATCTGGGAACCCAGCAGGCAAACCAGGTTCTGGACAACAGAGCTCTTGGAGGAATAACGCTTTAGGAAGATAAAAGCAGCCGATTCTGTTGATGCTGAGATGAAACTGATCGCAGAGACGGGACTGATAGGCAACTTACCCGTGTCCTGGCTGTACCTTTTGTCTGGAATTTAATGCCATCCTTGTGCAAATTGGATGAGCTTCTGTTTGCTTCGTTATGAATGGGCTGGAATTTCATTTGTGTATGCAGATTCTCTCTGTGTTTGCAGTGTACTTCATTGCCACCAGCTTCGAGCCGTGCGAGAGTCTGCGCTGCTGCTCTATTTGCAGAGCGATGTCGGTTTGCTGCGCTGCATTCAGGGAGCGGGGAGGCTTTTTGTGTCCTGATTTCTGCATCTGAAGGAGGTGCATTACGTCCCTGTGGCATTAGATGGTCTTCAGTTCTCATTCTCTGCTCTTTGTGCCCCACTGAGAGTAAAGCTGTGTGATTATTTGTTACTGCGTCCACCAGTTCACTACCTGGGATACTTCTCGCGTGCCGACCTCAATTGAACAGACTGTCAGTGCATGGATTTATGTGCTCTTAAAGTACAAATGTCATCAGGATCTCAGTGGAGAGCTGAAATATTAACAACTGATGCGGGGTAAACAGAAATCAAGGGAAGGCAAGAGTGCTGCACGCATCAGTTGTATGACTGGGTTCAGATCACATAGTTCCTCTGTGTGAGGAAGAAGCATTCATTAAAACAACAAATCCCATCTCTGCCCTGAACCATCCCTCCCCTCACCGTACCTTTGTTTCTCTGCCGGTGTTTGTATCTACTTCTCAGCTGCTCGGGGAAGAAACTTTGACTTGGGGCTGTGGTTACTGAGTAGTTCGTGGCTTCTCTCTCATCTCCATGAAGATACGAACTTGCTTTGCTTGTGCTGTGGTCTTGCTTTGCTTGTGTGGGAGGAGAAGGGAAGGTTTGAGAGAGGAGGATGGGGAAGCCTGGGGGCTCAGAAAGCAGCATTTCAACACTGCCATCACAACGTGGAAGTTGTTATGCTTTGGGATTGACAGCATCAGTGCATGTATTATTTTAAGTCCCTGCTCAGTGTAGTGTTGGCTTCCTGTCAGTCCTGCTCTTTTCTGCATCTACTTTTGTAATGTAGTTCATGGGATAAAGTGGGATAGGAAAGCATTTCTACTGAGTGTAAGGCTGACTTTGGACCCACTGTGGAACACTGATCCTAATTGGGATTGTTTTAATTTGTTCTCTGGTGGTACTTGGGCGTATTACTGCATTGCTCAGAGCACGCTGAGTTCCCTGCATCCAGTGGATCAGCATGGCAGCCAGCGTTGGTGCCAAATGCTGCTCAGACAGAAAGCTGAGGAGTTGCAGATACGATCCCATGATCACACGGTTCCTTTCTGGTGTGTGCATCTCTGGGTGTGATTTCCTTTTTGGAAAGGCAGGAGGGCACCCCTTCCCTGCAGAGCAATGTGTTGCAGTGCTGGCTCCTCGTTGTACACATGTGCTTCTCCGCATCCACTCTGTAGAGCTGTGCAATTCCTATCTCTTCAGATGCAGAGAATGAAGCTCGAGCTCTACAAGGATGAAATGAGCTTTGCAAGCTATGAAAGAAAACGTCCATCTTCATAGAGGCAGGGGACTCAGTATCAGGATGAATTGTTAGCAGCGAAGAAGAGAAGCTAATCTGATGGTGGTTTCACAGCGAATTACAGAATGCAAACATCAACAGTCTGATACGAGCCTAGATGGAAAATTACTTATGGTGCAAAGGATCCCGCAGGGCCATCTGATGTATGTTTTCTGTATTTCCAGTCCTGCTTTTCTGGGGGAAGGTGGAGTCAGAGGGAAGGAGCAGAATGTTAACACCAGAGGCTGCTGTTTCTGTTGTTTTCAGCAGCTGCCGCTGTTGCAGTGGAGCAGATGGTCAGCTTCGTTTCTATGAAATGGTTTGGGGTTTTTTTTGTCCATTTCTACTTTTAGGGAGCCTTAATTGCCCCACTGTATCACACCGCCTCACCTTATAGCATGAATATTTGTAAGTATGCGGTTTTTTATACTTCATCATATCTTACGTGGTCCATAAACCACATTGGAGAGCATGCTGCCAAGTAGGCATTGAAAGCTTCTAACTTATATATGTGATTTGGTGATCCCAGCCTCAGAATTCTACCTCCATCATATTGGTTTGTGGTTTTTGTCCACCCCCCCCTCTCCCACCTCCTTTCTGAGGCCTCTTTTTAAGCACCAACCAGGAACAGCAGTAATAAAGTGCTCATTGTGGTGCAGTTCCATCTGTTGGGATGACGGGCAGCTCCCAGTGCCCCCGCTGGGGTTTGGTTGTGTGTTTGCAGATGCCTTCAATACTTTGAAGGTGCATTGGATGCCTCTCTACATGAAATGGGGCAGTAAAAGAGCACAGCTTATCTGTAGATGAAACCTATTGAGGACGTCTGGAGATAAGCAGTGTAATCAAAATGAGTGCAGTAGGAAATAGCGTTGGTGGGTGAGTGGTGGTGTTCCTCATATTGGTGCCTGTTGTAACAATAGGAAAACTTGAAAATCAGAAGCTTTTTTTATTATTCCTGTGCAAAAAGTCCATGCTTTGCAGCTGCCAGGAAGCACAGAACAGCACAAACACAGCACACCTGCTCCTACCTTCATGCTGCATGGGCAGTTGCTTCAAGTTGGAGGTATTTTCTTTTTTTCTCAGCAATGAATGCTTTGTGGATCTCTGACGTTTCTTCTGAGAGCATTTCTGCATGTGGAGTTAAACTGCTCGAGTCCTGGCAGGCAATGGATGTGAAAGGAGCAAACGTGGAGTCTTGTAAGTGGTGAACAGTTACTCACAGAATGGCTTCCATGCTTACAATGCTCCCAATAATAGATTGCATTACAGAAAAACAAATTTGCTCTATTAATTGAATTCACCTGTCATATAAAACACATCTGATCTGCAGTTCAACAGATGTGTCTGTGACTTTTATGGTGACAAATGCTTCAGGTTAGCTGAGTTCTGGGCCAGATTTAAAAGCCCTGAGGGTCCGTGGTAAGCCATTACCCTTTGAAATATTAATTTTGACTTCCAGTTCTGAGGTATTTTCTGCCACTGATTTATTGCGAGGTATTTGCTGCTGCTGACATAGCTAATAATGGGCTCGAGTTGGAACTTTTTATCTTCTAATTATCTTCTAACTTGGCTGTAGAGAACAGGGGCTGTTTGCTCAGAGTGATGCTGGGTTGCATCTTGCAGTGCTTTCCTGTCACAGCTGTTGTGCAGCTCAGTGAGGAGCACTGGGTGCTGCATGTCCTCACTGTGTCAGCGCCCCTTAGCACTGTGTCCTAACGAGGCTCTGTGTGCTGTGCTTATCGTGTGGTTCTCAGAGCTAAGTGATGCTGGAGAAGCACCCATACATCCAAGTCGCTTTCTCGTTCTGAAATGTTGTTTTTCCCTGATATCTGTGTGTTTCTAAAGGCTTTATGAACTTCTCAGTATGGTTTGTAGGCAAATGACTGGTAATTTCCTATTTGTAAGAGGGGAAAGTAGCTGAAAAATGTTTGAGATAAACAAAAGTGGAAATAAAAACCCACTGCCCCTATTTATCAGTATGTACTGGAGAGTCATGTCAGGTTTGTAGCTCCGACCTTGAATAACGTGGTGTAACTTGTGCTGAATGGGGCCACTCGAGCTGAGATGCTGCAGATCCGTCTCGTGTTTCTGCCTGCTGTCCATCTGTGCACATTCCTCCAGGCAGAAGGGAGGAGGGGTTGCACGGAGCTTTAGGCTGCTCCAGCTCCAGAGATGCACCATCCTGACACGAGGAGGTTGGCACTGTGTGTCACCCTGCCTTATTTAACCATGTACTGTGGGGAAAAGGCACCTACTCCTACGTTCCTGTTGTTGTCAGTCCTAATTCTTCAGCTTTTCCTGATAGGAGCAACTCCAGTGATGTGAGTTCAGTTTCTAAGAAGCTGTGGTGCTGCGTTAAGAGAGGAAACGAGTCATTCTTCTCCAGCTGTCACTTGGTAACAGCTTATGGCTGTACTGAGTACCTGAAGGCTTCTGTTAATACCAAATTCACCACAGTAACAGCCAAACTCCCTCAGCTCCCACTGCATTAAAAACATAGGACTTATTTTATGTCAAATGAGCTAACAAAATAAAAGATGAATTTAGAGTATTTAATCTGTCAGCATCAATGAATCTGAGAGGATTATCATTCCATTACTGCTAATAGATTTTTTCCACAGATAACTCTGCTACTTGACTTGCCTATTTCTGTGAAGACTTGTACAGATCTAATTTAGACTATGATTTAAATACTCCTGCTCTATTTTGATGTGAATCTGTGAGTTAGCAGTGTGGTACCTGACTTGTTTTGATCTTGGTGACTTCACCTCAATCATTTGAATGAGAGCATCTTTAATTCTCGATGAAGATCGTGTGGTGGTTTCAGATTTGAGTCGTGCTAAATGTGACCCAAAAGCTGGAGCTGGCTTCTCCTTGCTTCCTTCCTGAGGAATGGCAAAACAAATAGCATTGCCTTTATGATGGGTATCAGAAGGACTGATGCAGACCTGGTGCTTACCCACGTGTAGGGAAAGACCCCCAAGGATGGGGATTCTTATTTCCGAGGTCTTTTGGTGGTCACTGATGTGTGAAGGTTTTCTGGAGACAAATAAGGATAACATCACTTGTTACCTTAAAGAATTAGGAAGGGAGCAATTCTGTCTTCCTTCCACCACCTCCAACAGGCTGCGGGGAGGAGGGAGAGGAGTACATAGCGGAGAAACTTCCTGACTCTAGATGGAGCCCGGGCTGTAGGATTTGACTGCAGTAATGCCCTCACAAAGGTCTTGCAGTCCAACAGTCAGACGTACTGCAGTGAAAGGAGACCACACGATGATCAGGATTCGTCTGCAAATAAATTCCCCCCTCCCAGTGCATGCTGAGTTTCAGCAAAAGGCTCCACGAGACAACGTGCCCCAATTGTGTGTGAAGGTTAAGAAGTTTGTGCAGGTTGGGGTGCTGCGTTGCTCCTTTGGGGTTAGTGGGGCTGTCTTCACCAGGTGTGGGTGAACCGATGCTCCCATTGCACTCTGGATTTAGCAGAAAACAAACCGGAGAAGAGATGTCAGTCAGGGCTGTCCCAACCTCTTACTGCCATAATCATCCCCAGCGTTAGCACTGCATCTCCGTAGTTTGTGATGTCAAACTGGATTACGTGGCTATGGAAACTCTGCTGTGTATTTCAGAACCTGCTTGAGCTCTGTGCATAGTTAAAAGACTTTGATTCTCCTGTGTTGTTTAGTGCCTTTCTCAATTAGCTATTTCTATGCCCATTTTTTATACAAATATGTTATGTTTGCCACCTTTGCTATATGTAAGAGTGAGACCCCTTTGCTGGCCCAGCAGTGAATGCTGTAGGAGGGTGGAGGGCTGGTAGGGCATTGTGAATTGTATCTGAGAGCCTAGAATAGCATAGATAAAAGCAATAATTAATGTTTTACAGCTAGATTCAGAGTGCTGCTGCTGGTCAGTGCAGAGGTATCTGGCCATCCTGCAGTCCCATAGATGAGATCACAGCCACTAACAACTTGGCAGAGCTACTCTTGAGAGATTTTTGTGCCTTTGGAATGTCATTTATGGTTACAGTCCCCTTGGTCCTGCAGGGACAAAGGATACACTTCTTGTGATGGAAACAAATAACAAGCCGTGGTCCCCTTGTGTTTGGCTGCACTGTCATGCAGCCTGCAATATTCCAATATTCCATCATCTGAGCCTGTCGTGCTTAACCTCTAAAGCAGCTTAACATGAGAAAGTAGGAGAAGCTGTGAGTGGGGAAATACAGCTGGGCCTGATGTTGGTTCATATTTTAACATTTACTTTCCTTGGGGGTATAAACCATAAACCCCACAAAATGCTACCAGCTCACACCAAGATGTTTTTAATCCTTTGGTAGTTCTGTATGTAAAATGCTTTATTAAAGGTATGAAATATTTTCCATGGAGCTGAACCATTTTTCATAGTGGGAAGATAGGAAGAGACTTCAATAACGCAGCAGTTGTTATGAGGGGAGGCAGAAGGAGGAATTTCTTCTTTCAGTGCACAATTTCTCTCACAGCCGTGAGTAAAACAAAACCCCACAGCCCCAGAAACAGTTTGTTTTTGAGGCAGCTGCTCCCGGAATGACGTGTGATGTGTCCAGCCAAGGAGACTGCCTTGTGAACATAGGACTACAATCTGCTTCCCAGTGGTTTTGGGTTGTTGGGTTTTTTTGCCTTATAAATGCAAAAGAAAACAGAAGAGTAGCAAAGACATTTGACTCTACCTCAAATGGGACCAATAGGAATCAACTTGGATCGAAACATGAGGCCCCTGAGCTCTTGGTTTCTGATGGCTTTAGATAGGGCCAAGCTTTGTATGGGTGCTCAAGTGGTGTTCCACCTGAAAAGACATCTGGAAGTTCAGGAGAGCAAAATGCACCCGTGTTCCTAGAGCAGCTTAGCCATGCTCTTCTTGATTTAGACTCCAGTGTCCTGCAAGCAGGCTGTACTTCTTCATGTTGAAGGCTCACAATTAAGACTTAGCTGATGATGATATGTGGTGATGGCTTGTGATGCTTCTCACGGGCTAGGCTGACACAGCAAGTGGCTTCAAATTCATGTCTGTCATGAGCTGTGAAACATATTTTAAGCCCAAGCTGTTCTTGCACTTCTCTATATTTTAAATCTCCTACCATTGTGGGAAGCAGTAGGAGAAATCCTCTAGATGGCTGTTTAAAATCTCATCTCAATGGTTTTCATAAAACAGATCCAGTGTTAATAAAGCCTGCTCCATGAATAGATTCCTACTCACAGCGCTGAGATGATGTGCTGTATTTACGAAAACGGATTTTAACCTCTTGTCATTAAACAATTCCTGCTGGAGATCAGCAAACCTCTGGTGGTTGTTACTGTCCTGGTAACCTATCCCACTGATCTGACACTACACGTTTTTCAGTAAATTGTTTTAATGAAGAGAAGCCTATAATGAGGTGACTATGAGAATGTCATTTCATCACGTCGGGGTCTGTGTGAAGTCCTACAGACCCAGGTAGCTGTATTGGCTGCCTACGTGCTTCCTACATTCAGTTTAGCAGCCAGAAGAGGATGGAAGGATGGTCCAGGAATTGTTCAGTTGCTGTATGTTGCTTCTGAGATGCTTCCAAAGGAGGTTTGATTTTCAGTGCTGGCATTTGAGACGATGCATGTAGTTTAACCATTGGTTGCATACAATACAATCGTATTTCTTCTGATCTTTTGTTGGTTTTTTCAAATGATAGACATGATTCTTGGTTCTAATACTCCTCCTTATAGGCTGCTCGATGTTAGGTTAAATTTGTGTGCCTGCTACAGCGAGCAATCCTGAGTTTACAGTCACTAGCTGCTATCCCTCATTCAGTGTCTACTTTCCGTGCTTGAAGCAGTAACTGAGATGCTGCTGTGAGAATACACAATCTGCTTAGTTGCAAGGAGAAATTAGCATTTACACAGAAATCCCATTTAGCATTCTCTTAGTGGATTTCTGCCTTGTAACCTAAAATCGGTGCATCTGGATCTGCTCTGATGTGGCTTTTCAGTTTGTTGGGTTCAGCTGACACAAGAGACTTTGGACCACCTTCAATGGGGTGTGCAGAGCTCCATGCCAGCCTTTATGGCTTGCCTGAACTTCAGGGAAGTGCAATGAATTCCCAGTGTCTCAGCTCCTTCCTTGTGCATCTCCCTTATTTGTTAGCAGTGTAGAGGTAAAAAACAAAACAGATCTGATTCCCCAGCAGGGTGGACAAGCTGTACACTTGTTGGGCCACTCCTAACTTTCCAAAGAATAATGGCCAACAAATCCTTACATTAATAAACAAATGCATTCTGCTGCACTTCTGAGTGAACTGGGAAGCTGTGGGATTGATGAAGCACTGAAAGTGTGGGTGGTGTGGCTGCTCTCTGACTTGGCTTCTCCCTTGGACCATTGCTCTTACAGTAGGTCACTGTAAACTACTTGCCTTAGCCTCCATTTCAAGCACAGTAGAAATGGAACAGAGGGGGCAAGTTATTTTAGCAAGTATTGACTTGTGTTCCAGCTCTTTTTTGTTTGTATTTATGTTATGGAAGGAGGCTCATGAAGCATTTGTGGCAGTGCATCCCACGTGGCATTCAGAGAGGAGGCTCAGGAGTTGGTTCCATGGGCAGCCATTGGTGGGAAATGGAAAGCAAGTGTCAAGTAAAAGCAGTAGGCACTCATTAATAGTGGAAGGAAACACTGCAGGTTGCTTATCTGTTCTGAAAGGGGGGAACAGCAAAAACACCACCATGTTCCTGTAGACCTGTGCTTGTAGTACAAACACGAGAGCATAAACATCCTCAGTTTCTGGTAGCCTGGAAATTGCTCCTAGCACGCATAGCACTTGGCCAAACAGAGCAGTTGGTTCAGCTCTGTCACAGCAGTGACTAATGAGCGAAGGTGTGGGGTTTGAATGGTGCCACCTCCTTTCTGTCGCTTTATGGCAGTTAATAACCTGGAGCATCTCACTGCACGTGGGTTCCTCCTCCTTCCCCCCAGTTTATTTGCATCTTGTAAGAATGACCTTGTTATATTTCAAAAAGACATCCTAGAGAAGGCAGAGGCAGGCGGCCGTAGCTGCTGGCTTTCCCATCGACGGAGTTCTCAAGCTCCTAATTAGTTGCAGAAGAAATCCAGCTGACAAAGAAATAAAAGATGGAATTCACATACTCAGCTGTATGCTACCAAGACAAACAACTCCAGAATGTGCATCAACAGGGTCAGCAAGAATGGTTGTGTTTTATATTTGGTGGACAAGGAGTGCTAGTCTATGGAAATGTGGGAGATGTTCGCATAGCCCAGTTCTGTGCAGGAACTAGAATGTGGTTTTGCCCCGTGCTGCTGAGCACCCCGTCTGGAATCCCAGCCGTGTGTGGGCTCACTCAGCACAGCTGCAGAAGATGAAATACTCTGAATTACTGCACCTCATTCTGCATTATTTCATCCCAAGTTTTCATCCTTCCCTCTATGTTCTAGCATGAGTTTGGCTTTGATGCATGGACTGAACCCATAACAGTTTCATTTGAGCCTGTCACGATGACCTTCCATCAGACTGTTCATGCATAGCGTTTCTTTCAGAAACAATCTTTCTGCTTTTCTCCCTCATCAGAGAACTTTGTGGAAAATAACCTTGTTCTGATATCAATGGGAATTATGTTATATGGGAATTTCTTATTCTTTCTAATGCTATATCAGCATCTTGTTCAGAGTTCACTTTTAGCCGCAGTTGGGCTGTGTGTGATGAGGTGCAGGGCACTGTTCTAGATAGAATTCAGGCTGTGATGAGAAGACAGGTGAGAGTAATTACTGTGTTGTGCTGTATTCTGAAAGGAGTTATCTATAAATATCTGTCAGGTTACTACATTCTCTTCCTAAAAATAATTGTTATCTGGAGCAAAGGCTTTACAGAAACTTGGAAAGAGTTGAGCTCCCGTGTGCTGAAATGACCTTCATGCCATGGTCAGGGTGGGTTCCTTACCATCCTTGTGCAGTGGTTCCCACAGGGCTGTGCAGGCCGTTTCTGATTGCTATAATACAGAAGGAGGACAAATGGTCAGCTGAACAACTTTTTAAATAAAAAGTATGCTTTCATGCTTTGTTAGTATGCGATATCTGTCCTTGTCTTGGTTCTCTTTGCCTTTCTCACATTAAAACAAAGGCTATTAGTTCGCCTTTCTCGAGGGAGGAGTGCTGATCTACTCACGAGGAGGTCTGGCTTACAAAGCCTGTGAAATCCAGAGGAAATCCTTTGATTGGCAGCAAAAATTGCCATAGTGTTGACTTTGTGTGCTGCAGCCTCACCGGAGATCTGCTTTGATGCTGCCTTGTTTCCTGCTAACATGGAAACAAAAGTTGCTGCGCTCCCCGTTCCTGCTTTAGCTGTTGTAAACACGGCCCCTGGGGAAGCTGTTTGCTTGGAAATGATTTGCATGTTTGACAGCACCTTCTTCTCCCGGTGATAAAAATGTAGGGCAGTGTCTGTCGGCAGTAGGGGCCCTCTCTTCATTTTTCCCTTCTTTTCTGTGGGCGGATAATTACGTTTGTGGGTCCAAAGAAAAGGTTCTGCTGCTATGCAGGCAATTGACATTAATTTTGTAATAACTTGATCTGTGCCAAGGAACATAAAATAGATCAAAACCTCAATGTGAATGACTTTAAAAATGATAACAGCACGCAGCAGAGCTGCAGTGTGTCATCCCTCAAACTTGGGAAGCTGTTAAAGTTGGAGTGTTGTGGTCCATCTCAAAGGGACCGTTTTAGTTTAATATGTTAAATTGCATTAAAGTGTAAAAATAGCCTCTCCTAAATTACATCTACATCATGTGACTTGGACCTATTTACTTTCTTTATTTTAATCCTACTAAAGTTATGGCTGAGAACGTTATAAGCTTTTCTATTACATACATGGTAAAAACCAATTAGTCTTGCAGTGCTGGGCCTGGGATCCTGCTGGGGTAATGCACTCAGTTGTGAACAAAAGAAAGTTATTAGGATCATTTGCAGCAGGATGCTCTGGAAGCCACTGAAAATATGTTTGATTCATTGAAGGCAGTTTCTGGGAAGGTCCAGCGCTGTATTTCTTCCCCTTTAGGTCCTCCTTGTGAGAACAGGAAAACTCCAGCCCCGTAAATTGGCTGTGTCAGATTGAATGAGGGAGGACCTCTGTGAGTGTTTTGGAGAAAAGGGGCTCTTATCAGAAGTGAAGGGGAATCCATGTGCAGTGCTGCCCACGCCTCAGTGGGCCATGATGTGAGCGCTGGGAGGGCTGACTGGGACTGAGTTCTTAGAGTGTGAGTCTATCGGCTGTGTATGGCCAGGAAGCAGCAGAACAGCTATTAAATGTTCAGCCCTGCCTTGCTAAGGGGATGTGCGTTTAGGGAAGCAGCCAATTGCAGCACTGTCTGCTGCTTTGACCCTCTTTCAGGACACCGTTTTAGTTTCTATCCCCCAGCAATAGGTGCTGACTTCGCACAGTGTAACAGCACGGATTCCAGCCTCGTTACTTCTTACCTTAAAGTTCTGAACTCCTTCTGAGCAGATGAATGGTTGGAGGCTGTGGCACTGCCTCCTCCTGGAAGGAGAACAGCTCTGCAAGGGGTCTTTGGGGTTTGAGACCCAGATCCTGCCTCTGGTTATGAGTCATCCTGATGAGCACCGGAAAAGTGGAAGGATGAGAGTTTGGTCCCAGCAGTAAATTGCAGAAGCATTGGCTGAAAGAGCACCATTCTGCTGCTTTCCATTTAAATAATGATTTAATTGCACGTGAATTAAGTTGGGGATTTTTTTAGACAAATTACTGCTGTCAATGAATTTTATAAGCCATGACCTCTACTCCGCAACCTTCTGTCAAAGGCTTGGAAAAATATTCAAGCTGCTTAACCACAATGCCAACTGTCAAACACGTTGCTTGCTTTGCCTGCCCGCAGCATTTGCTGTCACCTGGGGATGGCAGGAACCTCTCCTGTTGGCTCTGCAGGCATTTACTCTCTGTCCACAGGACACTCTTTGCTGGATCAAACAACTTTAATATGATGTGTACTGGTGAGCGTTGTCTGACGAGGGATCGTTTCATTCAGCATCCATACAACCTCTGAATCCCTTTGCAGAGCTCTGAATCATTGTGTGGAATGGGATGTAGGATACTTGATAGGAATTCAGGATAGGAGCTATGGAAATATGTGATTAGGGCTTTTGGCAGATTTTCTGAAGTTGGGGATAATAATTGGTTGCTTCCCCGGTATACAAATACACCATGATGGCACATCAGAGGGTGTGACAGCCTGGTACCAGGCTGCTCCATCAGTGCACTTAACCTTCTGTCCTGATTTGATAGTGGAGTTGCTCTTTTAAGTGTAACTGTTAATTAGAAGCAGATTGTTTACTGAGGTCACGTCAGTCGCTGCTGTTAAACAATGAGTGCCAAAACCTTTTTTGGAGACACGTGGGAGATCCCGATGGTCCCATGCCTGTGTTGTATTTAGCAGCTCGCCCTCCCTGTCTGCTGGCACCCCGAGGTGCTGAGGAGCCCATCCCCGCTCTGCCTGTGATGCTGTAAGGAGGTGTGGATGGCACTTCCACGTCTGTGAAAACACAGCTCTGCTGACAGCTGTGCCATTCAGATCTGTCTTTTAAAAATGTATTTTCAGGGTGGTGCTCTTTCTTCCTTGAAAGCAGAAATGCTGATGTGTGACAAAAGAGTTCTAAATGGCAGGTTAAGAAATATCTGAGCCCCTGTCTGGGCTCTGACGGTCTTTCCTCCAAAACACAGTTGAGTGACAAGGAGTGGCTGTACGTAGCAGTGCAGGGCTCTGGGGGTTGCTCCTTATCCCAGCCAAGCTGCAGTTCTTGCTGTAGCCAAGGTAGGAGTTTTACTCTAAGCAGACTTTCCCTATTGTGGTGTTTTTATCCGGAGATGGGAGCTCTTTTTGCACTGACTGGGCAGACACTCCTGACTGCTGCTTCTGATGTCTGTAGTAATCCTGAGTCATTGAAGGCAGCCAAAGAGCTGCTCCAGCACTGAGACCTCACGTTCTGCAGCACTTCAGGAGCTCCACACCACGTCTGCACTGCTGTGTGCTGAGACTGAGGGATGTAAGCAGCTACCCCTGATGGGGAGAGGGTATGGAATGGTTAAACACGCATAGAATAGAAAGATGAGATTGAACCCATCAGGTTAAAGTGAAGGGGCTGTTCTGTGGGTGTGATCTCCAGGAGCTCTTTCCGAACTGCCTCCCAGCTTTGCCTGTCTGGTGTGGTTCAACCACCGGTAGGGAACCTCTGCTACATTAAGACTTTGAGATACAAATGTGAGAGCAGGCAGAGCAATGCTTCATTTTCTGCTCTTCTCAAAGAAGTGCGTTGTTTTTTTCCTCCCACAGCTCTGTTTTTCCTCTTTTTAGTGACACGCACGTGGTGTTTTTAGGGAATTCTTAAAAAAGAACTCCTTGCAAGAAGGGTGCTTCGCAGCGTAGCTTTGAAATATAGAGGTAGAAGGAGCCATATGTCACTTGATTAAAACGTTGCGCAGCGATTTGGATCTGCTTCTGTAGATTTGACAGAGACCTCAGGCAGAAGTTTTGCTGTTCTGTGACTCGATTAATCTGAACGAGGTAAATCCGCCCGGCGTGCGCCATCGCTCAGCTCAGCGACAAACCTCCCTCTGCGGGCAGCACGGCAGGCAGGGGGCGCCCAGCAGCGCTGCCGAAGGGTTTGCTTAAATGCATGTTTTGTGGAAGTGCTTTGGAGATGTTGGCAGCGACTGCGTTTTTGCAGCTTCGTACAAGTGTACGTGATACTGGTTTCCACTCTTCTTTATTCCAAGTAAAGCTCTTGGAAACTGTCCCAAAGGATGCACGTGGTCAGATTCTCTGGAGATTCAGAGCAGAATGTTTAGGAAGCTGAAAATCTGGCAGTCTTTTTAAAGAAGTTCTGTCTGCTTTACTTAGCAGCAGCTACAGTGGGCTGTGCGTGGAGAGTTACGCTCAGACCATTCAACAAGCTGAACTTCTTTCCAAATGCACTGCAAAATCTCCATTGCTGAGGGCATGCTCTATGTTTAAAGCTTCTGTAAGTGGGTCTCTCCCTGGCCAGTGATGTTCAGGAGGTTGCTAGGATGACAGCTAAGAACTTCTGCATGAACAGTTATTTAGAATATACAATAATTATCTACACTTTTTGAAGCAGCACCGTAGGATTGGAGAAAAACAACTGTACCTTTCCTATGGTGCACTGCTGTGTCTGTTCTGCCTAGCAGGACGTGAAGTTCTGCTTCCATACCTCCACAAACAGCTTTCAGGAATCCTGTTATAGGAATAGTTGGCCTTCCTGAATTAGGAGCATTAGAACTCTGGAGCTGTTTTTGGGTATCAATGCCATAAATGTTAATTTGAGTCAAAAACACTCAAAGCAGAAGAGGACTCTTTTTGTGCAGCAGAATACGTTACATCATCACTCATTTTGGAGCTATAAGGAGAAAAGAAAATGCAATTGCAACTCATGGTGGATATGCAGTCACTGAAACCATCTAGATGCAGCACAGAACTTTGGGAGCTTGACTTTGTTTGGAAGAAGCCCTGAGGCTCCTATAGCAGATGGCAGCCCAGGACCTGCACAGCACCGCCTGGGAGCAGCCCAGGATTACTGCATTTATTGCTTCAACAGTAACTAAAGCGGTGTAATTCCATTAAGATCTAATCTGAAATTGCTTTTCAAGCTTGGTGTGTTGTGAAGGGAAAGGCCCAGGTGAGTTCTATGTGACCTGTGTTTTGAAGATGTGGAATGTGAGAAGGGATCGTTGCAGTTGTGATTACCATACAGTGATCGTGCTGCAGGCTCCAGTGTAAAAGCCTCTGGAACTGAACTTGATGTGAACCATGACTTGTTCAGTGTGCTGATGCTTGAGCTCTCTCTTTTATTTTCTTTCACTTATTAAACAAAATGGGGATGAAGTGGTAAGTGTGCTTAAAAACTATTGCTGAAGTATGGTGCAGTGTCATCCCGTGAAGCTTTTAGCCAGAGGGAGCAGAACGTGGGTCGGTGTGTGGTGTTCCTTCACTTGGAGGTGCTGTTCTCTGCAGTTGCATTTTCCTTGAAGCCGTTCTTTTCTTGCTCTCTAAATCTTGCTGTTCTGAATGTGGCACATTGTGAACTGGAAGGAGGAAGAGAAACACAACTTTGAATATAATATAAAGAAGGTAGGCTCAGTGCTTGGGATCTGAGGGCTTCCTTGTGCCTTTCATTTTGTCTGTGGTATGAACCAATTGCTCAAGTCAAGATCAGTGCTGGAGCTGGCTCTGGCAATAGGGAAGGCAGCAGCTAGTCCTGAATCTTTGCCTCTGTGTCCATCTCTGTTTTCTTCTCTTTATTCTGAGAAATCAATCAGCATGTACAAATTAGACAAGTATGAGTGCTTGTTGATCTCTTAAATTATTATTTACTCAAATTATAACTAAAAACTTGTGTTCTTGTGCTGAGATTAAGTAATCTTCTAGGGGAAGGTGCATGAAACAGTGGCGTCATTGGCAGCATTTCTGAAGTCCATCAATGTCAGTCCAAGTTGAGACTTTTGAGCTCTGTTAATTGAGAGTGATATTAAAAACAAAACAAAAAAAACCCAGAAAACAACAAAACCAAACCCCACCACCACGCTGAAGCATTCAGATCTCATTCTGGTACGTGATGTGCTGTGATATAACGCTCTCTCAGTAAGGGTTTGTTGGAAGCCTAGGAACAAAGCCCTTGACTTAACGTCTTTGAAGCACAAAGCATCTTTAATATTGGAGGATCAAAAAGGAGAATAAATGCAGAGTCTGTGCAAAAGAATTTGCTGGTGTGTGTGTATATATATAAAATAGCATTGCTGGTTTGTGTTTGGCTTTCGATGAAGCACCCTCTGAACATTCCACATGAGCTCTGGTTGTATGGCATGGCTGGGCTGGATCAGTAAGGAGTGGCCGAAGTCCTACTGGGCCGACTGTAACCTATTTCTGATGGGAATAATGTCTTTGCAGTGTGGTCGGTTTTGAAGGAAGAGATGCATGGAGGGAACCACTTACAGCCATCTTGGTGTTTGACTGTGCTTTATTCCTTGGGCTGTGCTTTAGTAGTTTTGTATTTACCAAAAGGTGAATGATAGCTCCCTGTCTGCCTATTAAAACATGACCTTCAGAAAGGTGTTCAGGATCAAATAATTAATGAGTGAGATTCTCAGCATCTGTAACTTCTCACTGTTTAGCTAAAACTGGTGGAGTTGCATGGGCTTATACTACCAAAGGTGCTGACCTCTACTGGCTTACAGAGCAATGATTAAAGTAGGATTTAGAATATCTAGGTGCTCCTTTGCTTCCTTCTGCATATCTTTACTTTGGTTGAATCTTCTGATATTTATTCAAAAGTAGGATGGTTTTTCCCTATTCCAGCTGGGTTTTGAGCAAGGGAAAGCAAGAGGTGATGGGATCAACGAATACATCACTGTGAATGATTTTTTTAATAAGTGCTATCAGATGGGTTTTTTTCAAGACCTATTAAGCATCCGGCAGTTCCTGTTAAGAGCAAGTGAGAGCGTATGAGAACACTTTAAGGCTGACCCATGTCATTCAAGACAGCTAATTGGAAGCCAAGGTTTTCTTAGAATCACTGGATGTTGATTGCAGCCATGGAAATCTGATGTCTGTATAGTGGAAGATGAAATAAAGTTTCCACGCCTTTCACAGGATATAGAATATAAGGTTTTCCTTGACCCAAGAAACATTTTCTGCTGTTGCAATGTCAGTGCTGATGCTTTGTGCTGATTGCTTTCTTTTCAGCCCAGGCTCTATGAAGCAGTGCACGGTGCATTGAATTCAAGTCCCACAGTTTCCGTCTCATAGACTGCACTATTGTCACACACAAATGCATTCGGAGGATGGGAAGATGTGCTGTGAATGCTTCAAAGTAGAGCCCTGTGCTACACTTGAGCAGAGGTTACAGTTTCTCTGCTGCTGTTGGATAAATGTAAGAATCTTCATTGATTTCATAAATGTCTTTATAGCAGTGGGTTTAAAACAAGCTATTCCTAAGCTGTTGCTATACAGAGAAATAGGAGAAGAATTTCCGTGAAGCCCCTTGGGGCAGAGGGTGGTAGGGTGAAAAAACAGCCAGGCAGATGGGCAGGAGCAGGAAGAACTCGCCCTCTAAACTGAGCAACGCACAGCAATTTGCATCAGTGATGCAATGAAACAAACTGTTACAATACAGAGGGGTTTAATTGTAAATTGAAACTGCCTTGGGACATCATCACAATTGAGTTTCTCTGCAGAATCATAGGTCTTGAATGGCTGCAGCTCTGCCAAATGATAGAAGATGCACATCTTTGCAGAAAGATGTGTTTCTCCCCTCAAATGTATAACACTGCTGGATTTCTTTTTGATGTCTTCTTCCAAAGAAATAAAATGAGATAAATTTCCTTGTTTTTCTGCAGCTGCTTACAGGGTTGATTTTGCTTCTGGCAAAGTCAAACTGAATAGAAAGAAATGGAAGGGAAGAAGGAGCTGGATGCTGACAGGGTTAGCAGCATTGCCTGGGAGATGATGGATAAATGCTTCATGGGAAGGCACTGGACAGGCTGCCCAGAGAAGTTAGGGATGTCCCATTCCCCACTGGAAGTGCTCGGTACTGGGTTGGTGGGGCTTTGAGCAACCTCACCATGTAAGGCTGTCCCTATTTGTGGCAAGGGGGATACAGCTCGGTGTTCTTTAAGATTCCTTCCAACCCAAATGTTTCTATTGGTATCATTACACTTCTCTGCATTCCATAATCACTTTACCTTTGAACCTTGCCTCTCCTGTTCTATGCTTTTCCCTTTTCCTTTCCCTTTGTCTCCATGTGAAGATGAATTATCAGGCCAGCAGTGTAATTCATGAAAAATGACCAGTAAAGCCACCCGGAGAGCCAATCATCTATCCGTATTTGATGCTTGTAGATTCTTTAGTACATTCTAGAGGAGTTTGTCTTACCTGTGTCAGGATTTTCTTGGCAAACAGCCATTTCCATAGCAATAAATGTACACTTACCTCATACGTTTTGCTGCTTAGTGCTCATTTGCCTATATTGAGAAGTTGAGTGTCTACATGCAGGGGCCTGTCAACTTATTGGCATTTCCTGCCTGTTCCTGCCCTTGCCTTCTGTGCCAGTTGTCCATGCTGACATGGGCAGTTCCATGCCTTTCTCATCAAGAATTTCTCGGTGGTTTAACCTCGGGTACCTGAAAGCTGTGCTGCTGTATGCTGTGTATGTGGTGCAGTAACCTGCTGGTTTGGATCCACATTATCAGTATGTTGATTGAAAACCTGACATTGGGCAGCTGATGTTCAGATGCCAAAGAATGGGGAAAAGCTCTGCGTGTGGCCACAGTCTGCTGAATTTCACAGTCATAGAATGGTTTGGGTTGGAAGGGACCTTGAAACAGAAATCAGTGATGGAAATGTTGAAGGACAAACGTGGATACACCCAAATCTACAATTCCAGGATGTGTGCATATCCAGACAAGTGAAGTTGCAATGGTTTGATGCACAGAACTGTCTCCTGATACTCAGCTTTGATAGCAACCAATGCTCAGTGGTACCACAATTAAATGAAGGAAGCGTTCAGCTGTTCTTCAACAAATCTGACCTGACCTTCTATGGAAGTGGAAAATACCCATTGCACAGCACTGGCCATGCATTGAGGTGTATGGAATATTCACACGTACACAGCTACGAGTAGGAAACTGCACAGTAACCCAAAGGTTTGAGCATTTCTGCATCTTCTGTGCACTGAGACATTTTTAATGCTTACAGACACGGAGTGCATTCCAAGCCTCAATGCTACCTGAGTTATTAAACCTTTTGAACAGCCGTGGCCTTTTGTTTTCTCATTATTTATGTCAGGTAAGGCTGGATCTGTTCGGGTAATCATGTTATGTAACTACAGAGGAATGTAAATGATGTGTCTCGGTACACTGAATAGCAGGCGTGGAATATAAATGATATTTATGAGGAAGTTGGGAGTGCTTTAAATATTGTGAAACCACTTAGTTTGACACATTGGGGATAATGATGCTGAAACAGTAGATGCTTTGTAAACTGGTTAATGGCAACAATTTTCTAAATCAAAGCGATCTACGCTTCCCCATTTACAATTTCATTTCTAAGAACTGAAGTCTCATAAAAGGGTTTACAGCACCGAATCTGCTGTGAGCAGTTACCTGGCACCGAGGCAGCAGCATTGTCTGCAAACCTCTTTAATAATTAATTTTTAACATTTTAGGGATGTTTTCCTGCTCTTTTCCTGCAGGAGTAGAATTCTAACATGCAAAAATGATCTTTAAGTTGTGTTAGGGGCTGAAAAAGCACATTTGGTGGAGCTGTTGTACATTCGACTTCATTAGAAATATGTTTTAAATTACAGTGGGATTTTTTTATACTAGGAGATGATACGGGTTCACTTGGGGTGTGTGGGTACACGTCGTTTTGAGAAGGAAAGCAGACGTAGGTGTGACTGTGGGTCACCTCAACCCCCTGTCAGCACGGAGCTGCTCCCTGCAGAACAGTTCCCAGGATTGAACCGTGGCTACTTATAAATGTCTCAGGCAATGTTTCCACCACTTATCCCAAAAGAAACTCCTGCAGAGTTGCATGGATCTCAGTGTGAAGGGAGTTCTTCCTCCTATTCAACTGAAATCTTCCTTTTTAGGAAAACTGGCTGCTTTCCATTGCAAAGAAATGAGTTATTTGCTCACATCTGCAGCAGGGTGCTGCCTGTTGGCACTAGGAGTGCAGCGAGCCCCTTCTGTTCCAGTCAGACATCTAGCAGAGCAGTTTGGTGTTTGTTCTGGTGGGGCTGCTCTTAGCCCAGGACAGACAGAAAAGGGAGTATAAAACATGTATCATATTGATCAGTCTAAGACAAATGGGTGTGTGTGTCTAATATGAGTGTTGTGTAAACATTTAGAAGTGCAGACTTATGTCTTTAACTCCCCTTTGCCCTCACTGCATGTTTGCTGCTGCTTAAATTCTGTGCTTGGTGTTTGTGAGGACTTGAGCATAAACATCACCTAACTGAAACCTGTGTGTTAGTGGTACCCTCAGTAAGATGTCAACATGTGAATGCAATCCTCCAACCACTCCTGTTCCATCTGTGCAAGGTGTGGCACATGGTGTTGTGCAGGCTGCAGTTATTGCCCATTCTTTATGGAATGCTGCCTGCATTCCTGGGGAGCCCTGTGCAGTGCTGTGCCTGCTCCTATCCTGGCACTGTGTGGTGCTGTCCCATCTGGGAGCTTCTGGCAGCCCACGTGTCACACGTGCTGGTCTGTGCTCCTCCAAGGAGGAGAACCATCATCATTTACATTTCAGTTACTTTGAAAATCAGCGTGTGGGTATATATGAACTCAATAGTACCATTAAAACAAAGCAAACTGAGCACAAGTGTGTTAAGGGATGGTACAGCGACTTCGGGTGCATTATACATTCTTCTCTGGTGCGTGGCAGACAGGAGCAAATGAACTTTAATCACTTCAGATTAATGGAAATTATTTTCTCAGCTCATGTCATAACAGAGCACATTAGCAATCATGTGTACTTCATCACGTTCCAAGGAGGAGAGCTGTAGGAAAGCAATGTAAGACGTGCAGATTGTGGGCTGCAGTGACAGTGCCTTTACTTACACTATGGTGAAACAGTCTTTTAAAGGGAGACAGTTCTTTCTTTCCTCAGGTTTTTGGAACAGTGATAGGCACAGTAGTCATGTGGTGGTAGAATGGATGTGGTGTATTATGAAGACTCACGTTAGAATCATGAGTCTGGCCTGGGCCTCTCTACAGAGCCAAGGTGTGTGTTGTGCTGCACTGAGAGCTCAGTACCAGCGCTGGGTGTCTGATCCTAAACACAGCTCTGAGGGGCTCCTATCCCATGGCATATGGCAACGTTAAGATAAAGAAATAAAGGTAATTTATGGTAACAGATGGCTTTGAACTCTTCTTGGATCTGTTGAGTACTTTTTAATTTTTAATTTACAATGAATCTTTCATACAACGTTTAACCAACGCTTCTGTCATCTCCTTTTAAAATATATGGAACCTTTTTGATGCAGTTGTTGGGGAAACTTCATGTGGATGCTGTGTGCTTAAAACTAAACAGTTGTTAGAATATGAAGCAGAGTAATTTCGCTGACATCTTGATGCTCGTTTCTTGCTGTTCAGGATGTTGCATTTAAGGAAAAAAAGCATTACAGCATGTTTTGTTAACACGGATTATGTTCACAACATAACTCCAAACCCCCAAGCTCAAATGACAGCACAAGAAGCAGCTTCTGAGATGCTTCTGCTGCTTTGCCCTGAATTACCTTTGCGATTCCATCAGGTGTTCCACGAATTGTGGTCCTGCCAGTCTGGGAGATGCAAGAAGGCTCTTGAAAATCTGCTGTAGAGAATCACTGTTTCAAATGAAGCTCATTAGAGTTTAAAAGCTTTCCTTACCAGGAAAATGTCTTGTAAACATTCCCTCTGTTAATTTTTAGTTGGGCATTAAGGAATTTAAAAGCTCCTCAAACACAACCATTTCCTACAGCGGAACAGAAGCTTTACCTGCAGTTCCAACCTGCCTTTGTAACCCAGCAGTGTTAGGGCAGCTGTTGATGCTCCCCAGCTCACGGCGTTGTGCATCCCTGATGTTAGGCCGTGCTGCCCTCTGTGGCTGTGCAATCCAACTCCAGCAACGCGCTCCTAATGCCCGTTGTGGGAAACTTAATCCAGATCTGCCTGGGCTTTTCATGCGCAAAATAATGCAGCTATTGCTTTCTCTTGAACTAATTGATGTGCAGATTCATCACAATAAAATTATCACTTAAAATCTTAAGTGATGCACAAAAGCCAGTCACTCAAAGCTGGATTTGAACAATTGTTTTAATCTCCCATCTGTTGGCTGGACTCGTCCTTAGCTCTGGGAATGCCATCCCAGCTGGGGCTGTCTGCGCTCCTACCGGGAGCTGGGCAGTGGCTGTTCTGGGTAAAGCAAGGTGTCAGACCTGCTGAAGTTGCATCTGATGCTCAGACGTGGCAGGAATGCTCACCTAGGAGCACTGCTGATGTTCAAAGCAGCACTTTCCCATTTTTATGTAAGCCAGCTTACACTATATCATTTGTTAGTTGGAAGCAGGACCTGAATGAGGGGCCATGCTTCTTTCTGGGCTAAGAGCTGCATCCCTTTGCAAGCCCTGAAAAAATACTGTGTTGATAGCATGAAAAATAATCGAAAGTTTCCAAACTGTTGTTCAATTCATTGTGTGCTAGTTGGGCCCAAGAGAACATCCGCATCTCCTGCAGTTGATTATGCAAATATGAATAAATATGTGAATACCTATTCCTACTTTTTATCCTCTGTAATCTAATGTGTCCCCTGACAAAATGCTCTCAAATTATCTTCAGTGAGTAATGACTTGCATTTAGTCTTTTATTCCTAACTGTCATATAGATCATTTTTCTGTAATACTTTACATAAATTAGGAAACCTCCCCCATGGAATGCATTGGGCTGCCAGAGAGTTGTTACGAGATTAAAAGTGCAAACAACACAATTCTGGTGTAATTTGGAAACATGCAAACAGAATGAAATGACAAGCTTGGAGGTTATAGAGAATTACGGGGCCATTAGTTGGAACAGCTTTGGGAAGCATTTGGCTTTCCCAAAATACAGTTATTTTCTTTGGTGCAAAATGGTGCCTGACAGCCCTTGCCCTGTCCAGAGGCTCATCAGAAGCCGATGGAAGTCTTGGGCTGGGAGCTGGCAGTCAGATGGCTGCAGCACATCTCCTCATCTGGGGGCACACTCAGTGCTTAGTGGAGTGGCTGCAGTCATTGGGTTGCACCGTACTGCCACAGAAGGTCTCTGTAGGCTGTGGTTGTGGGAGGATGCTGAGAGGTATCCCCAGAGAGGGGCGTGTGAGGAGGAGGCTCTAGCAAACCATCCTGCTGTCAGCTCCCCCATTTATCACATTGCTTTTCAGGGCCTCTGTCAGTCCACTCAGAGGCAGCTATAGGATTTGGGTACGGCACTCCTCAGCATGTGCAGTTTGCTCCCTGACTGCACTGTCCTAAGGGGAACAGTTGCTATCACAGCCTGTACCTGCCCCAGGCTGCAGTGTCACAAGTGAGTGGATTATTTCATTCCTGATGATCAGAGGGTGATGGAAGGATTCCTGAAGTGCCTTTTCTTGTCTCGAGTTTTGGACTAATGAATATCAGAGGCAGCAACTCTTACACGTTTTTTCCTTGTGCACTTCCATCCTTTCTCTCATCCCCACTCAGTAGCTCTCAGCTCTTATCCTGGCACTGGGGAGGGGTTTATGACCTGTGTGTCCTCAGCAGGAGGTGATGTTTCACAGTGATAATACAGCTGCCATAAAAAAGGACGTTCAGAAAACAAATCAGGCCAGACCTTCTAGCTTCTCCTAAGAGCAAACATGCTTAGCTTTTCCTCCTTAAGTCGCTATAGAGGAAGAGATCATAAAGAAATTATATTGCTTTTTAGAAGAGATAAAAGTACTGTGATTGCTTTCCAGGGAACAGCAAGGAGGGGGGATAGCACAGTTTTATGTGGTGGAAGGACAAACAAGGCAGAGGAAGGCTGTGTGGAGCAGCAGGAGAGGAGGTGTGGCGGGAGGGAAAGAACTTTGAGTGCATGTGGGGAGGAAATCTGTCATCCCACTGCATGCGTGGATGCTGAGCCTGAATTGCCAATCAAGGCTATGCATTTTCCCAGGACTGTTTGTGTTGTCTAAGAAGCAGTGAATCCTGTGTTAAGCACAAGAACTATTTGGTGGCTGAATCTGAGCGGCAGAGTCTGGAGTGTTCTGAGATGGTATCACAAACCAATGGCAAAAAGAGCCCCGTGCTGCCACTGCAGGGTGAGGTCAGGCCTTGGACAATCACAATGACTTCCAGTGTGCTGAAGTCAAATTTATTTCCTCTTCTCCTCGCCTAGAATACCTCTTTTTTTCCTCTTGTTCAGTTCCTATTTCATTGATTGTATAACATAGAATGGGTTCAACTGGAATAGTCCAACAGAGGAGAGGAAAGCAAAGCCCATTCCTGACCCAGCAATTGCAACCTCAACAGATCAGTGCTTTCAGAAGTTCCCCCTCAAGCACGCGTGTATTTCACAGTCGCTGGGCTCAGTGTCTGAAGGGGCAGAGGTGCATCTCACATTTTTTTGACCTGATCTTTTGGATCAGGTTTTATAGCCTCAGCTGTTCCCCTGACTTCAGTATTGAAGACCTTTATAAAGCAGTCAGTGCCTGCTCAGTAGTTTTGTGGGCAAGGTTATAAAGACACAGCAGCTCACAGCCAGGAGATGGGATTATTCCTTTTTTATTCTTCGTGTCTTGAAAATATACACCCCTCACTCTATAGAAAATGCCACTGCCAGATGGAAGGAAGTTGTGCTCAGGTGAAAATGCTGTCCTTGGAGCTGAGATGTGAGGGGGACGGCTCAGCACTCACTGAGCCAGGTGTGAGGGTGAATGTCAGTGACTGCCTCTGTTCCAAACAAAGTGCTTCAGTTTGATTAAAAATCTGGAGTTCAAATTGAAAACTAATAAAAATGAGGATGAGATTTGTTAATAAGGTTCCACTCTCATATTAGGAACGGTGTGGTGTTGCCTTGAAAAGCTGAGTTTTGATCAAGTTTTGTATTTGTGGATTTATTTATTCATTTATGATTAATTGGAATCTCGCTGCCTTACTCTTGGAGGCTTTGGCTGGAGACCAGAAGGACCTCATTAAAGACTGCTGAACGCTTTTTTTTCCCCTCATTTTGCTACTTCCCTACTGATACTTTTATTACTTTTCCCTGTGGTGCTTGACAATGCATATGCTTTGTGCAGTGCATTACTAAGCGTAGTAGCAAAGCATGTGGGGAATAAAAAGTTTTTCTTGAAGCATCCATAACATCAGCTAATTTATGTATGAAATCTGCCAGCAGTATAAAGAACTGAAGCAGTTGTGTGTTTTCAAAGACGCTTCTGCATTTTGGTTCTGCAATTCTAGAAGGATAACCTTATCTCGTAGCTTGACAGGGCCAGAAGCAGCTGCAGTGTGATAGTAAGGATGCTTATGCTGTGGTGGGCTATGCTACTCAGCTGTAGGAATGTCTCAGATAAATCTGTGCCTTGATAGTGCTGCTGTTTCCCCATGTGGTCTCTCTGGCCTTCTGTCTGGTGCCCTTTGCTCTCCTACAGGAGTGTCTGTGCTCTGCTGGGGAGGGTAGTCCTGTTGGCTGATAGCAAACACCCCAATGAATTGCCCCCTCCTGTGACAATGAGGCTGTAATTTTGCAAATAAACCATATCTGCCCTAGGAATAGATTATAGTTACACCATTAGTATCAGGAGAGAATAGAAGCTCTATCTGCTCTCATACCCGGGCTTTGCAACCAGATCCAAAACTTGCTTCTTGGTTGTGCAGTGATCACTGTTTAATGAGTGGCAGAGATAGCGGGCTTCCATCATGTCTGTGCACTCTGTCCTCCTCTGTACAAATTGTTCACTGATCTCCTTGCATTAGGATGAGCCCTTGTGGTCTTCAGGGAACCTGCACTTGTCTTATCCTCCCTCCCGAGATGCACTGAGGCATTCTGGCACCTGAAGAGCTTTTGCAAAGAGTCCATGTGCTGTGGTTAATTATTCAGTATTACACCAGACATGAATTACAGGCAAGAATTAGTAAAAATGGTAAAGGTCATTTAAATGGCAGGAAGGAAGATGCCACAAATAGTGCATGGCTGGGAGATCTGTGAATTCTGTGCAGAAATCCCTCCCTGGCTCGTTATGTGCATTCACCGTTGCTGACTTCTTTGCATGATGTCCTCTATTTCTCCCGAAGTGCAAAATTACATTTGAAACAATCACATGCATCTATTGGAAGATAAGCTTTCAGCTGTCAGCATCTTCCCTTCGTTCGTGCATGCTGAATTCGTGTTGGAAGAGAAATGCATTCGTTTTCTTTTACCGTTCTGTCTCCCCCATCATTACTTTAGTCAAAGAAATCGTTTTATTTGAGAGGCTCTGGCTGCTGTCATGTTTTGGCTGATGGAGGTTAAAGTGAACTTTTCCCGTATCGCTTTGCATGTTAATTTCTGGACCTCTCCGTGTTCTCCTGCTCAGCTCTGATGTTTCCCACTGTGATCTCAGTGAGCTCAGCGCTGTTTGCTGCCCTGGGAGCGCAGTACTGCTCAGATCGCTGCTCCCAGCAACTCCTGCCCATCTGACAAAACAAACAGTTCTGCAGTTCAGTGGACCAAAATCTTCACAGCTTTTATCATTGCAGCAACCAGGACTTGCTAGGCTGGATATCTCAGATTTTGGTTGGCTGTGCCCAGACTCGTGGCTGATTTGCTCCAAGCAGTGCCTGTACCTGACACCACCAATGGTGGTGGGTTTCATTGTTTTTAGGGTTGGTTGGTTTGAAGGTGATACTGAGCTCTTCTACACCAAAGGCAGCACTTAAGAGCTTCTGGACATGGGATCTCTGTGCATCCCTTGTGCTGCTTTCCTTTGCTTTATGGGCAAACAGTTTCAACCTAACAAAAACTGAAGTATTAGCCACACAGGATGTGTTACTTACAAACGCCATAGAAGGTGACCAGAACGGCACATCCTCACGGTGATGTAAGAACTCCTTCACCAGAGCCCCTTTTCTTCCCCATGCTGCTTAATTCATACGTGGTGATTTCACAGTGCTGTTTTTAGATTATTCTTAATGAAGCCTAAAAAAAACAGACAGAACACGTCTTCTGGGGCTAAACTTAATTTAATTAACAATATATTCTATCAGATTTTTTTTTAATATGTTATTACACTTTTTCTTCTTGCCTGTAAGACACGCATCCCTTGTTTGTATAGCGAAGAGATTAAATAAAACCATAAAAAGAGTTATATTTTCTCTTCAGAGTTTCCTTACCCCCACGTGCCCCTCTTAATGCTTGGAATTAAGCAGCAGGGAGATTTAAGGCAGCGTTTCAAGGCCATTACGGTTAGCTATACCTCTGAGATCAATTCAGCAACGCAATGCTCGCAGAGCACTTAATCTACGTCACAGCAAAGGCTCCAGGGTGCTGCCCAGCTCAAGGCATCTATTTACCAAATTAAAAGCACGGCAAGGAAAGGCCTGGGAGGTATTTAAGCATATTTTATCGACTCCTGTTCTGCTTCTACTTAGAAAAGTTCTTGCTGATGGAAGATGATGGATGAGCTGATGGCTCGGCTTTCCAAAAGGAATAAGTCCTCTCTGATTTATCCTCTAACGTTGACAAAACAGCTGTGGTGTAATTGGAGGCTGTCCAAGTCTGGCTGGATGCACAGTGTGGGCAGCTCCTGTCGCTGCTGCTGTGCTCTCACCTCTGTGGTCACACAATGGAGGTTCTGTCAGCTTTCAGGTTTAATGTCAAGTCTGGTGTTAAAGCCAATTATACATAAATCTCCAAGTGTGTTTGTGGACAATAAGAAGATTCAGGTATTCAGTTCTTCACTAACATGAAGCAGTGCAACTTTATGCCAAAGAGAGATCCAATGTGTAATTTCTGTGCACGTGGCACACGTTTCTGTACACAGAGCAGGTATCACCCAAGTCTGATCTGTTAAAAGTACCCGGTGTGCAACCTTCCTTTGGATGCATGCACTGAATGTTGTGTGTTGTGAATCTACCATCATTTTATTTTTCTTCTGTGGTTGTATTTGCTTTTGTATTTGCTTTTGATCAGACGCTGATTTAGTTGGGCTGTTCTGGGCTTGCAGTGGCCCATTGGTTTGATTTCTTTTCAGCATGTGTTGCAGTTGTTCTTGATGAAGAAAATCCTTAAACTACAGCAGCGCAGCACTGTGGCCGTGTGCTCAGGTTGTCATCTAGAGGGCTTGTTTGTCTGAACTCGTGTTTAAGTTCAGCCTAAGGGAGCACCACTGAGTTTACTGCACTGCAAGAGCAAAGATGATGGCTCGTCTCTTACACTAGATGTCTGCCTGTTGAGTTTTCAAGCTCTAAAATGAAAGATATCTAGATGGATTTTAGATGCATCTTCTATGAAATACTTCAGGTCTATGTTAAACATGGGAGATTTAGCATTTCATGGTTTCACAGGACTTTATCTTTCTAGTGAGTCTTTTTCTTACATGGAAATATGGGTTTCCATGCAGATACCCGGTTTGTCTCCTCCTCTATCAGCCCTCACCAAGATTCTAGCTGCTTGTTAGGGCTCAGGGTTTCATAAATTCCTTCTCAGACTCCGATGTTCACTGCAAGGCTGCATCAGAGCTGTCAGACTTGACAAATACATCTTCCAAGTCCTGGAACAAAAAGCCTTTCAATCACAGAGCTGTGATAAACATGCTAGATTAATAATGCTGCTTTTCTAGGGGAGAAGATGATTCAAACAGCGCTGAAGTAACAAGTGGTTTTTATCATCTCGCGGATATGAAAAGAATATTGTTCGTAGACATTTGAACACAGTTCCTGAATAATTTCCTCATTCTTCTCATTGCTTTTCATAAAAAGCAGGGGAAGACATGGTGAGTGTAGCTGGCAGGGCTCTGGGCAGCCCCAAACCGCTTTGTGAGCATCTCCTAAACACGAGATGCCAGGTTCAGTGTGCGGATGTATATCCTTAACTACGTGAAGGTAATTATAGGCTGCCAGCGTCCAGGACATGCTGTTTCTTCCCTTCTGATGTTGAATTTGTCTGCAAGCAATAGGTCAGTTCTGGGTGCTACAAGTTTTTATCTAGTTGGTCAAGCATGTGCTGAAGTATTCTGTTTTGTTTTGTTCTTCCTGTTATAAAATCCTTAATTTCATGGCTTCCCCAAAAGGCTGCAGTGCTGCAGTCAGGCTTGTGTGAAACTCCCTTCCCTTCCCTTCCCTTCCCTTCAGCTCCCCTTCTGCTCACACTGCCCATGTTGTGCAGAACCACACGCAGCTCCTGCCTGGGAGCTCTTCGCTACTGCGGAGCCCCACATGGCCTCACGCTTCCTATTGAGATGGGGGGAAGAATCAGGAGGCAGGCAGATAAACGTCTGTTGGAGGTCGGTGGTTGTCATCTCTTTGGACTGAGCACACTGAGCTGTGTACCTGTGCTGTATGGTTTTGTTACGGCAATAGCAGTGAATGTGAGACTTCTGGGGATCAGTGGGCATTTAGGAGGAAGAGAAAAACCTTTACGCTTTGTTCTGGTTTAGGAAAATGGGAAGGCTGAGGATGCTTTTGTCTTGACAAGCAATCTAGATTTGAGCAAAGGCTTCGTACATTATTAATACAAAGATTGTGATAAGTGTAATTCTTTCTTTTCCCAGCTCCCCGTGTGAGTACTTGTTGGTTTTGTAGAACTGCTGCTTCTGTGGTTGTGACAAACTTGCAGAGGTTCTTAAGCATCAGAACAAATTTGTCATGCTTTAGTAATACGTATTTGTCTTGAATATATTGTGTAGTGTGTGGTTGCGAGCTTGGATTTGTGCATGTATCCCAGCTTGATTCTCATAGCACTGCTCTCTGTTCTTTGTACAATGTCTGTAGATGGTCTGACTTGAACCAAGGAGTTTGTTCAAGCCTCCAATGCTTTTGGATCCTAAAAGCAAGGCAAGAACTTGCTGCTGGTGAGTGACTATTGGGTGAGTGTTAGAGAAGGGTAAAACTGTTCTGACGTGCAAGCCTTGTTGCTTCACTTTGTTGCCTCTCCCATAGATCAATGGGATCAAGCTGGGCAGCTGTAAGAGGTGCCACAGCATGGACAAGATGCAGGGAGTCTGTTTCATCAGTGCAGTTGCCCATACTGTCCATGCAAAGGCAATGAGTTAAGCACGAGTTGTAAGGCTAGCACATGTTTGTATCTGATCAGCTTTTTAAAAGCAATATGAGTGCAGAATTGGAAATGCAACTTCATTGTCAACAGCTCAATTTTATTTTTAGCTGTTCACACAGGGTAAGGAAAAGAAGGTTCTAGACAGATTCTGGATAGATAGAACTTGAATAGGAGCACAGAAATCATGTTTGCAGGGAACAAATGATGTGTTATGGCTTTAAATGGTAAAGGAATGTATAAGGGGCATATTGTTGGATCAGCTTTCTGCTTTGTGTTGTCACCCCCAGGATGTTGCTTTACCTGCCCATGGAGGGCTCAGCAGGTGAGATATGGCAGCCACAGCTGCACAGGGCTTCAGTGGGAACAGCTGTCAGCTGTATCTTATCCATCACAGTGCTAACCAAATGCGGGCATTTATCACAGCTGCTAAAGCACCACGTCTCCTCACAGAGAGAAATCCAGCTAACATATCATGTTTGTGGAGTTTAAAGGAGATGGATTTTAATGTCAGACTCCATAGCTTTTGACATGCTGGAAAAAATGGGAGCATGCTGGGATGTTATTGCAGCTTTTTGCTCTAAGAGTGGCTGCTGAGTTGTGAGTGTGTCAACGCAGCCATTTACCCCTCTTCCCCTCACCAGGTAGGAAATTCCTTGTGGTTTGCTGTCATGTAAAGCTTCTTTTTATGGATTACATGTGCCTATTGTGAATATACACTGCGTTCAGTACAAGTCTGCATTGCAGACTTCTTGATTTAGTCCAGTACTTCTGTCTGTAGACTGTATGACACAACAGCAGTGCCTCTCACACCACCAAGCAGCTGCCATTGCAGAGCTGAAATGGTCCAACTCACACTGGTATGAAAAACTGCAAAGCTCTACTGAGTGACTTGTTCAACCTAACATCCAGCAGCCACTTGAGGGTAAGTTGTGATAAAGAGCGCCATGTATTGTTGGACCAGAAGTAGGGATCAGGTCGGGAATGGATCAGCGGTTGCAGCCTGAGGCACTGTTGGCTTCTCGAGCATCTATGAAGAGATGACGTTCACTCTTCAGTAACGCAGCAGAGCAAGTTCTTTGCCTGTAACTGAAAACTGCATATGTCTGGGTGTTTAATGAAGTTCTCTGGCATTTATCTGGTGGTATATATACAGTCACCTCAGGAGGGGGAAATATGGTGGCTTCTGTAATCTGTGAATAACTTGAAGCCAAAAACCACAGAGAAGATCTATTAAGAGTTGTTTCTGAGCTCTTTACTTTTCTTCCCTTCAGGGATGTGGCTGCAGTTTGAAATATAGGAACGTATTTCTGCTTTTTAAAGCAGTCCTACTGTTACTGAAATTAACATTACTGGAATACAGCCTTCTTACTGAACTTGTGCTAACCATGAGATGTGCAGCAGGTCCAGCCCTGCTGCCACCAGATTGGTTGGCCTTTGTGTGTGTGGGACATCTGGTGTTTGGGGCCGGATCCTGAAATCACAAAACCTGAAGGTCAAAGAATATATTGAAGAAGGAAGTTGTGAAGGTGATGTGAAGCCAGTCTGTGCTGGAAGCCAACCCCAACGAAGCCTCTCGCAGTCACCTTTGTGTTATTATTCATCAGATTACAGAAGATATTTCTTAGTTCAGTGTGCCAGGCATTCTTAATGCTTTATCTCAGTGTGGGAATATCCTGTTACAAATACAAACCTTCCTATTGGATTGGAGGGCCCTTATTTTGGTATTTGATGCTGTGAGCTTTTGTCATTGTCAGTACTGATGTGAGTGGACTCTTGGTCTGAATGTCCTCCCTCCTTGGAGATGGGATGTGAGGTGTGAGATGATGCCATTATAGAAACTCACATCCTTGTGAGTCACTGATTCTACCTGGGCTCCTGAAAATCAAGATTCTTCTGCCAATGCAGAATGTTAATTGAATAATAGCATATAACATTCTAATGTCATGGAAAATAAGCCCATAAATCTCTCTAAAAATCAATGAAAAGTCCCATTCTGAAGCTTGTTCCACTGTTGCGTAGAGGATAAATGAGGGATGCTCTCAGGAATACTGGAGCACACAGGGCTTATTGCTTCCTTACCCAAAGACGGGAACGTTTAACATCAGGAAGCAATCTGTGTTCCAGAGCCTGCATTCCAAAGCAGTCTGCTAGAGGCTCCTTTGTAAAGTATTCTGTTTAATAGAAGATCAGGAAACGCAGCGTTTGGTAAAATTGCTTGAAACACCACAGGCAGACAAGGTTAAAATCAATGGAATTCATGCACGGGTAAACCCTGACACTGGTGAATACCTGAACTGATCTGAAGGGTGGAAGAGGAGAAGGGTGGATGGGCTTTATTACTTCGGGGTGTGTGTGTGCTTGTAGAAAGATCTCAGGACAAGAGTTTGGCTGATGCACATAAGGGATAAGCTGCTCAAATACAGTGGGATTGCCATTCTCACCCAACGTGTGCATTTCATGAGCAACTGCTGCAGAGCCAACAGCCGCACGTCTTTCCAGGTCTTTAATATGACAAAAGCTTAAAACGCCCTTCTTGAAAAGCAGCATGCAACAGAGTACAGAAAAGATTTTGCGTGTGATTCAGATGGAAAAATGTCAGGTTTTGAAAATTATTAAATCTGTGTTCTACACCGAATTGTCAGCTGAAGGGGCGGTAGGTGTAGGAGGTTCTCGAGAGGCAGGATTTCCAAATTGATCTTCTTGTGGTTTTTCTCTTTCGCTTTGTTTTGGAGTTCTTTGTTTCTCCCCAGCAGCAGCTGCACGAGCGGGCAGGTGATCAGCAGGGCAAAAGCACTGGAGAACTGGTTCTGATTCACTGTAAAGGAAAATGCTAGGAAAAAAATATTTAAGAAATTGGTAAGCAGCTGCGTGAGAAATCATCCCATGCCAAGAGACGGCATCTCTCCAGAGCTGTCTGGAACTGCTGAGATTTGGAATCTCAGGTTGTTCCTTATTACAGCGCAGTTCTGCACGGCGGCTGTTGGCTATAGGTAGGATGGAGGATGACTTGGCTGAAATCCTGCCCGGGTTTAGGAAGAGTTGTCTGAATGTAAGGAAAAGAAAGAACGAAGAATTGCAGATGTTAACCAGAGGGCTCAACAGAAATCTTATCATGTTCTAGCACAGAAAATGTCTTATGAGAGCTGTAGTAACATAAATGAGTTGAAATACCTCGCAGGTCTCTCACTATACAACATTACAGGGTGCTGGAATATCTTACCATTTCAGTTTTAGTTGCATGGACATTAGGATGGTGATTAATTCTAAAAGGGAGAGTGACAATAACATGTTATATTATCATAAGTGCATTTTTCTTTTTCCTTTTCAACCTGTGAAGTTTTCCTCTGTCTGTTCTGTGTCCACTCTACATATGACTCAGTACTCTGCAATCCTGTATGAATTATGTTTCGTAAGTTAGTTTCTTATTAAATCATGTGTACACATCCTATGGAGGTTAGTCCTTTTATTAGGATCTTTTACAAGCTTTAAGCTTTATAGGTTAGGAAAATAGCCCCCATCACACCTTGAATTTCACTAAGGTATTAAAGTAGAAAATATTCCTTTGCAGGAAATCATAAACGTTCAGAATGTGTACTTAGTGTAGGCTGGGACACTGCTTACTCAAATAACCAATAAAACCCCACGGCATCTTCAGCAGAACTGTAAAAAACAGTTCAGTATAAGATTGTCCTTTGAAAATAGTGGTGTTAAGGTGAGTAAAGAAAGCTATTCCTATGGCATTTAACTGCACTCATCTCCAGTCTATTAGCTGATCGCCTTTTTTAGGAAGCACGTGGATATAAAAGCTGTCTTTCTCGAGAGATGGGGTTCCATAATACTTAGGAGTCAGAAGAAGGTGTGCAGGGATGCAGACTTTCAACTCCAGGTGAAGCTGACATAGCAGCAAATAAGAGCAGAGGCTGCAGGTTAATTGGGTTCCATTTGCTTCGGGACATGAAGAAACTGCCAGGTGTTGTTGCAACTATCATTACAGCAGATGTGGCCGTGGAAAACCAATCTGGTTTTGAGAATATATTGTATATTTTTTCACTTCATGAGTACAGTTGGGTGCAGATAACTTGATGTGCTCCTTTGAAATGTGAGCGATAACTGTGCGGTGTGTTCCTCCTCCAGCAATTTCTCTCTTCTTTCTCTTTGCGTTGTCTGATCTTTTCTTCCCTGTTACACCCAACTCAGTGAATTCATTTCTTTAATTGAAGAGGGATCACAGGAGAACATGAGTATGTTTTTATGTCTGGATTGTCCTTTGGGGTTCTCATCTCAACTGCTGCTTCAGAATTTGCATTGCAGTACTTCCATGGGTGGAAAGGGTTGCATGCAGAGCACTGGGGGTGATGCTGGTGGAGATGGATAATGACCAGTATGTGGCAGGTGGGTTAATAAACTGCCCAGTCTGCAGTGCCATCACACCAAGAGGCTGTAAAAGGTGTTTACTTTACCACCTCCCTGTCCTACTTCTCTCTCTGTGTTATTTCATTTAGCTGTTGCAATTGGTTTTATATCTATTTCATGAAGTATTTGAAGCAGAGGTTTACCTTGAAAAAGCAGATAGAAAATTAATGGCCAGCTCACACACATCCTTACTGTAGGAGCACAAGGATCACTGCAGTGCCCATCACTCTGGCTTTCTGTGTTTTTCCTTAATTATATTACATGTAGTTACTGCAAATATGCACATAAAAATATTAATATAAATGTCACATTGCTTCGATTGGTATTTACAGAAAGATTTAAAAAAACACCTGAGACTTGAGTCTCTCTGATTACACAAAACCTATCTACTAATTGGATCTTTTCTCTGCAGTGGGATGCTGCATATACTTCATAAACTTGGTTGTATTTGAAATGCCCAATACACGATAGAGTCACAGTTTTAGGGTAGGCAGGACCCTTAAAGTCAAGTTAAATTTAATGTCTCTATTGAGCTCTGTTTAATTCGTGTGAAGTGTGACAAGGAATGAGAACACTTGCAAAGAAAAATTAACATATGGTTTTAATTCTGTATTTTAGGTGAATCAGGAAATGCAGCGTTCTCATCTGAACTCGCTGTTCTGATGTGCTCTGTTACAGATAGAATGATGTCTATCAATGCCTAATGTTGGGTATTTTTTATGTTATTAGGTTTGAGATATCCAAAGAAGCAAAAATAACTACAGCATTCTTTAGTCCAGTTTTTAATTAGATCATTAGGGATTTAGAAGGCAGTTGCTGAGAATTACACTGTTTTCTCTACTCCTGGCTATTGAATGCCTCAAGATATGCATGACAGCGATGTCTCAAACCCTGCCAGGAGGAAAAGAAGCTGTTTTCTCACAGCTGTGGTTGTCTTAGTTCATGGCTTTTGCAAACGAACACTTGCATGTTGTCCTGGTAATGAAGGTCACCTGAACTCAGGTCTCATCGTAGGCATAACGCTGTCTTCTCCTGCATCATTTCAGGAGCAGGTGAGGCAGTTCAGAGAGCTCTCTTCCTTCCTCATGTCTTGGTCCATTTCTTCCAGAAGTATTTCAGAGTATGAGAGACATATTTAGTATTTAGTGAGAACGTGACCTAAAAAAAAAAAGAAGGGGAAGTGTTTGGTGAGCAATTTGTGTGCTGACGACTCCGTGCTTATTTCATTTGTACGGCTTGTGGCACTTGATACGGTTTGTGAGCAGAAATGCACTTTCACTTTCCTTGGGATAAATTACTGGTGGTAATGCTGGCTTTTCTAGTGAGTACTGCAGGGACAGGAATTAAGATGGAATAGCTGCATGTACATATGGCTATTAGTACAGTTTTGGATATAAGAGGTCATGTTTGCTAAGGAGGAGCTAGAGAGCACTGTTTGCAAATGCAAGGGAAGAAATATGACCTCTTATTTCTCTTGTCATTAACTTTCTTGCCAAGTGAAGTGTATGCTTCACCTCAGGCAGGCCCTGGTTTTAATTTAGTTTATGCATTTACAAAAGAAATCTTGAAGCCCAAAGAAGCCCCATGATTCATGTTTTGTTCTGCTTGTGCATTTGGTAACGAGCTCTGGCAAAAAAAAAGGAATAGGTGAGAGGGGGAAGTTCCTTTTGTATTGGGAATTGTGATAACGTCTATTCAGATAGGAGTGATTTAAAAGTCATGTGCCATACCGTAATTTACCTCTGACAGTGACTGATGTTTGAGTTTGATTCACAGCAAGGTTACTGTATAAGGCAAAAGAAGAAAATAAATGAAAAGTGCCAACTTTCCAAGTGGGAAAGATATTTTAGGTGATACTATGATTAGAACTTGTAAGCACGAGAGCTATTTCTGACCGGAATTCAAGTCAGCATGCTTACATTGCTCTCTGCACACCCCTCAGGATGCTTATCATCCCTAGTTATCACAGCTCCCATACAGACCAGAATCCCTGGGGCATCGGACGGCTCGGTGCGTGGGATCAGACCGTGACCTTGTGAGGTTCGAAGGCCAAGCCAGGCTTTGTCCACGCAGTGGTGCAGCAGAATTTCTACCTGAATTTCAAAACTCTCTGACTTGATGGTGAATGTTTGCATGTTTACAACCTCCACGTTGATTCTTGCTTTGAGTTTTTCTGTCGCTGAATGCAAATTCTACTTCAGATGTCGGTCTCTTGGGCAAATAAGGATTCCCTGATACTTCTGTTTCTGTCTCAAAGGCAATATATGTTGCTTTTTGTCCTTGTCTTCGATGCAGTCGTGTGCTCAGTGTTTGAGAGCATCAGATCACTGGTGCCTTCTCTGCTGGATTGGAGGGACCTGAAAGGTCAGATAGACAGCAGCCAGGGGGAGCTTGTGCTGCGATCATAAGCACAGCATTAAACAGATACTGCCTACCTTTCAGTGCTGGCAGCCAAAGAGAAGCATTGAGAAGCTTTGCTGGGTGACTCGTGTTGTCAGGAGTTGTAGCCATTATCATTCTATGGTGGAGGAAGAATTTTTTTTCCCTTCAACATTTACAAAAAAAATTTAAACTGACATTTATCTGTAGAGCAGCTTTGCTGCTACAAGGGTTTTAAGAGATCAGTTTGGTGCACGTGTGGGTTTTCTTTGCCCCCTTCTTAATATATTATCAGCAAACGTATGACAGACTTATTACTTGCTTGCAAACAGAACAGAACTCCTCTTGAAGCAGAATGCCAATGGCTCAGCAGTGAGCATCCCCTCCTGCAGCTGCATTGGCTGCTGGGCACATCAAGGCCTTGAGCCTTAATAATGACAATTGATGTGTGCATTGAGTTCACGGAAGGAGCTCTGGTGGCTCATTCAGTAAATAAAATGCTGCTGCAGCTAAGAATGAGCGTTGTACCACAGGTGTGATTATGAACTGGGTACAAATTTATTATATTTATTATTGCTCTGCCGCTGAGCTCCGAGTGCTTGCATCAGCAGGTACTGCATTTTGACCCAGGGCTTGATAAGCAGCTGTGTTAAGTCAATAATTGTACCTGGGAGAAGCCTGTTCCTAGAACAGAAGACCAGACTACTAAGAAATGTGTAGCTTTCAAGGCAAATGTGAGGTGTCTGCACACATCAGAATCCAAGCAAGGCTCTCCAGAGAAGCCTGCCTTCACTTCCCCCTCTCCTGCTTTGTCGTGTGCTTCTGTGCTCAATTTTTCCAGCTGCCTTAAGGACCTTTTCCATAGTGGAGGAGCTGTAAGTAAATACGAGTTACTGCTATGAGTTCTGTGCAACAGCAGGGATGGAGGGACAGCACAATGTCAGCTGAACGTGAAATTCATGGGGAAAAGAGGTGTTACTGAAACAGACAGAGAGAGGGAAAGAGAACGGAATAAAGGAGGATTGAGGAGATGGCCCGGGTCACGCTGGCACACAAACTCTTCTCAGCGAAAGCCATTGTGCTCACTTACAGAGCGGTACTTCAGAGGCTTTTATTGTTACAGCAAAATGCTGTTGATGTGGTAGAGTTTCTTTCGAATGGATCCTGTGAGGAAAGGCGTTTGGATTACAGTGTTGTTACTGTTGTTTGGTGAGGAGTGGGTGAAAAAGGGGATTGTTCAGAGAAATACAAGAAATAGGATCGTGTAAGGGAAGTACAGCTTCTCTCCTCTCAAAGGAAAGTACAGCTCACAGTGAAGGGTTCCCATGTGTGTTTCTTGTTGGTTGGTTCACATCAAAGTGTTGGCTCGTCCTTCAGCAGGCACGGGCAGTTCTTGTGGGTTTTTTCACCACGAAGCAGTGAATTATTAAAGCTGGCTCAGCTGCTTCCAAGTGCTGCAGGTCATTCTGTCATTCTCCTGAGTTCCACTCACCGCTCCTGAGCCAGTAGACAACCTTGTGTGTGCAACAGGACTTTCTCTTCATGTCTGTTTTATCGCTGCTGGAAAAAGCATTGAACCTTTACAGCTTTGTAGATATAGAGTCAGTTACATAGGAAGGGGTTGTTAAAGCAAATAGATGAACAGACATTTGCTTTGATTTTTAATCTTGTTGAAGACAACGGATTTCCTGACTTTCACTCTCCTTTTCTGCTCACAAGGACACAATGTCAGCCAAAGCCTTCTGAGTTATGAAGGAATATTGTAAACAGCTTATCATGGTTTTAATAGAATGGGAACTTATGTCCGTGGCATTGGGCTGCTGGCTGCACTGCTGGCTCACAGTCACAGTGTCCGTTTGCAGACTGACTGCTCACCCTTTGGGAAACTGAAACTGCCCAGATTTGTTGTCAGACTTTGTGATGCTTTAAAAGCAGCAACCAAAGAAGCCACAGTGCTGTCAGAGTGCAATGGAAAAAAAACAACACAGAAATAGGTGTAAAAATGAAGCTCCAAGTGGAAGCATCCAGCCCTATGCTAAAGACATAGAATTCGTTACCATTCAGATAAGCAAGGTTTGTTTGCAGCTGAAGATTTTGAGCACGCTGCTTTTGTGTGATAATATTTTAGATTTATTTCCACAACTTATTGCACATTCGTTTTTTTTTGGAGTTTTCATTGCAGAAAATTGCCAGGAGGAATGGATTTTGTCTTCCTTCAGCTGGCAGGACAATTTTCCACCTGTCGCCCAAATATTTGATGGGGAGGATTATGGTACAGCTGCTGGAAGTTTATACTTTATATCCATATGAAGGCTCTGAGTCTCACTCACTGCCACCTGAGGTTGGCTCTGAGACGTGCCCTGCACTTGTGACTTCCAGTGTGTGCTGCTAAGATGGGAAACCCCACAGTGGCTGCATGGCATGTTTGTAAGCAATGCCCGACTTCCCACCCGTGCTCCCCTTTGGACACATTCCTTCAGCGGGGTGCAGTTTTTGTAACTAGACTGGGGCCATCAGTCAGAAAAGCAACTTCAATGCGATTTGCCTTCATTCTTTTAACCATCTGACCCTGCCACGGATGCAGGAGTGTGGGTTTCTTTGGCAGCCACGCAGACATTGATGGAAATATGAGATTTTGTTGCCCGTGTGAAATCCTTTAATGCCTTTGTTATTTCCTCTGCCACGCGGATTTACTGAAATCTATAGGGACGTGGCATTTAGCAAAGATTGGCAGTGCAGGAAACAGAGAGTGGTCAGTAATCAAACGTGCATGCTGATGAGTCTCACTGCATGAGTTTTCTTTAAACTCTGTACATTGAAAGTGAATCCAAATGATACAGAACTACTTAATGAGTGCCACACAGGGGTTGCATTTGGTAGTTCTGTCCTCTGTCATTCACTGTTGTGGTGGAACAACCACCTTCCTGTGAGTACATATGGCTGAACCTTGAAGGCTGAGAGTTATAAATTAAAAGCAGCAGTAACTTGAAATCAAAACCCTTATAAAGTTCCAATAGGCTCCAGATGAATGTTAAAACAAGTGAGATACCATTGAAAGAAAACAGAAAAGAAAGATGTGTTAAGTTAAAAAGCACAAGTAGTAAATGAGTGGTGTCTGTTGTTTGCAGGTGCTCGTCAGTAACCCAATAACACCATGGCTATGTGTTGCTGTTAAGTCCCAGCCCCACCTGTGAGCAGAATTATGCCCTTCATTTCAGCACAGTTTGGGTTTCATCATTTGCATCTCGCTCTGAACAGCAAATTTAGGAGCTCCCAGTGAAGCATTCAGAGTTCTGACTAAAGGGATCCCAGTAAAGTTGTAAACTATTCTTCCCAGAGTCCTCCACTACTCCTGCTATTCCTGGAGGTGCCTGAGGCCACAGATGGGGCCCTGTGCAGCCCAATGGGGGATGGATGGGAGCAGTGGGCTTGGAGGTCCCTTCTGACCCAGCCCTAACCCACCTGCTCTGTGTCCTCCTCCACACGAACTCCTTGCTGCCTTGTGAAGCACTCAGAATTGATGGCAGCGTGGGATTCCTGTGCCTCTCCAAATTCTTAGGAAATAGCAAAAGTGTCATTCTATAAAGCATGGGTTTAATAAGGCCTGCGGGGACGCAGTATTACTGGAGATTGACAAGATGAAAATTGGCATAACTGTTCAGTAGTAAAACGCTAAGAATTATGATAATATTTTATAAAGTACACTAAAAATGTAGTTTAAAACATTGTGAAAAATGGAAGTCTCTTGGTCTTAGAAATATAATCATTTCCCATTGCGTACATGGTGTATAGCTTCAAATACAGATACAGGGTGTTAAGCAGGGTTACTTCTATTAAAAATAGATGTCATATCTCATTATTGTTTGAGTGCTTCTGCATTCACATCTAAGCAGAGAAATTGAGAAAACAGGACATGTGCTGATCGAGTGCCTTTGGATCCTCCTGCCCGTGGTGCAGCCTTACCCCCGGCAGGCTGCAGCCCTACAGACACCAATTTTTCAACTTCTGCATCACCTTAAAGGGCTGCAGGAAGGGGGATCAGTGTAGGAGCATACTGAACATTTCCTCTAAGTGGGTTTGGAAACGCAGTTTGCTTATTTCACTGTTGGAGTGCTGCAGTAACGCTGCTCACATCAGTACGTTTCTCCATGCTTGGCACTCTGATCCATCTTAAATGTGCAGCAGCTGTTTGAAGAAAAGTCAGCCTTGGAAAGAAAGGGAGCTTTGGTGGTTACGGCTCTGAATGCTGCTCGAGAGAATAAGGTTTGGTTCGACTTCTTCCAAGGATATCTTGTGTGATCTGTGGTGACACGTTTAATTTTTCTGTGCCCATCCATAAAGCTTGGCAGTACAGATGATGTCTTTTTCTGATGTTCTAATTTTCCTGGAAGTTCCTACATTATTGTTTTGTCTTGGTGTGTGCCACGTTCCTTGGAAAGCACAGTCCTGACAACTATTGCATTCTTCAAGTTTTTCTTTAATAAAAGTTTTTAATAAAGTATGGGAGTGACTTACAGCCAATTAACTAATACAAAAACAAAGCAACACGAACAATGTGTGTTTTCCTTTCTGCCCCTTTCAGGAAATGATAACAGCGAAGCCCTTCCAGAGTCCATCCCATCTGCTCCTGGAACACTGCCTCACTTCATGGAGGAACCAGATGATGCCTACATTATCAAAAGCAACCCCATTGTCTTACGCTGCAAAGCCATGCCAGCCATGCAGATTTTCTTCAAGTGCAATGGTGAATGGGTCCACCAAAACGAGCACGTGTCGGAGGAAAGCATGGATGAAGCTACAGGTAGGGGCAGCCTCCTTGGGGAGGCGTAACTGAACGTGGTGTCTGTCAGCACTGCGGAACAGAGCAGAGTACCGCAGAGCACATTGTGAGAGGCACGGACTGAACTGGGGGTGTGACATGATTACATGGCAGAGAGCTGCGGGGTGCACTGAGCTGAATGGTTATTTGCTAAGTAATGAAGTTCAGCAGGAGAAATCTATTGTGTAAAAGTGTGCCTCTCTAAAGGAAGGGAAATAAGAAGGGAGGAAGTTGAAAGTGATCAACAGATTTTATCATGCTTCCAGCACACCCTCTATCTTTTCTCATTTAGAAGCATCTTGATAAGTATTGCAAACCAATTTAATGCTGGGCTGTCTTGTAATTTCACAATTCAGTTTTGTTATTGCTTTCCTCCTCTTTTTAACTTCCACGATTGCTAGGCAACTCCACGGGTTGGAAATAGCAGCGTAGGCACAACATCCTCTCCATCAATACAAGAAATTCCTCTTTAGAGGGGGAAAAAAACCACATTTAAAAGAGATACATCTCCTAAAGTGACAGTGGTGTTTGGCATTCACTTTAAGTGACACATCTGAAGAAATTTCATCCTAACAGCTTTTTGTAAATGCTAATCTGGCTGAGCTCTAATTTCTACAGTTACCTTTTCAAGAGGAATTTAATAGGCGTAACCTTTACTTCTAAAGGCACTGCTGAATCAATATAGAAGAAACGTTGTTCCTAAATGTTTTTCTTCCATATGGTTAATGAAAAGCTGTCTTGTGAATACTGCAATTATGTTTTATATGCCTTGGATTAATAATAGAATAAAAAAAGATGAAGCAACATTAGGCAGTAGGTTTTCTGTTTTGCTTTTAAATAACACCCGGTAACATTGAGTTTTGAGACATGGAGGCACAGGCTTAGCAAATGGGATCTGGAATATAAATGATGCAGATTTGAATTTAGCCCAAGGGCAGAGATAGCACTAAAAGTATTGTTTGCTGTCTGTGCATGGGCGTGATCCCAATAGCTAATGTGTTCTAAAAGCAGCCACGATGTTCCTCAGCACACAGAAAGGCACAAAGAACGGCTGCATTGGGTGAGCTGTGAAGGACAGGCCTGGATGTTTCTTCTCTCTCAGATGTATCCATATCCACAAACTACTTCAGAACCTTTCCTCAGCCTTCAGTAAACATCAGACGTGAGGTTTTCTGAGGGGAATAAATGAGTGCCCTGACAGTCCTCTCATCTCTGGAGCCAAATCCGGGGAATAAACATTTCTGCTACCAAACGCTCCGTGTTCTGACGCTGCGTGGGCTCCATCTGTGAGAAACTGCGCTCGATTTATGGCACAAGTGGTGCCTCTGGTCAATGAGTGTCAATGTGTTCACCAAAAGGAAGTCACACCGCGCAAAAATGAGGCTGCCCTTTTCCGTCCTTCCACTCTTTGGTATGTGGTGGAAATTCGGAGAGGAATTGTAGAATAGTGGTGAAGAATAGAATCAAATAGGTGAGGAAGACACATCTTAGCATCTCTGCAAATTCCTGCCTGTGTGCTCTTAGCCAGGCTGTGCATGGAGTGCATGTGACGAGAGCCAGTACGTGAACCTGAGGAACAAAAGCAACGTGAGAGGAAGGGCATCAATTCTGTGGCTCTGTATGGTTTGTAGTTGAACACCAGGCTGACACAAGCTGGCTGCCTGAGGGTGTACAAAGGGTTCGGGGGGGCTGATGGCTGGCACTGCAGTCTGTGCTGCGGTGGCTTTGCTGCTGCTGATGCAGGAGGTCAGGGCAGGTAAGGCAGCACGTGCCATGACTGATGGATGCAGTGCCGTGGTCCATTGCTCAGTTACAAACCCAATTATTTCATCTTCTGCCTTAGTGCCTGAGCTACAAAAAGAGGATAGCGATCCACGGACTGCCTTTTTTGTTCATTCCATAAGCATTGCAGCGGGGGAACTTTGCTCACTCTATGTGCTCAGAAAATAGGAGCCTGAGCTAATAGACCCTACTGTGGTAAGAATATAATAGTTATGGTTTGACGTATTTCCTTCTGCTTTTCTTCTCTTTTTCCTGAATGTTGAGGACTGCACCTCCAAATTAGTTTACAAATATCTCAACTTCTGGTTTTACCACAGGATCAGACCACTAAAAGTAACTCGAGTTTCCTTGTCTGATAAATAAAAGGATTACAGCAATAACTGCTGTCAGCGTTTTTCTCATTTAAACAAATAAAGCTGACAAATGCTGAAGTTCTGTGCAGCTCTGTTATGTTTAGTACATGGAGAGCAATTATTCATCTGCTGCCAACATTAGTCTATCTGCAGCTAAACCATACAACGGTGCAGAAAGCTTATTAGCATCTCAGTACCACAGTCATAATTTTATATTCTGTAAGGCTGTTCTGTGTAACAAAAGATGATGGTTATAATTTGCACAATAATTTAAGGGGTTGACTTGCAGTGCTTATTAGACTTACACAAGTTACAGGTAAAATGTTGTTCTTGCTTATGATGTGCCTGTTTTTATTTGCCTGGATATTTTTTTCCTCTGTGTCATTTCCTATGAATGTTTTCTCTGGCGTTTTTGAGACGCAGATGGTGAGTGAATCTATCTGCTGGTGAAATACAGTGATGATAAATGAAGAGTATATGCCTCTGTTCCCCATGAGTTTGCTTTCTGTAGTTCTAAAATAAGTGAAAATAGGTGTACTTTCTCCATAGACGACACACAAACAGCTTTCCCCAAAGAGTGGATGTCCTCTGGAGATCCCCTCCAACCTCAGCAAATCTATTATTTTGGATGCATCTGTTTTGTGGATTGACAAAGCAGGAGAGCCCAAGGGGCTGAATTCCTGCTTCTCCCCTTCTCACTGCATCTCTCAAAATCATGCTCTGTTTGGCTGCCTGATTCAAAGCTCCGTTAAGTGTTGCTTCAAGCTGACATATATCAATTAATATTAACATGTCTGTGAAAGGAAGAGCTGGGCTGGAGAGCATTCTACCTTAACAAACCCAACTCTGTAGATGCCTTTATTCAGTGGTGACTGCTCAGCGTTGTACAGCATCAGTGAGCCTAGAAGTGGCTTCTGCTGTTCCTCACGTGATGATTTTTCAGATTGGTGTCAGTAAAGGCTCTGTTACTTGCACCAGCAGCAGCACAAGGTGCAGTTCTCAACTCCTCATTTCTGTTCGCTGCTTCCAAAAATTCCTTGAGTAAATTAAGAACTGGGAGAGTTCAGGAGAGATGGAGTGTATCATAACCAGGTGGGGAACGGTCAGCGAGGTAAGAGCTAATGGCTGATGAGGGGATGAGTGGGTTTTCCCCAGGAAGATGCTATTTGAGGTCATGGTGGGAGTAAGCTGACCACAGGAGGCTAGCTGTGGGTACTTGGGTTCAGCAGGACGCCATGTAAACTTCTTACCTCTGTAGCAGTTCAGGCTGCTGCACCTTCATGGCAACACACAGAGCAGCACTGTGTTTGTAGGCAGTGCAGGCTCGCAGGCTGATAGGATGTATGTGGCTGCACAGCAGTGTGCATCAGCTAATTGAGCTCTGGGTGAGTGATCCCTGACCAGAGACAGCCATCTCAGAAAGGTCACTGTTTGTCAAGGACTGATTGTTTTTCATCCTTGTCAAAGAAGTCTTTAAGTAGATGGGTTGCAACCTCGTTGGACATGGCTGCAAATTAGCTTGGATTTGGAGGCTTGAGCTTTTGAGGCTCTGGAGCTTTGAAATCATCCAGGGATTGCGCGCAGCTTGATTTGTCATGGGTACAGTATCAATAAAATATGTGTCTGTCAGTGTTATCCAGCATGACAGAATGAGAAATGTTCAGCCACTGGGACCTGCTGCGTCAGGTCGCCAGGACTCCAAGGGTCTCTAATGGAACTTACTGTGGCTGCTCTTATCACTAACCCATAAACATCACTCTACAGAAGGGTTGTATGGCTGAGAACTTGGGGATTCACTGCTCTCAGAGCAGCCTGGGTGTTTACTTTGAGATGGTGCAGTTTCACTGTATGTCTTATAGCCCGTGTCAGCAGAGAGAGGGGTTTCCAACAGAACTGCTGGGTTCTGCCAGTGATGTTTCCATCATTACAGGAAACAAAGGGAAGCTTTTGTAAACAGTCTTGTTGAAAAATGCATCAACGTAGTAAAAACGAAGCACAAATAGAAACAACCAGGAAAGCTCTGTTTATTTATTACAGCGTGGATAAATATTTGAGCAACTAAAATTATCTTCGAGACAACTGAGGAAGCTCTTGGAGGTTTGGCCGTATCTTAAGATGTCCTTGGGAAATATGACAAGCCAAACAGGAGAAATGGAAAGAAATAATTTGCCTATTGCTGGAAAAATAACAAAAATGTTGTATTGCTTTACAGCATTTAAAGCTCCTCTGCCCTCCCCCACTGCTCTCCAGTGAGCATCCCCAGTGGCCTCAGCTCTTGCTTGTCAGAGGACCAGGCTGACTTCCTGGTGCCTTCCCGAAGTGTAGTACCCAGCCATTTGTTAATGATGCCTGAGATTAAGTGGAAGCCAATTTTTATGGAGTTCAGGTTTAAAAACTTCTTGGTGCTTTATAAATTCACAGGCATGAAATATCTTAAGATTGAGTTTTCATTCATTTCCAGTGAAGGGGAAATAAGTACCTTGGGACTGCACCAAAGGAGAGAAGGAAGAAAGTAATAGGCATGGTTTTTTTTCAATTTTCAAATTAATGTTTTTCTGACTAGCTCACCTAAGTGATTCTTAATGCCTCTTAACAGTGATTTGGATTATATTTCCTCTCCCCAACGTTGTCATACAAAGGTAGTTACAGAATTAGCATACAGATATAGCAAACATTGTGAGTGTATAAAATAAGGTGTCAGGCTTAGAAGGCCTCCGTTTGTGTTATCTTGTCTGAAACAAAAGCTGCTGCTCTGGAGGGCAATGCTGCTGGATGTTGGCTGTGTATGGGGAGTTATGGAAATGGCAGCAGAAGGAAAAAAAGGCAGGAGACTTTTCCCATCGTTACTCCTGGTTTGCCTTCATTACTCTATTAGATTCCTTTCTGAATTATTCAGATGAACCTGTTTAATTCCTATCACTTATGCATAGTTCTGGTTGTTCGACTTCACTGGGGGTAATGGATGGGCCCACCAGGGTACTTCAGAAAGAGTTTCAAGAGCACTGAGTGTGGTAAATGGGAAAACGATTTCACTGTATGTTATACAATGCCAAATAATCCCTCTGAGTGACAAAAGGCACAAGAGAGAAGGTTTCTGTAGTGTTACACTCTTGCGAAGGCCACAGTGGGTGGGTAATTCATTTCAGTTGATGCATTATGACCTACTCAGCTTTTAGGATTTAATTAATGGTAATATATTATTGTCAAAGTAATTAAAGCTTTGCCTTGATTAAAAATGGAATTGTTTAATTAAAAGAAAAGTGTCTGCTGACCTTCGCTTTATGCCCAAGGAAGATGGCTCATATCACTTAATTTTCTGTATCTTTCCCCTTCAGGCCTGAAGGTTCGGGAGGTGTTCATCAATGTGACGAGGCAGCAGGTGGAGGACTTTCATGGGCCAGAAGATTACTGGTGTCAGTGAGTGGCATGGAGCCATCTGGGGACCTCGAAGAGCAGGAAGGCGTCCGTCCGCATCGCCTGTGAGTAGGATGAACCTTGTGATGCTCTCGGATGTGCTGGAGTTGTAATGAGGTCTTGTATTGAACTCTGCAGATTTAAGGAAAAACTTTGAGCAAGACCCCCAGGGGAAGGAGGTTCCTATTGAAGGGATGATCGTCCTGCACTGCCGGCCCCCCGAGGGCGTCCCTGCGGCTGAGGTGAGCTTTCTGCATGAGACACGGGAAGGGCTCAGCACTGCGGGATTCTAGGCCCGGTGTTGGTGGCAGTGCTACCAATTGTGTTGTTCTATGTTGACTATTTTTGGCATCTGAGTTCCTTTACTTTTGTTACTACTTCTAGAAATACAATGTTTAGAGGTCAGCAGAGTTTTCAGGCGAAAATTTGTATAAATCCCATGTGCATTGCTTGAGATCCAAAGAAACAAACAATGAGTAAACGGGCACCTGCTACCTATTGAGTAAATAAGTAAGCTTCTACCTACACATGGTTTGCTGAGCTGATTACCTGCATTTGTCTGGTTTTCAATTTACACATGGTTAAATGTCCGCAGAATGCTGTCCTTGTTGGAGTTGGACCATTTGAGGAAAAAATGGTGAACGCTGTTTAAATTTCACTGAGAATTTTAGAATTAATGGCTTTATGGTCAACAGTCAAGCAGAAAATTTGTCCTTTTGGAAAACTAGGACTGATACTGAACGAAAAACTGGCATTTCAGTTGTTTTCTACAGATAAAAATCGCAGAGCTCTCAGAAAGCCCTGATTTACTAATGCTGATGGTAAAACTGTTATTGCTGCTAATAAAGCCTGTATATCGTAACAGGTCATATTTGCTCTGGACAATAAAATCTCACATAAAGGCTTCACATAAAGGATTCAAGGCTAATTCTATGCTCATCAAGGTAAACTGTCTTCTGAAAATAATTAAGTGTTCAAATGAGTAATGGCTCTGGTCTGTGGCAGTAAGCTCCATGTTGTAAACTCATTTGGTATTTTCAAGTTATGGGAGACCTACCCTGTTAAGTATGTGGACAAGAAGGAACAGAGCCCATAAGTTTTGCTCAATAATTATTGGGTGTGTGTATGGTACCAAGGAATGTAGAATGCTGTAAAACCTGAGGCTGGCAACAAATGAATGGTTTGGAAACAAGAATTTCTCTCTTTAGAGTTTGGATGAAGGCCTAGATGATAAGCCAACTCCATTATTTCAGTGAGCCTGCCCCATTATCAACAAGATAAATCTTCACTTCTGGAATTATTTTTCTGCAGCTTAAAGGTGCTGAGGAATTGTTAAACCTAAGGCTAAAAATGTCCTATGCTGAGGCTTAATCTCCCAAATCCTCAGTCATTAGCTCTGTAAGAATTGAGAAGTGGGGGTGGTGATGGCTGATAGCAGAGCTTCCTAGGCAGCACTGGGAGGGAGCGCCTTCCCTTCCCACTCTTCCTTTCTACATACATAGGCACTCCTCAAATATTTTCACCCATGCTTTCAACCAGTAGTGATGCTTCCTTCTCTAAAGCTGAGTGTAGTGACTCTCAGGATGGTTCTTAGTGTGGGACCATTGTGAGGTATGTTGGTGTCCCCAGGTGTATTTCTGCTGTAGTGCACCATCAGTGGCCTCTTACTGTGCTTTTGTGCAAGAGAAGGTGTTTGAGCAGCAGCATTTGGGTCCACATCTGAGAACTGCTGAGATGTCCTCACAGTCAGCATCTCTGCCAAAGGTGCCTCAGTATTACATCCTTATTTTGGGGGTGAGATGACAGTGATGAAGACCAAACCTCAGAGATGATCTAGAGGAATTCTCTCTGGAGAACAAGTTTGGTTTTATTGAGAGAAATTTCTGCTTTTACACTGTTCCAAAATTAATATGGCTTCAATATTTTCTCAGTGGTAGCAGTGAAAGTATCTGGATTAAGGTTTCTTATTAGTATTACTTCCTGCATGAAATATATAAAAAAAGGAGGTAGTAGAGTATGGATTAAAGGTTTGGATCCATGGTTGTAATGTATCCAGACTATATATGACATAAGACCTGGCTTGTATGAATTAATTCCCAAATAATGGGAGCCAATGTAACATCGTCAGTGCTGCATGCTCACACAGTTCACTTGTAGTAAACGGTCTTTAAGACAGATAACACATTGGTGAAAACAAACAACCAAGGAGGATTACAAATAAGGAATTGCAGTGTTCTAATTCAGCTTTAATGTCACACGGGCACGAATCAAGAGCTCCAAATCCTGCTGAGGCAAGCTCTGGATTTAAAGCTGCTTTGAAATGCACTGTGATGTCTTGACTCATTTAGCAGCAAATTGCAGTTGCTTGTGTCAGCTGTGTAAAAGTAAAAGACATATAGAAAAGGATCTCTCTAAATCTGCATTCTCTTTCCAAGAATGTGATTACTGTCTTCATAGAGCCAAAGTTCATCTCTCGTGCATGAAATGCTATTGAAAGTGCCCAACTGTTACCACTAATGAACATTCATGCAGCAATACCACGTTCTGTGTTCTTTGGAGCACCCAGACCAATGCACCTTGCTCCTAGGATGCTCAGCCTTTCTTTGTGTTCAGGCCCAGGAATTAGCTGCCATCAGCCCCACGGACCAGCCCGTATTTCTGCCTCTGCTGCCCTTTCTAGGTTGGCCACCTCTGGAGTTTGCTCCTGTAAGTAGAGGAATGTAAGGAAGTTCTGCTCTGGGAGGTTGCTGAGCGTGTGCAGCATTCTGTGTGCATTGCCGCAGCAGTATGAGTACAAAAACCCAAATCCTGACACCGGGAGTATTGCAGAAAGGTTTAAATCTTCTCATGCATTTGCATGGCAAGCAAAACAGAGCTGGTGAGCAGCTGTGCTTGCAGGCATCGGCACCCAACCCAAATAAATTCCTTTTTTCACAAGTTAAACAACAAAACAAAGGAAATCCAGCCTTTCAAGTAGAGCATCTGATAGCCCCCTGCTGGGGCAAATGTTGGTTTAAATGTAACAATCTCTGCTGGCACAGACTGGATGGGACCTGAGCCATTTCTTTCACAATTGATGCAGTGTTGGCCCAGAGAAGAGGCAGTTCTGGCTCTCAATCCCCACAAGAGATTCTCCCCATAGATATGTTTATTAATTGTCTGCAACAGAGGCTTCATTTAGCTCAGGGTGTGTGCAGTTGTGGTGTAGCACAGGGGCTGGATAGGCTGCTGAATCCACGTCTGCTGGTGGTTTCTGGGAGCTGCCAGGTGGGTGCTCAGCTTCAGGTCTCTGCTGCCACATTTGGTGAGAGAAAACCTGTAACCCTTTGTGTGTGTGTTTATGCAGATGTAAAGGAGTTAAACCCAGCTGGGTCCCTAAGCCCCATTGCTCTCTTTTTACAAATCTTGGCTTTAGATCAGTGCAAAGCAAAGGAGGGGCAAGTTTCTGCAGTGGATGCTAAGCCCCCATCCTCAAGGAGTATGTGTTTACTGCTCTTTTCTATGTATTACAGTCATACTATTTACATGATCTAGTTCTGTTCATACCTACTGTTGTGACTACATAAGGCAACTTGGATAAGATTTCATATCCATAATGTTGGCAGGTGGGTAACCGTAACTGTCATGCCTGAATCTTTTCCTCTTCTCTTGCCAAAGAATATTCTTCTATTAATTTTAAGAACATAATGAGCTTTGGACTCAGTGCCTCTCAGTGGCACATTCATTTACTTTAGAAGTGAAATAATGAAGAATTGAACAACTTGATTCTGTCCTTTTGTGCAAGTCTGTACCAGTTGGGCTGCATCTGGAATCAATATTGCTAATAGATCCTGGTGCTTTCCACAGGATCCTGGAGTCAGCAAACAGAATAAATTACAGCATCCTCTCCGGTTCATTGATGGCATTTCTTTCCTGTCTGCTTCTTGATGGTCGTGACATTGCACTCCATGATGGTTGTTGAACTGGAGCCTGGAAAAGACTTGGTCAATATGCATTTAGTGAAGTTTAGGATCATCTCTTGTCCGTACATTTTACATTATCAGTGCGTAAGAGTGGAATTCAGGGTGGGGAACAAATTAAAATGTACTTTTGTAGCTGTTTTTTGCAAGCAATCTTTTTAGCATCTGTTTTTAAGTTCTCTTGACTGCTCTGGTCAGGGGCTGTGATGTGTTGTGGGCACGTTAGTAACGAGTCTTCCAACATGATGCTAGAGATCAGCATTTCTAAACAGCAGGCTTTCACATAAAGAAAACCAAACAAACCCTTTTGCTTTCTGGATTCTGCTCACCTGTGCCAGAGCAGTGCTGCAGTGCTTATGCTGCTAAATGGGAGAGCTGTGGTTCTGTGTTGCATATGGTGTTAGCTCGGAGCCAAGTCCCAACTGGAAGTGCCGGATGGGGAGCACTGATAAAGTCAATTGGAGCAGAAGCTGGACTCGAGATTTATTCCAAATCTCTTTTATTATAAGTAAATACTTTCTGAGATTAAATCTCTGAATAGTTCATATTTGGGTATCAACGACTTGCAGATCCTTCTGCATCTGCTGTTGTGCTGAACTGCTGTTGATGAGTGTGAACTCGTCTTGAGAGCCCTGCAGAGGTCTGCAGAATGCTCTAAAATATCTTTGTCATTTATATCCAAATATATATTTAAGGTTTAAATGGGGCTGTATCCCGGATACTACTTCAAATTTTTAACACAGATTCTGACACTTTAATGGACTGCTGTAGAAGTTCCAGTGAATATCTGCATGAGTTCCTATGGCTTATTTACTGCCATAGCTTTTAATGGAAATATAACATAATTTCTCTTCTGGGCAGTATGCATCCTGCTGCAAACACATCAACAAAATGCAAAACCCACATAAAATTCACAAGCTGCAGAGTTCAGAAAGCAGTGAGAGTCATTGCTGCCTATTTTACATAGGCCCGTGTATTTATGGGACTTGCACACATACTGTAAAACGTAATATGGCAGGATAATGGGATTGTAGTAAAACACTATGGCAAAAAAAGGCTGCTGAGTTATTGTCTTCAATGAATCTTGTTTCTAGTTACACAGAGCAGAGTATGATTACTAAATGCAAACAGCATGCGTCGTATAGAGGTTGTTGTAGATCTTCGACCCTGTGTCTGAGAGATCAATCTCTGCTTTTAAGGTGTGTTGGTTACAAATACAATACGTGCATTTCATTTTTATGCCAAAAACGTTTCACTTAAGGCTGAGCTCAGTATGTGCTATGTGTCTGAGTGATTATTCATCTCTTCTTAAAGACTGATTTCACTTCAACTACTGCCAACATCCATTTCCTTAAAATCATAAAATGATGGGGAACGGTAAGAAATTTAGTAGTTAACTTAGGCATGACAAAATTACACATAGTTGCACTCAGAATGGTGAAACAAATTCTTTTTGCTTTATGAAGGAATTATGCAAATTCCTGATTCTTAATGTGAGCAGTGACAAATAGATTTCAACGCTTGGGAGCTCCTGAGTGTTTCCCTGCAGGTGCTGGAAGCGCACCCAGGGCTCAGTGGGTGCATCCCACGTACTGCTGCTCTGCAGGAGGGGTGTCTCCGCTTTAGATCTTCAGGCTGAAGCAGGACTCCAAACTGCTGGGGGGGGGGAGATATTAAAATCACTAATAGGGTCTTCAGAGGTGCTACACATACCATAAGGTATATGTAACCTTTTGCTGATTTGTTTGCAAAGCCAGCTGATCAATATGAGACCTCCAAATACTGAATGAAGGATTTGTTTTGGTACAGATACCCTATGGGATTTCTGCTTATGAATTATACCATAAAATGCTGATAATTTTCAGGAGGTGGGGGGGGACACTGCTTTAGAAAACAGCGCTTTAAGGACAGCACTTTCCTCTGTGGTAACTTCACATGTGGCAGAGATGGAAACCTGTGCTGTTACTGGGGGTGACGCATGGCACACTGATCTGACTGTTCAGATCGTAGTCCTACTTAATAGTATGCAGGCCCTTATTCTATACAACACTCGCTCAATTAAAGCCCCTTCTTTAAGCCTTTGTGTTCCACAGATGCACGGACAACACAAAAACAGAATAAAGATTGTTTGCTTAATATGGTGTTTCATCTTTGCTCGAGTCCCGTATTCATTCCTTCCCTTCGGCACCACACCTCTGTGAGCCAAGTGCTGCCTTGTTATCTTTCTGCTGGGTTTTGGTGTGCTTCTTTTTCCTTCCCTGAAGCACTTCATCTTCAATGCCCCAAACGTTTATTTTTTATTATTCTTTAACCTAGATCGTGGGCGAGGTATTACAACAGCAGCTGTAATGCACAGAGCCTGGAGTCACACTCTTTCCATGTTCAAACAAAGAATAGCTTTCAAAAGCAAAAACGGCTTCTGATTATCAGGGCTCATAAGAACTACTTTAATGTTATTGCTCGGTATGTGAAAATAAAGAGCCTTACATTTCACTGTTGTTCTGTGAAAGCGGGGAACTAAAAAGGATGTGGTTTTGCATGGTGGTGATTTTCCTTCAATCCATTGCAAATGTTATAGAGGGGTTTGGCTGTGGATGTTTCAGCGCATCGCATCCTTTGGGGTTTGCAGCTCATAGGATGATGGACTCGGAGGGGCTGAGGGACTGAGCAGCCACACTTAGAGGTCACTTTGCTATTCTGTCCTTTACACTTCGTTACAATTTCATTTTTAAAGACTTTGCCACTAAGATCAGTGTTGGAATGGATGTTATTTGAACACCGCAAACCCCTGAAACATTACGGAGAACCTATGCTGTTGACTCGATATTTTTGCTAATGTTTGCCCTCTTGTCCTCTGATGTTCATCCACGTTTCTGCTCCACACAGCTGACCTTCAGATCAGCATCCCCTGCCAAGGCGTAGCAGAGGGAATGGATGGGGCAGCGGCTGTGCTGTGTGGGCTGCACAGCGATGGCTGCTGGGCCTCTGCATACACAACGTGGTTTGAGATTTTGACCATCTTCTGTTGTAAGCACCAGAGTTAACAGCACTTCTCTCGAGTCTTAAGAGAAAATTGAGCTTCTTGTAGGGAAACTCTGAACGCTTTTCATGTATTGAGCATTGCTACTCATCATAAAAGACCTGCTTATCTCTATAGGCTCTCATAGTCTCATAGCTGTCCAATGTGAGTGCTTTCCAATACGTGCTGGATTTCAAGCAAGCAGCTGAACTGGTACTGTGTTTTCCTTGCTTTTTTTCCTTCTGAGGTCTGACTTGTGTTCTAAGTATGTCAGTGAGCCCAGGAGCAACAGACAGAGGTCATGAAATAGAAATGCTGAAGCAAACAATGTTAGAATGAGGGGGAAATGTGAGAGGACCTGAACAGAAGCGAGTTCCTCTGAGTAGATAATTCCTTTTTCTAAAGACCTCTGCTCTGGGGCTTTTCTTTTTTGAGTTACTGTTTTGCAGCAGTAAATATTTTTCTGGTACTGTTTTCAGAAATGAGTTCAATTTGAATGCTTGGACCTGAACATAAGGCTTTATCATTATGTTTATAACTATAAACAATAAAATTGTGTGAATGTTTCCTAACAAGGATTTTGAAACTTGAGTACAGTGCGCGTTTCTGTGAGCAGGAGGATCACTGTTTGGCGGAAGACTTATTAGAATCATCACAGAACCATAGAAAGGCCTGGATTGAAAAGGACCACAGTGCTCATCTCGTTCCAGCCCCCTGCTATGTGCAGGGTTGCCAACCACCAGCCCAGGCTGCCCAAAGCCACAACCAGCCTGGCCTTGAATGCCTCCAGGGATGGGGCATCCACAGCCTCCTTGGGCAACCTGTTCCAGTGCGTCACCACCCTCCGGGTGAAAAACTTCCTCCTAAGATCCAACCTAAACCTCCCCGTCTCAGTTTAAAACCATTCCCCCTTGTTCAATCACTATCCAGTCTTGTAAACAGCCATTCCCCTTCCTGATTATACACTTATTGCCCCCGATTAGTATTTTATTTACCTACATCTACGAAGATGTGACCATCTCACATGGACAACTGGGACCCGCATGGCATCTCTTGCTCAGGGAGTGGATGGCTGTGAAAGGAAGAGCAGGGAAGGGGAGTGCCCCTGGGAAGGAGAGCATCTCCCAGGCCTCCCCTTCTCATGCTTATAGAAACAGGCAGGGGGTGTAGCTGCAAGAACTTGTCTTAGAATTTAGGACAAAATGCTGTTGTGGGTACAGCTTGCATGAAGTACAACAGGCTGCACTCGCCATTTTCAGTCCAATCACATTAATGCCCATTTTGGTAAATTGCACTCTCAGAATCATAGCAAGAGCAGCTGGTTTATTGTCAGTTGTGACTAGTGCTGTAATTGGAAGGGGGAGGTGAGCAGGGAAAATGTGAGATGCCTCTGGAGTAGAATATTTCCATATCTACTGCATTTCAGTGCAGATTCAAAAATCATCTGCCAGAACGTGTCTTGTGCTGAAGTGTCACCCACGTGCGCACAGTGTTTTCACTGCCTCTGATGCTCTTCCTTCCTATTTTTGTGTTTTCTGTGCAACTGACTTTTCCTTTTACATCAAAGGAAGCTCCTCCCCTCCAAAATCAGAGACCCCTCTTTTAACCATCAGACAACATACCATTAGCAGTGGTGCATTTAGCAATGTATGTTCTTAGCAGTGGTTTAAAATAGCATGTCTGAGTCAACCTATTGCTCACCTTCGTCTTTAGCATTACAAATGGAGAAGCACGTACAAGCTGTTATCTTTCCTATTATATTTATACAAGAGCATACATGAAATACATATTTATTCTTACCTCCCCCTGACACATTAGCCCTTTTTCCCCTCCTATTATTCACCAGTATCAGTTTTTGGTTGAGGTTTTAAATCATACAAACAAAAATGCTTGCTTCATTGCAGATTGGACGTGGCTCTGAGTGTGGGCTCCAGAAGAGAAGACAGCAATGGTGTCTGGCCTGCATGGGAGGACAGCCTCCCTGGACTTCATTTGCTGTTTGAGGCTTACGCTCCCTGCAAGGCACCTGGAGCAAAACAGGCAGGAAGGAAATGCATTAGCAGCACACTGCCCTTGAGGTTTTTTGCAACCACTGAGAGCATCTCTTCAAAGAGAAGGTTCCTGTGCCGTTGCCACATTGCCAACAAGAGTGCAAGCTGATTTATGAGTTGGTCGGTGTGTCAGATTCATGTAACAAGATTATGTATTCAATCTAATGAAGGAAAAATATGCTTACCAGAGCAGCATGACAGCGCTGTGATTAAATGATTCAGTAACAGTGTTCTCTCGGTGGATTAATTTACAAACCTTCAGCAGGTAGTTGACCTGCTGCTGCCTGTGTGTTTCTGCAGGTAGGCTCCTTGCAAGGAAGATCAATGCTTTTTGACTGTGTTGATAAAATAGTACGTGATTGTGAAGGTAGATGTGGATTGCTTGGATCCTGCAAACGGGCTTTTGTGGTTATTAATCTCCCACAATGACTTATGCTGATGGGAGGTTTCTCCTTCGTATCTGTGTGAGTGTTAGGGCAGAAAGCAAAACAAAGCTGTAACAAAGGTCTGTTGCCATCTTAGTGCATCGCTATTAGCAGAGAAGCTGCCCCCTCTATCCTCGTCCATTCCTGCTGTAGTGCTGAGGAAGGTTTCCTAAGCGAGACACCTGCATTTCTAGAAGTATAAATTTCATGCTAGATCAAGCTCAGTCTTGAGGGGAATGGATTTCGCTCCCTTACATAAAACACTGTAGGTCACAGTAAAAGCCATTTTTAGTCAGGCTTTTAAAGATTTGGGAATATGAGACCAAAATCAGTGATAAGGTAGGAAGTGTTTTTTCTAGCTACGGGCCTGAGCTGATCACTGTGGGGAGGAATATTCACCCACACCAATGTTAGCTTAGTGCTGTACTCTCCCAAGGTATGCTCTGGAGTCGGCAGAGAAAGTGCTGGAAGCCTTCCAGGCCTTCCCTTCATATTGATGTGCAGGAGAACCTATTGCAAGCCTTTTTTATTAAAAGAAACTTACTTGGAGAAGAGAATTCATCTTCACTTCTAGCGCGTTATATCCTCCTGTCAAAGAAAAGCTGCAAACTGTCTACACTCTAAAAAATGTTTGTGCTGCATTTAGTCAGGTGTTGACCTTTTCCCATCTTAAAATCATGAAGCATTTATCTAGCATACAGAAAGCAATTGATTCTCTCTTCAAGAGGAGTTGACATTCTAACTATATTATCTCTGATATATGTGTACTCAGGTTATTGACCACATGAGAAAGTCAGATGTTGTGTTTAAAGGGCAGGGTAGTATAATCTACAGGCAGGAATACTAAGGCCTTTTGTCTTCTGACCTATAAAACTATCGTGTGTGCCCAAAGATCTCTGAGTTGCATTGCTGCTTCTGGGTGTTAAATCTTTTTGTATTCCTAAGCAAGATACCCTAGAAAGAATAGAAGATGCAGTGATGGGCAGCCAGCTGGCTCTTGGGGTGCTTCAATTGCAGCAGCTGATGAAGAACCCTTAAGGCGCCAAGTCATGCCATGAGATGCTTCTCATCTACTGCCTTTTCTCCAAGGTTTAACTATTACGTTGGGTATTAAAAACAACAACAAAAGCAAATAATTTCTATTAATGTAAATAAGAATGATGGAATGTTCTGCTCCCATAGAAGCCACAGCAGTAGCCCACTGATGGGCAGCTTTAAAGGAGTGAGCAACCTACAGCCTCAAGCTTAGCTCCCACCAATAGTTTCATGGATAGCTGTGAGTCCCCAGAGCACTGGGACTTGCTAGGTGACAGCTGGAAAGAGGCGCTTCCATAGAAGCTGTATGGATACGTCTGTAAATAAGGATGATATACATTCTGTATTTGTTTCATATAGTGCAGTAAGGCTCCCATCACCTGCAGCAACCCAAACGTTCCTGTGATGTGGAGCTATCAGGCTTTTATGTACTCTCTGCAATAGACAGAAGTACAGATGAGCTGTGATCAGCTTAATTTTTGAAAAAATACAGAAATAAAAAGGTTTCACTGACTCCCATGGTAACCTACCTGGGATGCGGTGTACTTAACTGATCTCATTTTGCTAGTACTGTAAGCTGGTCTTTGATAATTGCTTTCTGTAATTAGAATAATTTATGATTATGCTGATTCATCTGCTGCCACCCAGTATGTAGTAGCTGAATTAATCCATATCTGCCCCTGCATTTCGTCTGTAGATCATTACGTGATTAGCCTTTGTTACTAATTGATGGCAGTATTTGAGTTCTGAGCAGATCTATTTCAGGAAGAAAATAATCGGGTATGTTTTTATAAACTTACTGCAGTTATAGACAGGCATTTTAAGTCTAGTTCAAGATACAAACATGTGAGGCCTTAAGACAGGCTAATGCTTAGAAAGAAATATGTTTGGGAATGTTATGAGTTACTGTCTGACCTCCGCTGGTGGAAGATTGAGGGTAGTTAAATACCAATGGGTTCCAAGTCTGCAGTTCCGAGATGACAGGTTGGCAGTTCAGCCCACGTACCTCATTTCTATACGGAGATGCAGTGACTTCCTTTGTTGCCTTTATTTTGCTTGATTATTTTGTGTGTTGGCTCTGCATACATTTGTGTGATGGAATTCTCCAATGGCTGCACCGCTGCAAGTATCAACAACCTGCTGGCATCGTGAGGCCTGTACATTTATCACATTTTCCTTTGAATTCATCTCTTGGTTTTCCATCTTTGAAAGCATTCATCTGCTGAGGTCGAAGCACTCTTTATCTTTGAGTGCTGGAATTAGAGATGTGTATTCGCAGTGCCATCAGGCCTCCAGATAAGAAGCAAAAGGCAATGCGTGCCCGTTTACAAATCGCTTTTGATCGCACATCTCTCAATACTTCCACGTTTATGTTCCGTCTGTTTAATGTTCTCCTTCACAGTGAACATCATTCTTTTAAATGCTTTGTATTAATGTAAACATTTTTCATCCACTAAGCGTTGCAGTCCTACGTGCAGTAAAGAATGGATCAGGATGCATTCTCTCCTGGAGAAGCTTTATATGAACACAGAACTAGATACAAATGTCTTACATGGAAGCTTTGATGATAGTTTTCTGGTTCTGTTAAAATTCTTGGCTAATTGCATATTGAGAAAAGAGTACATTGAGCAAAAATTTGCCTTCTGCTTAAAATGTGTAACACATCATACTCAGCTAATGCCTCTTCTGACAGAGGCGTAAAATAATCCCTTTGTTTACTCCCAGTGTCACTGTGTAAGGCAACAGTGCCACAAAGTCCAGCTCTTGTCAAGGGAATCCCCCAGCTGGCTGCGTGCTGCACAGATGGGGGAAGCAGTGGACAAGTCCCATCTACCAAGTGGCTGATGCTACTGGAAGGGGAACCTGCTGTCTGGCATGAATTCTAATTGGCTTTGATGGTCAGCATTTGCTGATTTGTTTATAAATTGGACAATCTACAAATTGCAGGCCATCTGCGCAGAGCAGCGTGCTAATGAATGCCTGTAGCTAGCAAGTCCATAAGCTCGTTACCACAAAGTTACAGCTTCTTCTGCAAGTTCCCAAATGAGGTTATTCTTCTGAACTGAGATGAGAAGGGTGTTCGACTTCAGGGTACGGCCATACCTCCTTCAGGTCTAGAATAGCTATGAAAATGACTCACATTTGTTCAGTCTTCCAATGGATTCTGCTTCTATTTTTGATTTTTCAGATCTGTAACAGCAGCTTACCTTGCCTTAAATATTTGGTTTAAATGTTTAAAAGTAGAGCAATGCCTTGTGGGCAGTCCTGGGTCTGCTCAGAAATGTGCTGGTTAGTGAACCAGAGAGGTACTGAAGTATATCGTACATGGTATTTCACAGTATTTATGTGCCTTGACAACAAATGCTAATGTTCTCCTAGTTTAGTAGTGTTTATTTAAATTGAGTCTGTTTATTTGCAGTTTGTGAACTGTAATTGTGAATTATTTGAATTGTGAATGTCATAGCTTACATTAATATCAAACTTACGTAGAATGAAGTTTAACCGATCATTGTCCAATGGTTTGAACGTGTGAAGTGCTGTGTTCTGCAAGGGAACTGTGATTAACTGTTCTCTCTTTTTTTCCCCCGTCCTCTTCTTCCTCATCTTTCCTTCCTTTTTTCCAAGTAGAACAAATATAATATCTTTTTCTTTATAACCCACATCCTTACAAGTCTAAACCAGCTCTCTGCCATTTTCTTTTTGCTCTTTCTTTCTTTCTTATTTCAGTATTTCAATTGGTGTGTCTTTGCTAATTAGCTCCAGGCTCTTCAGTTAAAGACTGTTTTTTTCCTTGACCTTGTGAATGCCTGCCTCGTTGGGAATCTCATCCTACCTTACTTTTACTCTGCTGTTTATAATAAAGATTGAAGTATCACTTATTAACGAAGTCATTGAAAGATAACTTTGTGGACTTCCTGCTTCCATCTTTTCATGCGTCAAGTTATGTTTTCTCCCTCCCTCCCTTTCCAGGTGGAATGGCTGAAGAATGAGGAGCCCATAGATTCCAACCTGGATGAGAACATCGACACCAGAGCAGACCACAACCTGATCATCCGACAGGCGCGTCTGTCCGACTCCGGGAACTATACCTGCATGGCTGCCAACATTGTTGCCAAGAGGAGGAGCATGTCTGCGACAGTCGTGGTTTATGGTTGGTGGAAATGTGATAATTATATAATGATAATTATGGAAAAGCTTGCTTTTGCTGCCTGAAGTCGTATGTTTAACACACAGCTGGCTTTAAATCAAAGGGCTGACCTCACCTCGGTTACATCTTAATTCTGCTGCTCAAGGCTGAGGTCGCGCCTGTTGTTACAGCGGTTGGAATTACGAGTTTCCCGTTTGTGATGGAAGGTTCCCAGAAGTTCTGTCAATACTAAGAGTCCTCGTTCCAGGTTCTAACAGGCTAATTCTGCTTATGAATGAAGTAATCTGAGCAGATTTGTTGTTTAATGTCTCTTAGAGCACCTTTCACCTCCTGAAGCACAGTTCTATGTTGCAGTTAATGGAGGCTGGTCGTCGTGGACCGAGTGGTCCAACTGCAACGCGCGGTGCGGTCGGGGCTGGCAGAAGCGATCACGGACCTGCACCAACCCTGCCCCGCTCAACGGAGGGGCCTTCTGCGAAGGGATGTCCGTGCAGAAGATCACCTGCACTTCTCTTTGCCCTGGTGAGACAAACACAGTCCTAGAAGGAACCCCTTTAAATGGCACACATCAGGAAGGCCTTTTTCCTTCTGAAATGCCTGGTAGACAGTTGTGCTTTTACAAGCCTACTGAGGTTAACAAAACAAAAAAAAGCCACTTGCATCTGTTGCAAGTGAACAAAGCTGCCCTTACCTAATTTTGGAATCTCTGCTTCACAAGTATGGCTAAAAAAATTTAGTAGGATTGTATGCATTCAAGTTTGAAGACCTTGTTTGCCTAGGGTGACAGCACAGCCCCTTTGGCAAATCTCTCTTCTAGCTTTTATGAGTTTTTGATACAACATGTTCTGAACTGGCATTTAAAAAATTAATATTTCCTATACTTGTCTCTGTGTTCATCTGATTTTTTTCTTCAGTCTTATGCATGAGAAAAAAATGGAGACTCTGGAATCCCTTCTTATTTGGGACAGGGTCAGACACAGCTATGTATCAGTCAGCAAAGCACCACCCTGATCCATCATGTTGCACAGGGCATTAGCCAGAGATCTGCAAGGCCAGCTGTGCTTTTTGTGTCAATGTCAGCATCGTTTCTTTGGTAGGTTAATGTGTGGCCTCTTTGCATCAGCCTGTTTTAAGGCAGAATTGGCACTGAAGCATTAGAAGCTAATAGGTAGGTGGCACCAGAAATGTTTCCTCCTGCAGTTTTAATTGGCTGCGTTTGCAGAGTATTGCACGCTGGTGCTATTCTAAAAGCTTCTACATTGCACGTTCAAGGCAGTACATTGTAATGCTGCATTTTAACTTCACATCTGATGCTGTACAACTCTTGAGAAATAAATATAGCCTTGTGTTCTACTTGCTGCGACCTGAGGGGAGACATAAAACAAGTTTTCTTTGTAGGAACTTGGAACTACACCAGTTTGGTAAGCAATGACAACACTTGCTTGTTTTTTCCTCCCCATTCAGTGGATGGAAACTGGGAGGTGTGGAGTGAATGGTCTGTGTGCAGCCCGGAGTGCGAGCATTTGAGGGTTCGGGAATGCATTGCACCAGCTCCACGAAACGGAGGGAAGTACTGCGAGGGCCTGAGCCAGGAGTCAGAGAACTGCACCGAAGGGCTTTGCATTCAAGGTGGGTAACGGTTTGCGCTGTGTGGCCCAACACGTGTAGCACAATCCAGGCACTGTGGTGGATCTGCCTCACATCTGTGTCAGCACAGCTCCTGTGGGTGGTTTCGCTGTTTTTTGTAGCATGTACTTTACCTATTCATTATCAGATGACTGAAAATACAAGTAAAGGTTTTCTGCAATGTGTAATTATGACCATCTGCTACAACATATTTCATAGAAAGTACTACTGAGCTTCCTACTTTTTCATGCAAGTAAACTGGCAAAGCACCAACATGGATACGCTTGGTGCAAGAGCTGTTTGGGTCAAAGCTGATTTCCAGTTTCTTGCAAGTAATAAACAAAGGCAAACATACTTCACAGCCAGTACCCTGGGACAGGATTTGCCCTTCTTAAGTGTCTGGAAAGCATCTCCTTAATAAAAGGAGCTCCCGTTTAGGTCATGTTTCCAAGGAAGCCCTTAATGATGCTGCAAGGCGGTGAAGACCACCTGTCCTACTTTGGGGGTGATATCCTTGCGCGTTGTGTGGTTGCATGTCAGTTCTGTGTTCCTGTGCTATCCTGTGCTTATGCTTTGGGGGCAAAGGAACAAATACGGTATTATGCTCATTCTGGTAACCTGAAAGGAGCATATGGACTGGGGAAAAACAGTGCTTGTTAAGCACTGAGATGGATGATTTATGTTTTACCTGACAGAGCAGGCTTCGTTCCATGGCATAAGTCACTGGAACTCCTTGAGTCCTTGTAGCACAGTTTGTTTCAGATACAGACTGGGCCTCTGAGCTCTGCTGTGGTAACAGAAACACAGGCTTTTCCTGGCAGCTTCTCCAGCTCAGCTTCTCTGCTTCTGAGCTCATCCAGGCAGGTTTTGGAATGCCCCTCTCTCAGTCTCTGTGTGGCATTATCACTTTAATATCAGCTCTGGTTGCTCTCTGATGTTACAGAAGTGCAGTGGGTCAGTGCTATGCTAGGCAGCTCTCTTTCAAGGACTAGCTCTTCTATTTAATACTGATTCCAGGAGTGAATTTTCAGGAAGTATTTTAGGACAAAACTCTCTGAAGCCTTTTGCATGAACAAAGGTTTCATGTACTGGTCAAATCTCTATCCGTGTTACTGCTGGTAGAGGAAAAAGGACAGAGTGCTTGGAGTTCCACTCACAGGCCTGGCACCAATCCACAGTAATTTGGTGTTGAGAGCCTCCTCAGTATTCATACACAACAGACTTTCACTGGGACTTGAACAGCATAAGAGGAAGCCAAAGCCCTGTGACACAGAAGCTGTTGCTCCTCCTTTTGCTGTGCTGGGCAGTAGCAGAACGTGCTGGCTCTGAAATTTCCATGTGCATTCAATTAGATTGAAATATTAAATGTCTCATTTCTTTCATCTTAGAGCATGATACCATTCCTCCTTAATGGGTCGTGCTGTATGCGTATACTGGTGTCAAATTATTTTTAGGAGCATAATTGCTTTCTCAGCTAATAGGAATTGATGCAATTACCCTATTTTTTGAATTCTTTTCCCCTGCTCATCTTCCGATATGTTCCTTTCCTTCTCTGCTTTTCATCCCACTGGGAATTGCGAAGGAAATGCAGTGCAGTGCTTCAGATAACTAATCTCTTGGAGGTTATTTATCAGGCACAACTTGTTAACTTTGTTCCTTTCATGAGGCAAAAATAGAAATGAAACGTTCCTCTGGCTAACGAGGAGGAACTCTAATGAAAGTAAAGGGAAGAACATCAGATGCTGGAGATACGTGGCCCTGTTCTGAACAAGCAGGAGCAGCTCTATTCCCCAGCGTGAATTTTCTGACTTGGAGTCAATGAATGAAACAGCAATAAATCGGGGGCTACGCTCAGGTTGTCCCTTCTTCAGTCCCTGACCAAAGAGGTTGGGAGTAACAGAAAGAAGGCGTCCTTTCAGTCCCAGGAATGTCACTTCTTCCCAGTTCTTGCTTTGGTTTTCGATTGACTGTGGATGGATCCAGATAGCACAGTCCACGCTTTACTAGTGTAAAACCCCAGCTTGATAAAGTGAATTTCACATCTGTAAATACATACTTACATGTTCAAGTAGTGCACTGGTTCTGTATGTTATTTTTATACACGCATAGAGGTCAATCGTTTTGTGTATTTAATAGAGACATAAATATGAGTATATTGTACGTTTTGAGGGATAATAAATTCTTAAAATGTCACTAACTTTTAATATATCAAGCATACAGAGAAAAAATTCATAACTGAACTGTCAAGTGATCCACTTCCATGTATTGAACTTCCTTGTTGCTGGATGATCCAAAAAAGAGCATCCAAAAAAAGCTAACAAATACTCGAATTAACCAAGTGAGAAATGACTGCAAAAGAACTTCCTGAAAGAGATTTAGAAAAAGAAGATGAAGGGAAAAAAAATATGGACAACGTAAAATATTCATATTGTCAGCAAACACAGAGAAAATGTTTCATTTATAGAGCTAGACAGACGCGATATAGGAAATAGATATGCTCCATGTAAATTTATTAAGTGCAACTTTCTCTCTCTCTCTGTCTCTTTCTCTCTCTAGATAAAAAACCTCTTCATGAAATAAAATCCCAAAGTAAGTTATTTTCTTACCTCTTGTAAATATGATTTTTCTCATCTTCTCTGCCATTCTGTTTTATTTGTTTAGAAACTGAATACAGCTGAAGGTTATATGAAAGGCTTTCATATCTACTGAGAGCATCTTTTTAGCGGCTTGGTGATCATAGCTTTTAGGCTAAAAACGAGTGACTGTTCTTCAGTAATTTTGTGTCTTGCTGAGCCCTGCATATCTTTACATCAATCTCTTGAAGACTTGTGATTAGGGGAAAACTAAAAAGGTAATATAGGAGTTTGGCTTTCTTGGTTCTAATCTGTCTCCACTACTTGCTCTGCCTTGGTCAGCTCACTCGATTTATCACTGGTGAAGGGTGTTTATGTGCTTTACTACATATCATTTGTATACTGCCTTTCAGGAGCTCCTGTCCTGCATTGTTTCTCAGTTTTCCACTGATTTCAGTGGAATTTTAATTAAAATAAGAGTGGTGCCTTTGGTTTGGATGGATTAACTGAAAGATTTCATTAAAAGAGAAGGCGCCCTTCCATCAAAGCCACAACCTCCATGAGGCCTATCCTCTCTTAAAGCTAAGATGTTGCTTTTCTCTTGTAAACCTTACACAACATCCTGAGGATTACTCACTGCTTATTTTTCAACAAAATTTCTTTGAGTTTTGACTAATAAATAGATTAATAAATAGGTTTTTTGCTTAATTCCTTTGAAGGACTTAGAATAAGAATCCGTCTGTCCTGTGCATCCAATGCAGCGGATGCAATTGTTTGTATCTTCTTTAAAGAGAGATTCTTCTATGAAATATGTGAATTGTGTTTGTCACAGGGATCCCACTATCTGGGATTTCATGGGAGATGCATCCCATGTCTGCTCCTGGAGCTGCCTCCTGCTGGGTCACACCAACCCATCTGTGTGAGACTGAATGCAACTGGCACATTTCTGTATATCTGTGCTGTTCCCATTTAATTAGAGAATCTTGAAAGAGCATTAGTTAAATTGCTTTAATTTCTGATTTATTAAAAAAAAAACCCTTAATGGCATTGATTTTAGCACGTAAGGTTCCTTGGAGAATTAAATGGTTTCTTTAGCTGTGGGGTTAGAAACGTGTTGTACAGCTTGCTGCTATTCAGTGAAACAGGAACTTCATTTAAGACTACATGAATCATCGCTGATGCAAAATCAAAGTCAATTATGAAGATAATTGAGAAACAACCTGTTCTGCTAACTAGCCTTTACATTATGCTCTGACTTTTGGTCCTTACTCTCAAGGACCAGCTGTGTGAAGCAATGGATTTCAAGTTGCTAAGGGGCATTAAAAGTAAGAGAGGTGGAAAATAAGGGAGGATGGGAAGCCGAAAGAATCTTTCCCATCTCCTAGCAAACTCTAATGGGAGACCAGGGGAAATACATGCCTTGCATATCTCCTGGAAAGCACTTATTGTAAATGAGATAATTTAATCAATTACATTTCCTAATGTACTAAACCAAATGTTTCATTTTCTGCTCCTGCACATCTTAAATTATCTTCAGGTGCTGCAGGAAACTTAATCATAGTTAATAGAAACTTCATTACCATCAAATGTGCTTTCAATAAATGTTGTGTAACAGTGTCAGAAGGTGGAGTGAAATATAGGCTACAATTACCACAAACATGTGCCCTGTAACTGAAATGTGTAAAAGTTGGAGCCCTTTGCAGCAGACACCGCCTCCTCAGGGCTGGGAGGATGCAGTTCTTAACCCATCATTGGCCAACTGCTCCCATTTGTTTCTTTGGAGTGAAACACCACTCCTTCCCTTGACTTGTTTGTACTAATCTAGGAAATCTACAGAAATGAAGTTGGTGGTGGAGTATCACAATTAACTCCCTGTAACAACAAAATTAGATTGGGAATAGAAAATTGGAGGGATAGAAACAACTTCTGTGCTTTCTGTACATGATGCTAGAGAATAAAATGGAGGTACAACAGTGTGTGATTGAAGCATTGGATTGGGATTCAAGTATTCTTGGTCTGAGGTATTTCCAGGGTCTTCCTTTGTGCCCTGGTCTTCTTGTGTTTACATTTTCCATCTGAAATAAGAGAATAGAGGCAACTCCCTTTGTTAGTCTGATACGTTTCCACGGTCAGCTAAAAGCTTACTTTCTGGAATTAAAAATGGCTAAATGCTGCAGGAAAAAAATCTTTTTCTCAGTAATTCATCTGGTAGAAGCGTGTCGTAATGGTGGATCTGGAACTGAGCTGTTTACTTCCAAGGTTTCTCAGCTGTGATTACTTGTCGTGAGAGGCCGCAGTGGATGATGTCCCCTGGAAGCTGATATTTGCATAGAAACTAAAGCCTGGTGATGTTTTTGTTGTTGTTTTCCTTTTTTCAGCAGATTGCAAATGTGTTTAAAAATTGGAACTTTTTCAGTACGAGGTTATTTGAAAATAGCAGATCTGTGTGCCCCAGCCTGCTTACAGCAGTGTTTTCCTGCTCAGTTTCCCTGCTGCTGCAATTCATGCGGCGTTTTTACTTATGTTAGAGTACAGCTGAACTTAATGGTTGCATTTGGCAGCTGCTGTGCCTTCCCAGGAAGTTCAGCTTTGCACTGTTGTCAGCCGTGTAGTTTATAGAGGAAACAAACACTGGCTTTTCAAATGCTGCCCATCGGTCAAAATCTCCTTCATTTCAGTGGTTTGTGGTTTCATGTTCATTTTAAAATTCGGTTAAATAAAGTTATCTGATGCTTTCTAGAAAAAAAGGATGCACAACAGAAGCCTGCTTCCAGATATTAAGTAGTTTCACTAATTATTTACGTATGATATGCTGAATTTGACTTCCTACCATATATGTTCACTGAGTAGTCTGTTTTTCTTAGTTATTTTTTGTCACTGTCATTTGTTACAAATGCATGTTTTGTACCAACATGCTCCTCAGCTGATAGCTAGAAGCAATGTGGAGTGAGATAGCAGGGTGAATGTACACCATTCTCTCTTCCTCTAAGCTGGAGTTTGGCACTGAGGGAGCTATTGAAGGACCCACTGCGTACACTTCCAAGTAGTTTAATTTCATGGTACGTGGTCCTAAATCCCAGTAGATCTAGAACAGCGGGACGGGATAATTCAATTACATAATATTGCAGGTTTTATTTGGATTCATTGTTTCAAAGGCAGAAGTTCCTCCTCTCTGCTGTAAAAAGTTTGAAGCCTTAGGAAAGTTGGTTATAAGTTTAACGTGTGGATGTGGTCAGAGGAAAGGCTTTGGGTTCCAGCTTGTTACCAACAGCAGCATTCCACAGAGATATGCAGGATATTGTCAGCCATGCTCCAAGCTTTGGGAGGGTGGATTGCTCCTTCTTAAACTAAAGCTCCCACAAAAAATAAAGAGGGGAGGAAGGGAAAATCTTCACTAAGATTTTTTTCAGAGGATTTATGACATCCTGGATTAGTTCTAGAACTGAAAACAAAAAACTTGCACGTCCCTGGAAGCCATCAGTAAATGAGAATCCTGCAGTACATAAAACAACTCTCCCTGGCTTCAGTTCTTCCACGTTCTCCCCTCTAAGGGCCGTATTACCATGCTTTAATGATCTCCACTGGGCAAGAATGGGAGAGGATGGCATACCTGAGTGCACAGCCCGAGCTAGCAGTGTGTGCTGAGGAAGGAAGGTATTTAGTGGTAAGCACTCTGCTTCTGACTGCTACAAGTCCACCTATCCCACTTCAAGAAAACCTCAAATGCCACAATGCAACTCCTAAGTCAGTATAAGCTTACTACACGGAATGAGGCACCAGGAAATTTGTTCATGCTTTCAAATGTGTGCTCCTCAGTGTTCTGCCCTGCTGTGATCTGCCCCACGTTTATGCCTCAAGCTTTATTCCTCAGGCCATGTGTCTGTGACTGCATACAATCCCCACTGCTGGGAACACTCCAGGCATTTTCATGAGTGTTGCTGACTCAGTACCCGCTTTGTCTCCTTCAGATATAGAGACAGCCAGTGACATTGCCCTGTACTCCGGCCTGGGAGCAGCAGTCATTGCTGTAGCTGTGCTGGTGGTTGGTGTTACCCTTTACAGACGGAGTCAGAGTGAGTACGGCGTGGATGTGATTGATTCATCTGCACTGACAGGAGGCTTCCAGACATTTAATTTTAAAACAGTCAGACAAGGTTAGTGTTGTGATTTCATTTTCTTCTCTCCAGAGCCCCTACTACAAAGAGATACTAAGCTCATATGCGATGACTGGCTGCAGGAGGGCATTCCAGCCTCATGCTAAGCAGACACAGCTAGAGCCAGGGAAGGGCAGATCTGGTACATGGAGTGGGATCTGGGGGTTGAACCATGATATAGTCTCTGCTATTGATTTGTCACAGCAACTGGGACATGCAGTCTTTCTTGACCACGCTCTAAGAGCTTCAGAAATGCTGTCATTAGATTCTATGTTGATGTTTGTGACTTACAGGAAGTTTCCTGAGCTAGAATGCCCCTAGATGGACAGCTGTGATATTTTTCCATGTATTAGTCTGGTCCCACTTTCAACCCACTTTCCCTCAGGCATGAAAATGTTCTTCTGTGCAAGCTCACCAAAAAGTTCTACCCAATGGATTGTAATTAAAAACAAAAGCATACACACAGAACCAAACCCAAAACAAAACAGAAGTTCCTTCATGGATTTAAGCACATTGGAATTGCCTGAGGTGCAAAATACAGTGATTAAGTTACTGATGGATCTTCTGCACGGTTTCATCAGGGTCTCAAAATCACCCTCTTTGATTTTAAGGCGTGAGGCTGCCAGGGAAGAAGAGCAAAGGAAATGACAGTAAGGTCAGGAAGAGATGTCTGATACAAGGAATTTAAAGCTCAGTTATGTAAATTTCCAGTGCTTACTTTGGTACTTTTCTTTTATATTGCATAGAACAGAGCGAGGAGAGCTTTTACTCTCCAAATACAATTATTTTTCCCAGGGCTGCAGTATGTGCTGAGTGCATCAAACAAGATAGCATTAGATGCACATCAGATAGATCTCTTAAGTCTTACCTGTCTAGCTCCAATTTATAGATGGGGAAATCAAAGTGCAGCTGAGTACTGCTTAGGATTTACAAATGCATCTAATGGTTCACTGAAAGTGACAGTGAAATACAGGCCTGACTTTTTATTTGCAGGCAGCTCTCGAGTGCAGAGTGATTTAAGCTCCAGACATTGCTAAGGAGGGAGGAATTAGCTGCAGCACGCTTAGTAGTGGCACAGTGCAGGCTGGAACTTGGTCTGGGCTAATGGGCACTGAGGCAGGCGTGCAAGGAATATCATACAGTGTGTAAACAGCTCCAGTGCTGTTTGATAAGGAAAACACAACACCACCAGTCACGATACATGAATCAGACATGAGTCATGGATCTTAGACTACTTAAACCCATACATGTATTATTTTTCACTTATCAATGTAAATGCAGCTCTTGTAACCTAAGGACATAGTTAAAATCAAAGAGATTTATTCATTTCAGGATTGTAACTCAAATTAGTGCATGATTAGGAATGCAGTCCAGGATTCCAAGTCCTCACTTCTCCATGCTTTATGAAGATCCACATAAAATGGATGGAACGCTCCCTATCCACAGTATCATTTCTTCAGTGACATGTTATCTAGGTGCATTATTCAGCTTCACTGCACACTCCACAATACAGTAACTAACTGCCTGATCCACTTCATTTCACCAGGTAACTCCCTGCTTTTGAATTCATCCATGCAGCCTGACTTGACAGTGAGCAGAACGTACAGTGGACCAATCTGCCTGCAGGATCCAATGGACAAGGAGCTAATGACAGAGTCTTCGCTGTTTAACCCGCTGTCAGACATCAAAGTCAAAGTTCAGAGTTCGTTCATGGTTTCCCTAGGGGTGACAGAGAGGGCTGAATATCACGGAAAGGCACATTCTGGAACTTTTCCTCATGGGAATGCTAGAGGTTTTGGAACAATACAGGCTAGAAACAAGGCTGCATACATTCAGAACCTGTCTTCTATTTCAACAAGAAATGAGCTGAAGACAACTGCCATCTTTGGACACCTGGGAGGTCGTTTAGTGGTTCCAAATACAGGTGAGTAGATCCATTTTTTTATTAATGACACATGATTGTATATGAAACTCATTTTGCTTGATGCAGTGTTTTATCCATTCATTCTATGAATTGAATACATAAAAAGTAGGAGCTGCTGTAATGCGAATTCTGGGAAGTAGAGCGTCTTGACCACACAGGAGGCGACTATGATCCAAACAAAGCTTGGGATTAGTAGTAAAGAGGCATTATGCCTATTCGAACTGCTACAAATTACCACCTCTCTTGATGCCTTTAGCATGAAAGTTGTATTAATCAAAGCTGTAGCTTACTTGGATCCTGATCCAAATGAAGCACTCCCCAGAAAGGAAATTGCTATTGGATCAGGATCTCAGATAATGGGGTCAAATTCAAAGCAGGGTCTACACACATCAGCAACTGACTGCATTAACTTAACGCCGTCAGACTTCATTATATTATTAAAGTCTGCAGCACATAACAATTAAGGTGTCTCAGGAGAAATAGGAAAACTAGTGTGGCTTTCATTACTGTGCTCCTGGCTTTCTGGTTTTCTTTCTTTTCATCTCTTTCTTTGAGATGAGCAGTTTGACAGATTTCCATAGCAGAGCACTTCAGGGCTGAGCTGTGCACCGAAGCATTGCGACAGGAATGCTCAGTTTGCACTGTTTAAGAAGTAGAGTTTGTTTTGTGACTTCAGAGTTCTGTGAGGCAGAATTCAGGACTTTGCATGCATTAAATTAGCTGAGAACATATCAAATAAAGGATGTTGAGATCACATTCGTGCAGCATGTTTGCACTACACCACCATGTTCATATAGTGCTGAATAGTTTCTTCTCTATAATGGCTGGATGCCCCCATTTCTGGCTAACAGGTTATCTTTTGAACTCTCATGATCTTTATTCAGGGTTTCCTTTAAACTCAGCTTTCCATCCAGGTAATTTCTGCCTTTGCTCTGTTGTAGGAGTCAGTCTGTTAGTGCCACATGGAGCAATTCCTGAAGACAGTTCATGGGAAATCTATCTTGCCATCAACCCAAGAGAGTCCAGGTAAGACATATGTAAAAAGCCCACATTAATAGCATGCAGAATGTGTGGAAGTGGCTCATTTCATGTTAAGATTATCTAAAGGAATGGAATGGAATATCTGTCTTCAGTGGTAGTGGTATGGCCACTCTGCTGTGACATGCGATGTGCTCATAGCACGTGATGGAAAAATTGTCTTTGTGTGGACATTTCTCTTCTGTGACATAGCAGGCAATTATTGCAAATGCTGCAGAAGGATGAGATGCCTTGAGGAGTTTGATAGATGATGACTTGAATTCTGAATCGATGATTTTTTTCATCATTTTTGATTGTGAGAAATGTAATGCAAGTCTACCAACAGCACAGGTGCTGTCATTACTTGTTAGGGAACTTCTAGGTCTGCAGACTCATAACTTGTAGGCAACTACTCAGGTCATCAGTTCAAATGACCTTCCTGCATGTAGGTACTGAACTGTTACTTTATGACAGATGTTCAGTAGCCCGGATCATGCAAATAACTCAATGCTCGTGATAGTTCTTAAATTACTTAGTTGTATAAATCACCACTAGAGCCCATTCCCCAGCTGGGTTTGCCAGCAGTGCCTGATAAGCAGTGGAAATCAAACTGCAATTTGATCCTCAGGTGTTTTTTTCTGCGTTGTGTCTGGCGGCAGGAAGGTGATGTTTGGAACACTGAGAGGTGGATCCCCAAGGTTCTCCAGATTTCAGCTCTGTTACGTGTACTTCAAAGGCAAGAAGGAGAAAAGAAAAGAAATACAAGAAGAAATGGGTTTTTGATGAATGCAGGCCGTTTTGTTTTTGTTGGTGCTTCAAGTGTCTGGTAAATGTCATTCCTACAAAAGAAACCTAGCTGCTTTCCAGATACCTTCAGAAGTAGATGCTCTGTTAGATACATGGCTTTACATTCCGTTGCCAGCAGCAGCTGTGGGTGTTTTCATCAGTTCTGCTGCAATCACTTCAGTGGCCTTCGTTCTGTGTTCGAAGGCCGAGGGATTCTGGCCCCAAGTCAGATGCTTGGGAATGAATCCTCCCCTTTTCTTTGATGAAAAAGCACAGTCAGAGAAGCAGGTTATTTTAGGGCTTTTTGATAGTCATTCCCATAAAAATGCTTACTTCCCAGTGGATTTTAGCTGCCAGGATTGGTGGGACACGGTCTTCATTTTTAGATGTGGTGCTGTTTTAGTTCTGTAGTGGTTTTTTTTTGGTGTTGCTTTTTTTGTGAGATAAATTTTAAGAAATGAAATTGAAGAGAGCAAACTGAATCATACAGAGCTGCCTATGAATTTTAAAGCTTGGAACTATTTTCTGAAACTTAATCTGAAATCTATTTTAATTTTTCTTCCCTCTGATATCTGAATTCCTTTGTGAGAACTTTCCTGTTCCATCCCCATCTGCTGCTATAGGTTTTTTTGATCATTCTCAGTGGAATATTAAGATATGTGAAAGGAAGGGAAGAAGTAGGAAAAAAAAAACCCAAACCCACAGCTGTTTTATCTGCAATGGTTCTGCAAAAGTGAGTTAAAATAGGTTAAATAAATACAAGCAGCAAATTTTGCCTCCTGCTTTCCTTTTTGCTGTGGGCAGAAACAGAGGTAGCAAACCCAACAGGAAGTTATCACAGGGAGACTGCTTTGCTTCCAGTTGAGGCAATGTTGATGCATCTTTCACTCATCTGAACTGAGGGAGAGAACAGCTGTGCTGTACCTGACCAGCAGAAGATGTATAACCATTAAAAATACAGTAGCTCCTGTTGTAAGTTCTGAATGAAACCCTGTGCACATCGTATCGTACTCAGTGAAATTTAACTTAATACAGAAGTTAAGCAGATAAGTAGATGCATACAAGAATGGAGATTTCTGTGGTTGTTGTAAGGATTTGAGGTCACTACAAAATGTGTCGGAGAGAACAAGGATCGTATTGTTCTGATTTAGGTTATTTGGGAATGGTTTAGCTGTCGCTTTTATTCTAATTTACTCTAATCTTCATTCAGATGTTGGAATTGTTTGCTATGAGATGTATGTTGAACGGTGTAGTGATAGGAGCAGAGGTGATGGGGGGGGAACTGTTTGTATCTGCAGTGTTTCGTTTCATTCCTGGGCCTTGAAAAGTCAGAGCTGTTTTTGATTGGAATCATCACCAGTGGCACAACTTAACCAAAACTCTGTACTCACATCTCTTCTGGGGAAATATTATCTTCAGTACTGTGAAAATATTGTTAATGATGTTCTTTGCAGGCAGAATTAGATGGTAGCACTACCAGCTGGTGCACAAAACGAGGCTTACTTGCACAGTTTCCAGTGTTTCATTTTGTTTAAGCAAATCAAAACGTATTTTAAAGACCAGAACCCAAAACGCCAGCCAGTGATTTAAGTAAATGTGGCCCAATAGTTCTGTTTCACTTCCTGCTACCAAATCTATATGAAAATTAGTGCTGTGGTTGGCTTGCTCATCTTTTCTGTAACAGATGAACAAAGCACTTACTTGGATTTTTAACTAAAACATTTAAAATTTGTATTGCAGTTAGTGTGAGTACATTTTGACTCATTAAAAAGGTCCTAAGATGTTGTTATTTACCCCCAGCCTACAGCCAGAAGGCCCGGATGTCCTCCTAGGACCAGAAGTGACGTGCGGCCCTTCGGAAGTCTCAGTCAGCTCTCCATTTGCCTTGACTATACCACACTGTGCAGAAGTAAACCCGGAGCACTGGAACATCCACCTGAAGAAAAGGACACAGCAAGGAAAATGGGAGGTACGTTCACGTTTCTGCTCCCACTTAAAGGTTGTATATGCTGAATGGAAACATGATTGCTGTTAATCACGCAGGTGCTGGTTGAAGGTGGTGCAAGGGACAGAACGATCAGACATTTTAAAAGAGGCATCTTTTCTCTTTTTAAAAATAAAAGATTTTGCATTTTGTTCTGAAGTAGCTGAACTCTGTTCAAGTACTAAGCTAAAATATAGAGAAAAGGGTCAACACTTTATTGTATTGCTCCTGGTGGAGCTGTTTGATTCCTTGCATTGTAAAGAAACCGAACAGTTGCTAAAACACTTGTGGATGCCTTAACTTTATCCTCTTCCTCCTGTAAACCACCATATTGCTGTGGCTCTTGTTTAAACCATTTCAAATTCAGCTTCATTTTCCTAGTAAAATTCATTCAATACGCTGTCAGCTCCATCAGAGTCAGTTACAAGCAGCCTGGAATTAATGAGTGTAACACCAGGCTGCAGATTGCTCAGATACCTCATCTAACGATGCTGTAATGCAGAACTAAACATGAAATACAAAAGAGTGGGTTAGGTAGTTTTTGATGAAGGTAAACAACTGTAATGGATGTTCTGAAAGGATGTCAAATACCTACTATTGCTCAAGGTTTGCTTATTGGCTTCAATCTTCAAGGTAATTTCTTACCTTGACATTGGGAAAAAATTAAATAGGAAGTCAAGAACACTTGAAAAAAGAAGCTAAAATTGCTTAGGCATTGTCGTTATTATTATTATTAAATGCTGTTTGCATTGAATTCAGTACAGTGTATTGCCAGAAATCCTCTTGCTGACTCAGGGCTAAATGGAGACTATTCACTTGCATAGGTAGTCTGTTTTTCCTCATTCTGTGAGATCAACGTGAGTTTTAAGGATGTGAAGCTGGCTCTTGGGAGTAACTTTGCATTCCAGTTGACTATAAACAAACGATGTCATGACATCTATGATCAAGGCCTGTTTGTTTGTTTTTTTTTAACTTGAATTTCATTTTGCAGGAAGTGATGTCTGTGGAAGAGGAAACTACTTCCTGCTACTGCCTGCTGGATCCTTATGCCTGTCACATTCTCTTAAACAGCTTTGGAACTTATGCACTTATTGGAGAGCCCATCTCTGAGTGTGCCGTCCGACAGCTGAAAGTAGCGGTTTTTGGCTGCCTATCTTGCAATTCTCTGGATTACAATCTGAGGGTGTATTGCATGGATAACACACCTTGTGCATTTCAGGTACGTGAATTCACGTGGATATTTTGGTTTTAATTCTTTTTCCCGCAGAATATTAACATCCCTTTATTCCTGGGGCTGCAGCAGCTGTTCTGAACCGTGTGCTGTATGGTGCTTATCACGCTCGTTGCCCTTCGCTGTCATCGGTCACTTGAGGGATTCCTTTCCTTTTTACAATATGAGCAAGAAGAAAGAGATTGTATTGTTATAATTTAATTTGCGTAGAAAAGGATAATCGTGCATTTCTGCTTTAAAAAAAATTAAACAAAAAAATCCCCAAGTGTAAATTAAAATGAGTAGGACTTTGCTGCCTGGCATTCCAAGGCAAAACAATAGGATTCGGGGGCTGTTGTAGCCTTGCTGAATCAAGAAGCTTTAACAAAGTGTTTTTCTTTTGAGAGCTGAAATGGAGACGGTTGTAACCAAATTTTTGCTTCCTATTGTGCAGAATAAAGACACAAATCTTAATGGAGCACATGCTAACGTCTTTGTGCTGTAATAAAAGCAAAGCCCCTGAAAGGATGGTTAGAGATTTACAATAGCTTTATAATTACACCCTTTGTATCATTCACACAATTTGTGGGCTAGAAGTATTTTCCTGGATGTATCTGCCTGAAATTCAGAGGCCCAAATTCCTTCTTCACGTGGTTGTTGAACATATAAAAGTAACTCTGGCTCGTATGTTCGCAGTTCAGTGACTCAGCATCGGTTATGAATAAGCCCTAGCTGTAATCATTTAGTATTGCGTAGCAGTTTTACAGCATTTCATAAAAATGAAATTCCAAGAAGTATAATTTTTATGTTTTTATATGTTTTTAGTTAATGTTTAATGTACGATTTGATAGTGCTCTACAATTCCTAGAGCTGTATAAAAATCATCTTGTTCCTCCAACTATTGTCACATTCAGCAGAACCACCAGAGTAACTTCCAGCGGAAGAGCCCAGCTTCAACTTGAAACTGAAATATGAAGACAGGCATTAATGAGCTGCAATACCCTTGTGGTTTCCTTCTCAATTACTGCGCTCCTAGGGAAGGTGTGTTGGTATTGATACTGAGGGAGGCAAGAAAATAATCCTCAGTATAGCATCAAGGAGAGCAGAAGAGCTGACAGAGCCTCTGGCATCCCTGGAACGCCTGTGGTGGAACACAAATGGCAGTGCCCGTTGTGTGACAAACACTCCACTGCTGTAGATGGACTCAGTTCCTTTCACAAAGATGAATTTTCATCACAGTTGGTTTTTGCTTCTAATAGTAAAGAATTCTTTTCTCCTCTGCCATTGCAGGAAGTGGTTTTGGATGAAAGGCTCCAAGGAGGACAATTATTGGACGAACCCAAACTTCTGCATTTCAAAGGGAATACCTTCAGTCTCCAGATATCTGTCCTCGATATCCCTCCTTTCCTTTGGAGAATCAAACCATTTACTGCCTGTCAGGTAGTAGCCCATTTTATTTGTTTGCATTTTAATGCAGAGGCAGTAAGAGTTTTCACTGGTACAAACATAAGACAGCTCTCCCTTTTACCTTTGAACAGTGTGGTTTTTATCTCTAAGATGCTATAAAAACGCATTGCATTTTCATTTTGTCAAAAAACAGAATGAAACATTTCAAATGCAGCAGAATACTTAACCTGTATCTTTGAATAGAAAGCAAGCTTGTGCTTTTCCTTATTTAAATGACCTCCAAAGGAAGGCCTATATGCTTGTTATAATTTGTCGCTACTGAAAATGTTTTTGATATCTTTGTCATTCCAATCTCAATATAATTATGAATATATGGCTGAAAATGAGAGGATATATGTCAGTATTTAAATGCCAGGAGTTCAAATTACAGCACGCACATTCTTAGAACTGATGAAGAGCAAATTATTTTTCCTGTAAGACGTTAATTAGAGAGGCTGTTGAAGATGGGAAAGTATAAATCAAAGCATAAGATGAATTTCTAAATGTATTGGTTACTGGAAACTTGAAGCCATGTGCTGGCAAATAAAGGGAGCTGGCTTTAAAATACAGATGTCTTTCATCTTGAATTTTAGCAAAACAAATCTTCAATGTAGTGACATGGAAGGTTTCCATTAATACAACAAATCAGGTTTTGCCTCATCCCATGTTATAAAAACAGCCCCATACTTGACTGTCTTTTGATTTGTTGTCCAATCCTTGAGCACTATGGGGCTGTGCTTGCTTTAAGGAAGGCTCTGGTCACAGCAAGGACTCGAGGTTTCTGAGAAGGGTGTGCAGATCCTCTGCTGGCAGAACGATGCCACAATGCTGATACTGAAGCCACATAAACATTTGCATTTTATAACTGAGTGTATTTGGATGGCAGCTGAGGAAGATGATGATTGTTTCTTAACAGAAACTGCTGAACGACTTGCACTGGCTCAGTGAAATCTTTTCTGCTGTGGCTCCTTGCAGTGTTTACTCATTTCTCTCCCACATACCAATGCTTTAAGTTTGGGTTGTCTAGAACAAATGAAAGAGCTGATGCAATGAAACCATTGTCAGACACCATGATGAGGAAAGATTTATGTTAATGATTTCTCAGATTAGCAAAATCCATTTCAAGGCTTGAAGAGACAAATCAGCACCATGTAAAAGTGCAGCGTTAAAGCAGTTCATAGCAGGTGGCAGCCAGCACAGCCCAGAGGAATTGTTAGTGCCTTTGTCCTGGCCATCCTGCAGGAGCAGGTGCTCAGTGCTTGGCATCCTTCCCACCACATGAACACATAAGTAGGGGGAACCCTTAAGAACTGGGCTGGTAGAGCAGGGAGGGGCTGAGGTGAGCATGGTAAGAACCAGAGGCACTGCCCAGGGTTAACAGCAGCTGTTTTCCTGGCATCTTTACCTATTGGAGGATCCAGCATCTCACTCCCGTTCCCCCATTCTGGTGGGATGTTTCTCTCCCAGGAGGTCCCGTTCTCCCGTGTGTGGTGCAGTAACCAGAAGCCGCTGCACTGTGCCTTCTCCCTGGAGCGTTACACTCCCGCAACCACCCAGCTGTCCTGCAAGATCTGCGTCCGGCAAGTCAAGGGGCACGAGCAAATCCTACAGATCCAGACATCCATCCTCGAGGTAAAGCACCCTTTCCTTTTCATTTGGTTTTGTCAAGCTGTGTAGCATGAGACAAACTGTGCCCGTTTTTTGCCCCTTCTATCTCACTGGCATTTCTCGTGCCCTGTTTAACGCTGCAACAAGCACAGAGCATTCAGTTCTATTTCCAGCAGAAATCAAAGGAAGCATTTACTGAGATTCTAGAACACTAAAAATAACTCATGTGAGATGATGGTGATGTTTTTCTTGTGGAAAGCTTTTGAGTATCTTGAGAGTTTAAAAAAGGGGTATCTTGCCTGGATGCTGTTTGGCCACACCTGCAGCAATGGTGTTCAAGCAGGCAATGTCTCCAATGGCAAGGAGAACTTCAGCTACCTTTCTTGAGTTAGTGAGCATCTTTGATTGTTTAAAAGGTATCCAGAAACTTCTGGATTAAAGATCTACGTCTGTGTGCTAACAGCACTATGCAGAGAATGCAGATCTAAATAAGAAAACCTCAAACATGATTGAGGTAAAAACAGAGGGACCTACCTGCCCACAAGGCCTTGGAGCGTCACAATGTGTCCTCGACCAGATGTGCTGACACAGAGCTTTCCCATGGCTGTGAAAAAGTGAGGGAAGAGTGAGGATAATTAGGCTGTAAAATAAATATATAATCAACAACCGAGTGCTCAAATGGTTCACTGCTTTAAGATGCACCAAACTAACCAGGTAGCAGCAGCTTATCTCACAAGAGCAGGGTATGAAACCTACCATTGTTCTGCAGGTTTAATTTGAACAGTCAGACATTGTGATCTATCTGCAGCACTGCTATTACTCTGCATGGATGACTTCTGGAATGTGTCATAAATGTTATATGAAGAGACTATAGCATCATTGTTATTTAATATTTATGCCGCATTGCACTGGAACGAGTAATGCATGGAAATGGGACTGTTACACAAGGCTGGTATAACTTCATAGGAACAGAACAGGCCCACTCTACAGAAAGGACCTGGATTCTATAGAGATTTTTCATGTGGAAAAACTGATAAAATTAAAGAATTTAGATGACTGTTTCAGGCTTATGGAACTGACCAGTCACTGCTCTATTGCGCTTTGTAACCCCACCATAAACAAAAACTCCCGTGAAAGGAAAATGACACTATTTTAAATGCTTTAGAAAGTTTCTTCACAAGTCAGAAAAAATACCCTCCTGGCTGTTGTGGTTTCTGTTGTCACCTCTGCAAACCATCAGTGGAACCTCAGACACAGTTTGATGCGTTCTCTCTTCAAAAGCAGCCTTGGTGCAGCAGCACATGTATGTAGATGTGTATGCATGTAGACGTGCTTTGCTTGCAGGCAGATCCCTGCATAAGAGTGCACTCCCAGTACTCTGGTACTGAAGGGGCCATGCAAAACTCCTGACTCAGTTCCTGGCTCCTAAACTGAACCATTGATGGTAAAGTTTCTGCAATGGAGAGCTGCCTGCAGACCTCCAGGTCAGCACAGAACCCGGTGCTGCATTAACTGCTTTGCTTTCATCTTCTGTGCAGAATGAAAGAGAAACCATCGCTTTCTTTGCTCATGATGACAGCAACTTCCCCGCACAGATGGGTGCAAAAGCATTCAAAATCCCATACTCCATCAGACAAAGAATCTGTGCAACATTCGACACACCCAATGCCAAAGGCAAAGACTGGCAGATGCTAGCACAGAAAAACAGCATCAGCAGGTAATGGGAAGCAGTTTTGAAAGGTGAACATTTACATATGCAACAAGAATAATCTGCTGCTATTTTGTTATGGGGCTTTTTTTATTTGCTGGTATTAAGGATGCATAAATAGTAATTGTCTTCCTTGCTCTCAAGGATAAACTGTCGTTTGTATATTCTTTTATATGCTACAAGTGACTGAAAACAGGACCTGCCTTCCACTCTGAATAAGCCCATCCCACCTGGTGCTATCTTCTAAGCTCAGGTTGTAAGCCACCATAGTGGGGGCTAGTCAGTACAGGACTCAGAAATGACTGCAAACACAGCAGCTGAGCAGCCATTTGTGGCTGCCATCCCCAATGCTCCACTCCAAACTGAGTGATGGGTTTTATAGATTTTTCTAAGGAAAAGGCATATTTCAAAGAAAGTTAGGCTCTACTGTTAGGAGCAATAACATTATGACTATTAAAACTGAAAGGCACTATAAAAACTCATTTACTGCTTATTTTGCATTTTCCACTTGGCTGAATGGAACTGGGGAAGGCATTTGACTCAGAAATATTTCCTGACTGTCACCACCTCCATAAGTACGTGCCCAGGAGTACAGAGGATGAAGCCAAACAACTTCCTATTGACAAGTTCCTTTTCACAGGGCTGTCAATAAACCAGAACCAAACCAAAGAAGAGAATAAAGTCAGAGCCAGGCAGCAGTGAGTCCCAGCACTGTGCTTTATCTGCCGGTGCTCGCTATGCACCACCATGCTCTTCAATCCTGAGGAATTTCTGCTTTCTCAGGAAACTGACGGACGGTGCAGAATAGAGATTACAGTGGTTTGTGCAAGACTGAGTTTGTGACAGTTCTTTAACTTCTGATTCTCCCTTGGATGCAGCTGGATGGTGCAGCATGCATTTTTATAAATCAGATTCAGAGGTAGAAAAAGAATGTTCTGGAGCAGCTTAAATAACCCGAAATGAAATGATAAAATTTAGAGGGCAGAGCAAAAAATCATGACCTGACTGATTTTCATCTAGCTGCAATCCATTCACATCATCATATTTCCCCCCTCTGTTTAAAAATAATAATCAAAAAATGGACCACTGCCACAGTTGTAGTTCTGCTGACATGGAAGTGTCACTTGACAGGAGTGACACTCTGCCTTGAGTCCTCATTCTGGACAGGGATCTGTCCTTTCATCGTTCTGAAACTATTAGGAGCTTTGCTATAGGAGGCTTCTACAAAGCTAGACTTGCACTGCACACATGCACACATCATGTGTTTCTTAGGGTTCCCTCTACTCATCCAATTAGATCTTGCTGAAGGTCTCTCATCCTAACCCATCTGTTCCACCTTTCCCTATTCCTCTCAGGAATCTCTCCTATTTTGCCACACAAAGCAGCCCATCTGCTGTCATTCTGGACCTCTGGGAAGCCCGACACCAACACGATGGAGACCTCGACTCCCTCGCCTGTGCCCTGGAAGAAATAGGAAGGACACACTCCAAAATCTCAGACATAACAGAAACTGAGATCGAGGAGCCTGACTTCAACTACAGCAGACAAAACGGACTTTAGTCCTTCATTTCCATTGAAGAACCGATGGCCAGCTGACTTTCACACCTGAAAATCTCTTTGGCAGGGAGGAAATAAGGGTTTCTGCACACTGCCCAAGGAAGCAGATCTCCACAATGCCATTTTCAGTTGGAGGAGCAGAAGAAGCCCTATTAAAAATCATCTCCGTAATAAGGGAAACAAGCTGTCCCTGTGCTACAGTCCTCTTTCATTTAAAATTCATGTTTCAGATTCAAAAACAAGACTGCACATCAATCATTCCCAGGGGCAAGAAGGAGCGAGGTACGGAGCTGTGCAAGGTAAATATTATGACATCCTGTATTTAGGAAACAGTGATGCTAAAGAAGAATACAATGCCTACTAAAATGCAATGTCTAGTGCTAAGCAGTGATATTTAGAGCCACTAGAGGTTGATCTCAGTGTAAGGGTTTGTCTTCTTGGGGCCCTGAGTCCCCTTTGTGCTGTGTTTCCAACTTAACGCACCTGAAAAGTGGATGTAAATGCCATTTTCTAGCATCGTGCTGACTCTGTATTTGCTGTAATTTAGCTAAAGGAAAATCTGACCTTCTCCTGCTCAGAGATTTGAGGAATTAATAGATTGTATAACTATTTAATAGATATCAGGTGTCATCCAAACCATTCCTTTTACAAGCTCAGTCACTCAATGAATGTAGCCTTGCTGCAGATTCTCCTGCCTGTTCTGATAACAAAAACAGAACAAAGCCCTTCTCTGTGCAATCAGTGTTTGTGGGCACGTGTGGCCAATGCCCAGTTCTCCATTTGCAGAGTTTCACTAGGTCAGAAATTGTTTCTTTAGGGGTGGATTTAAACAACCAAATAGAATGCAGGAGATTGCCAGCCCTGCTTCAGCAGGTTTACACTGAACTGAAAGCTGGAGGTGAATTCAATCAGCACAGCTTAATTTTGGTCTAGGTTCAGACCAACAGAATAACCCCCACCTACCACTGCCAGAGATTGGCCTGATTTACTGTACAGCTTGCATGTTGTGCAGGAGGCAGAGCTGGCTGCATTACCTTTGGTCTATTTACCACCACATCCAGAACAGAGCTAGTGAAGTCTCATCACTTTTCACCCATCTCATGCAAACATAAATTATTACTTCAACTGAACCAAAAAAAGAGCTGTCACTGTGAGTCAGCATCCTGGCAGGACCGGTACCAAACCAAATGCAGCCAGTATTTGCACTCATATAGTCTTTGAGAATTACCCATGGTACTCATATTGGGCTGAGAGCAGCACGACAGGGCAGGTACTTCAGTGAGGAAATCCATAACCACCCAAAGCCATTTCTTCATCTGGGATCCCAGATCTGAACAGTACAATTAATAGTTCCGGCTGGGACTTTGCTTGCTCTTGTTGATCTGAACTGGCCAATTTCATGGCTTTCCCAGCTCTGCAGGCTGAGCAGTCAGAGCAGTCAGACTTACAAACACTTGGACTTCCCCAGCCATTTTTTAATGTTAGTATTTCGTGCTGTCTGACATCAGCACTCCTCTTTGCAATGGGAACCCATAACTGCTGCAAGCACATTTAAGACTGAGACAAAAATACCAGCTTAGCTGGCAGCAAGCTGTCACTTTCCTCAGCAGCACACGGTTCTGTCTTTGGGTTATATTTGTAGTGACTTCCATTCCTCCTCCCCAGAAACTTATTTTTCATTGGACAAAACATCATGAATAAAAAAATAGAGAATGGCATCCATAGGCTGCAGTTGTCTGGAAAACCCACTACAGCCTCTCTCCAGCAGTTAATTTGCTCTCAGCTTCTCCTCAGATGCAGTTTTAAGACCCAAAGGCATCCCCTGGCAGTGCCACATCGTGCTGTGGTGTTCTGCAGAGCTCTGTGTGGCTCCTGTTGTCCCCATCTGCTGAGCCACACATGGGGGTCAGAGCTCTGCAGAGCTCAGCCCTTACAGCCTTACTCAGGAAACGTGCAGTGTTTACATCCTGGACTGGGGTAGATGTGAGAAACCAGCTGGCTCTGCCTGCCCAGTGCTTGTGCAGCAGAGAGAAGCCAGACCTGTCCAGACTGATTTCCTCCCCATGCACCAAACCTGCAGATGGAAGGGATTGGGGTTGATACCAAAATCCACATCTGACCCCAACTCCCATGAAGTCTGCCCTCTGAGTTATGTACTGAAAGGAATAAATGCCACTTTTTTACGATGCTGGAACAGAAGCTGTTCAGTTTTGGGCCCGAGGTAAGATTTCAATTTTGCATTGCTCAGTAGAGAATTGTTGTTCTGTTTCCTGGCTATTGTTCTGTTATGCCAAAGCAGCTTCTTTGCTGCTGACCTTCCTTTTGTGAATCTGCACTGAGAACTGACTTCTAACCTAGCATTGTTTTCATGACCTTTAGTTGTTTAAATGGACTGGAAATGCTAGAATAATATTTAGCTCATTGGAAAGGAATTTGAAACAGGAGCTGGACTTCTAGCCTACACTTCTAACTCGTACTGATCTGGCTGTAGTGCTGTGTTGTATAGGATCTGCCATGCTATATCATACAGAACATCCATTTAGCCTTACAGTATCTCCAGTTGTGACCAGGACTGAAAGTTTAGGGAAGTGGTCTAGGAAATGAGCTCAGTATTAAAGGACTTCTTCAGTCAGCCCACTGCTGCTATCTGATAGGAGAGCAGCCTCGAACCCTCCGTTTCTCACCATGCACACACTCAGTATCAATCACAGAGGATGAGGATCTTGCTAGAGCATGAAGCCACGAGAAACGCCTGTGAGCGAGTGCAGCACTCCTGGGATACAGGAACTGGCTTTGCTGTGCAAATTACTCCAGCTTATGCATCATCAGAGAGGATGCAATTGCCTGAACAACCAGAAAATAAAATGGTGAGGAAAAAACCACGTAGCTTAAAGATAAGCATGAGAGGTGGCAAAAAGCATGTCACACCACGAGCATTTCCCATAAGGAGGAAGTTGTTCTCCCTGGTGATGCTGGTCATAGCGGGCAGCAATCAGACAACAAGCATTTAAGTCAGACTTCTGAGGTCTGTTCCCTTTTCTCCCACTCCTGGGACATTTGCATTTCTTGTACCTTAGATATCTGCTGCAGATATGGCTGTTTTCAGACGCTCCCTGTCTGTTGTTTTATGTTAGCGTCATGGGATGATATTAATATAACTTAGCACTTTTAATTATAGAGGCTTGCACCACTTCTCCTCCCTTCTTCCTGTGCTGTCCCAGTTTTAGAGAGAGAAATGTTAACGTTTGGGGGGAAATGTCTCTGCTGCCATATAAACGAGGCAGCCACAAATGGGTTTTGTTACCATTAACAGGCAGCAAGGCAATACAGCAGGAGATGTTAAAGGCTGCTTTGCTTTCTCTGTTTCACACTAAAACACAGCTTTTCTCCCCACCAAAGGCTGCTGCAAGGATGCTCTGCAATACAGTATTCTCTCAGAATAAGTTAGAACTCGTATGTAAATGTTATATAAATAGATTTGTTGACAAGGATTCGCAATCTTAACGTTCCAGGAGCGTATTTTTAACATCCATGTTATATTTTTTGAGGTCTGTATTTCTGTGATTTGATCCCAAACCCAGCTGTGTAAAGGAGCTCCCAGTGCAGCATCAGGGGCCAGAAATCCAAACCTGACTCTTTTCCTCTCTTTTAGAAATTGAGTTATTTTTCAAAAGTCAGAAATCTCCTTGCAGACCAGGAGGCAGCAGACTGAACTGCAGTGCTGCACACTGGAGGTCCCACTGAGCTGCCAGGGTGATGCAGCCCTGCTGGCTTCACAGCACCAACCTGCTCTGTTTGCCATCTTCCCAACCACTCCCTGCTAGTTCTGTGCTGTGACCCCTTTAAGACTCATTTTTTAAATGGCTTTAAACAATTTTCTCACCAAAGTGGCACACTGCACAGCTTTGCCAGCTGATTGCCAGCTTTGCAGCACTGCTTTCGCAGCCCGGTATTTTACATTAAGATACGTGAAGCCACAAAGAAAAGAAGAGCCTTAATGTGTGGGTTTACATTCTAACTTCATTTACTAGAGCGAGTGCCATAAAACCACCATGAACTCCTACAGAAATGTTACTGGGCATTGTGTAACAGATGGAAAGATATCAGTGCTATTCTCTTAATACAGAGAAGTATTGCTGTTATTATTTTTATCCCTGGCAACAGCTGCTCCCCCCCAGGCCTTGCAGGCAGTGAGCACAAGGAGGGGCTCCTGGCCAGCCCACCCCTTAGCCCTGCCCTGCAGTCCGTTCCTTTCATACCACTTGAAAGACGTTTCTATGAGCCAGTTTTAAGACATTCAGTAACATTCCAGCTCTTATTTCCCACTAGAGAAAATATACGAGCAACAAACTGTTGGGGCAGTTCTCATCGTCCTCTGGGTTTGAGTCTGTTTCAGCCTGTGAAACACAGGCCCGAAGCAAAGGACTGCATTCCATCTCAGATGGTAATTAACTGAATGAAAACAGGGATATCCATGTCCTTAACAACTGTGAATGAGCTGCAGGTTTGTCCTTCCAGCCTTTACTACGCTGAGCTCTGCGCAGGAAACCCTCACATCTTATGTGATGATGGCTGATGCTATTGGCCAAGAACTTCTTTCATGGTAAACCTGCTGAAGAAGTGTTTTCTGTGGGTTGTTCATCTGTGATACGTGCTGGGGAAATTACTCCCTTGGCGCTGCTCCTGCTTGGGGAGAGGCTGGCAGCTGTTCCACAGCAGTGTGTGAAAAGCACAGATATCCTCTCCTGCAATCATTGTCTAGCTGAAATTGCCAAGAACTTACAGGGCTCCTGGATGAACACAGTACTGTGAGCAGTAGGAGTATAGCACAGGTATACAAGAACTGCAGCAGCAACAACAAAAGCCCTCAATCCACTGACAAAGACCACAGATCATTTTCTAATAACGCAGCCTCAGCCTTCTGTCTCATTACCAGTACTAACATACACAGTACCAAAAAGCTCTTTTCCACCATGGACAAGTAGAACAACCTCTGTAAGACTAAAGGATCACTCACAGAATCATTGGATAGTAGCAGTGCCCACAGTGTAGACAACAGAACCGATGTCTCACTCATTGCTGCAGGAGAAAACCCTATTGGGATCCACTTCACTGTTCTGTCCAAAAATAAAACAAGTGTTTAGGAATTTGACACTATATTTTTTGTATTAGAGGTGAATAGTACAAACGTTGCTAGTGCTTCTTGTCTGGGGCTCGGGTGGGTAGGGGTGTATTGTAATTTTCAAGCTATTGCAAAGCTGCTTTTAAATAAGCTGAGTTGTGTTGACTAACTGGTTTGTGCTTTACAAGGGAATCCAGGTGAGCCGGGGTTCAACGGGCAGCCTCCTTGCCTTACAGGGTAACTAGAGCTGAAGTCACTTGTGAAAATGTAGCTAAGGGATAGGGAGATTAGATGGCCCATCCCTGATCTGTAATGTAGTGTCCTGTAATTAATGAGATTAGCCACTCACCTACCGTAGAACCGTGGTTTCGTCAGCAGCTGCTTAGTTTGTCTGCCCCGGTGTGATAACCTTGGTTGAGAATGTCCTTCTGCAGATTTCAGACGTCAACCCCCCCGTGTTATCTGGTCTCTGTATATAAATCTTACTGTCTAATCCCAAAAGGAAACGTGTAGCACAATAGGAAGTTAAGGGTGCTGTGCACCGAGCCTGGTGTAAGTTTTTTCTGATCCAGCAGGAGGGGGACGACATGGATCTAACAGCAGGTGTGCCTGAGACAGAACAGGAGAGATTCCTAACAAATCCTCACTTAGAACTGCCTGAAGCTTTGTTTTTGCAGTTTGAAGTCATAAAACCTGGTAATTCCCCTACTGAAACTTGGAATGTTACCATAATGGCAATGATACGTTTGCAAACAGTTCTTTCAGTTTCCCCCGTTCATGCACTCAAGTTACAGGGGGGAGGGAGGAATATTTCCACGTACATTCTTTCCCCTTTTGATCTATAAGCAGATAGATACCATTACTGACCCTCAGACATCTCCCTGCACATCAGTAAGCAGAACACGGTGCCTCGCTGGGCATGCAGCATCTCCTTGTATATATTTGGGAACAACCAACCACCATCACACAGCTCGTGACTGTGGAAATGCAGCTGCCTCCTCCCCCCTCCTACTGCAACATCCATCCCCACTGCAACCCTGATCAGTTTATAAATGGGCACAAGAGCTTCAACAGCACACAGTTTGTTAATTGGGAGGAGGCAAAACAGTGCTGGTCAGTCTGTGGAGGCTGATACACGACCAGAGCTAACCCAACATTTTCCATTGCATTTCCAACTTCCAAAATTATTGACCAGCCTTTTGGCAAAACGAGGGGCAGCTGTTTTAACTCAAACACACACTGCATAAATACGTACATCAATATTAATAATATTCCTCTATCGTGAGACCCCTTTTCTCTTCTGCTCCCCTCTTTTTGCAACAAAAAGGTTCTGAAACGTTGGCTTTCGCTCCGTCCGCTGAGCCTTCTTCCCTCCCCCACTTCTCCCCATGGTTTAAGTGTGTTTAGAACTGAAAAAGGAGCAGAGGTTTGAATGCTTTCTTTCGTATGAAGCTGAAGGAGTAGGAAAGAGACAGAAAACATTAACTAAAAAGCATGGCCTTGGCTTCATACCACACTTTCTGTGCCTTGTTCTATCGATGTAAATTCTGAATGTTGTACAGTAAATTACTTGGGAAAGACTCCTAGGAAAAGGCTGCACTGGCTTCTTTTTTCAGCACATGTACATATATAAATATATATACATATATATATTTGGTAATGCCAAACAGCTGTGTTATATTGTACTGAAAAAGTAATAATGGACAGTTTGGATGTTTTATGTAGAGTTTGCAAAAACTGTATGGCTATGGCCTTTTGGAAATAAATGTACAGACATAAATTACTGCATATCAGTTATTTATGAATAAAGAGTCTTTTACTGATATCTCAGATGATGGTGCGAGTGGCACATTGATTTCTGTGATAAAACAAGATGCTCTGACAGGAGAGCATCGCTGGTTTGATAAGTGAGCTTTGTATGGGAGTTCGTGATGGAAAGCTGTGTGCTGTGCCCCGCTGCCCGGAAACACTGCAGGGAATGAGACCAGAACTGAAGTTTACCCTCTGCTGCCAGCAGCAAACCAATTCAGGAGTATCTTTTTGCTTTCACACCAATTCAGGAGTATCTTTTTGCTTTCACACCAATTCAGGAGTATCTTTTTGCTTTCACACCCATCTGAGCTACAACCCAAACAACGCAAATTACATTCCGACTTAAAACTTGTACGTATGTGCAGACAACTAAAGAAAGCACTGCAGCAGATTGTCTTAAATCACACTTCCCAATCCAGGACAAGGGAGTTTTTGTCCTTGGCACTGCAAAACCAGCATCTATTCTGTTTTGTGAACCTGCCAGTGCTGACCTCCAGAACAGAGACGCTCCTTTGTTACTCTCACAAGTGGCGGTGCCTCGAATCCCATCTCACTGCAATGAAGCAATGAGTTCTCATCCATTTCTTATGTAAACATAATCTTTTGGTTTGTAGCCCTTCACTGAGAAGCAGTTGCTGATAACTCATTTCTCAGCTAATCCTCCCTATGCAGACTCAACTGAGCGCTGTTTTCCAACCAGTCTTCTGGGTCCTGCAGTCAGAAAGCCTCAGACTGAGCCACCACAACCTCTGCATTGCTGTGCACTGCCAGCCTTACTTCACGGTCCCAGCAATGGGGATACCCTCCCTTACAGTCCTTACTGCAGTCATTGTAACCAACGCTGTGTTTACATAAAGTCAAAAAGGAGAAACAAAACTTCCAGCATTCTGTTTGGGGCAATGTGTACCTCTCCTCTAGATTGATTCCATCCACCCTCCAGATACGGCTGCCACAGTAACGCATGCAATTAAATATCATCTACAAAACACATTAGCCTGACAAAATGAGAACGTGGATGTGGCACAAACCTTAAGTGCAATGTTATAAAAGATATCATTACTACATGTTTATTATCATGGGATGCTAGGACAAGCTTTTATAAATCAAGACCCATTTCAAACATTCCATCACAGTCATTTCAGTTGTCCCCTGGGACAGCCTACACCATACAACATAATGGTCACCTTTTATAAAGAGTACATCTCTCCTATTGGCTGCCTTAGACATTCACTGTAAAATTACTCAAGATCAATTATGTTTGCAGAACAATAATGTACGTTATTGTGAGAGGTTCACCTCATAGCATCCAAAGCTTTTCCCATCTCAGCTTCCAAGTAGAAAGAAAGGCATTTTCCCAAGAGAGCTCTGTAGGTACCTTTAGTTCACAATTAAATCCAGTGCCTATTGCACCCTGACGGCGTGGTTCTTAGGGCATAACAAACTCTGCGTCTCGTACCTTCATTTTCTAATGAGGTTGAAAATTTAGTTAGTTACACCAGCACCCCCGGGGTCAATAACAGACATGCTGGGTTGATGAGCTGCAGATACTCCCACACTCATTGTTAAACAATCCATGAAGAGAAGACCTGGGTTATTGAACAGAACAACACGAGACGCACGAGGTGTTTCATCCAAAGAGAATATGGAGGGAGAAGGAACAAGAATACAAAGGACTAAATGTTGTGTGTTCCCAAAGCACTGCCCCTGCATTGTACAAATGAAACCTGAGTGCCAAACATTGAATCCTGGCTGGAGGCAGTATCCAAAAATACTCCTATCTGTCTCTCCTATCTTCCCCCTGCTCGCCTTCTCTTTTTCCCCACCCCATCTGCACCTACAGCACAAAGCCCACAGTGCAGAGCCCAAGGGAGCACTGAGTCTGGCAGATTCCTTATTTTATACACACACATAAATCTTCATATTTCTGCAAGTGGCTTCTTTGGACACTGTGCGAATGCAAGCACTCCCCTGTTGCTTCCAGACAAAGCCCGATTAGCAAAGAACCTCAGTGTTACTGGGTAAGTCTGTTATCAGACTGAAATTAATTCCAACTCTTCTGAACGGCCAGCTTGTGAGCCCAGCAAGAGTTGCTATCTCCCACCTGCCAGAGTCCGGAGGTAATCTTAACTGATATAATTAGAGTTAAATAATTACTCTCACTCACCCTCATCTTGTACATATGTGGGGATTTTTGTAGGACTAGGGCTTATTAAAACATGTGCTGCCCACAGATACCTGTTTGGAACACGGGTGGGATGTCAGCTCACAAGCTCGAGTATAAAAGCATTGATGGGTCTCTGCAAGCAAGGTGACACTGTGGCATTATATAAAAATAAAACATCATTTTCTGGTCTTCCAGTCTCACTCCATCAGTGTGAGGAGAGTGTGAGCTCTGCTCTACCTGCAGACACCACACTTCTGTTCCAGGCTGATCACACTAACAGGGGCTGTGCACTGGGAAGTGTACGTGTATCACACACCCTCCTCATTCTGCCCTGGGATGCAGATACGAACTGTGCCAAAAATCCCTGGGATATGCAGGATGACAGCATTTTAATCCCTCTTTAGTGGAGAACCAGCTCATTAAATCTTAACATGAAGGTTATTTTATTATGAAGTGACAGATCTGGAGATTTACTTCCCCATTCTTCACCTGCCTTCTCCCCTCTGCTTATTCCTTTGTATTGGTTAATGGCCTTTCTCTGCTACATAATCCTGTCAGGAGTGCAAAGCTCTCTCTCAGGACGGCTCATTTGGTGTAAATCACTCAGCCTGTGCTGCTGACAGGAGAAAGCCAACATGCCAGGGCTGATGCAGAGAAGGAGTTCTGTCCTACACTCCGGTAATTGTCACTGCATGATAAGTAAGTGCAAGATTTAATAAGGTCATAAAATGGAATGGCAAGAGCTGGTGTGAAAGGTAGTTTTTTTTCATTAACATTGTGAAAACCTGGATTCGGAGGGACAATAAATTAGAGCAGTTGAGCAGAAATGACCTATTTGATTATTCAATGCTTTGCAGCATCCCAGAGAAAGCTGGAGGACCGGGAGCACCTCTGCCATCACAACAGAAGTAAATACCTCTGGAAGTGTTAAAACCATCATTCCCTATGGCACCAAGCTGCCATTAGTGATGTCAAGAACTAGAATCATACTCTGCATTATTAAGCAAGCTCAGTTTTTGCAGCTATGTTAGAGTTTTGAAAGTAATATAATTAATGACTCATGCAGAGGACCAGAATTGGGATTCTGGTGGCATTCTATTTAATGGATACACCCCCATGTTCAGACAGCCCCCCCAGCCCTGTAAGAGCTGCTGCTGAGCGGCCGGGAGGTGACACACAGGGAGCACCACAGCAAACTATTCAAGGCTGACATCTCTAAATCCTTTTAAAACCTCATGCAGGAATTTTTGGACAGCTCCAAAGTAAAACACAAAAATACTTCTCCATTAAAAAACTCCTTCCAGGTAAACCTACGCTCCAGAAGAACCCACTGACAGCAGAACTGGGCCCAGCACCCGCACATGGAGGGAGAACTCTCCAGCAGCTCTCCTCTCTGCTGCTCCAAAACACAAATTTCCATCAGCCGTAAGCATTGCAGTGCCCTCTCAGATACCCCCAACTCCTGTCCTCGCAAGGCTTTGAAGGCTGCATTGCTTTTCCTTTCAAGTCAAAACCCAAACAGCACAGCGAGTCAGTGGAGCACAGCCCAGATTAAAGGCATCTGAGGACAGCACCAAGGAAGAACGTGGCACAGTGCCCACTACAGCAGCTGTGAAGGCAGAAAGGAGCAGAGACTGCCCAGAAGGCAGCGATGCTGTGGTCCCCTATCAAGTCAAAGAGCGAGTGAAGGGAAAGAGGCAAAGCAATGCCACAGCCACTGAGCTACACGGATCTGCCCGACACAGAATCTGCTGACCACACATCCTGAGTCCATCACTGCCTGCAGGAGGAACCTTCAGCTCTGGGTACCAACATGGTACCTCAGCGATGTGATTCAGCAGTTAATAAGAGGCTGCGAAGGCTATCAAAGTGCTGTGTATAATTAGTGGCAGCGAGCACTGCAGTGTGATTTGAAGGGTGACGCAGATTCTCAAGTCCGTGGTATTAGGAGCAGCCACAGTTCCCTTGCATTCCTTTATGTTTTATACTTCATTCTGTAATGCTTCCCTGTGTTGATAGGGACATCCCAGAAATAGAGGCATTTTCATTCTCAGTCACACCATTACTTCACAAAGCAGCTCAATGAGGAAGATGCAAACACACCTTGAAACCACCCTCTTTTTCCCCACCAAATGGCAGCACAGTGCTCACCAACAGCCCTGAGGTGTGCACGACATCCAGGTCTTCCCCAGAGATGCATCACTGAAGCACACCAACAGTTCCTCTCACATTTGAGGGTTATGGGAACACGCAGCTATAGAAGAAGCTGACTTTTTTGAGGTGCTAATTAAAAGCTGAGGTATTTGAGTAACATCATCCTGTCTGTGGATGATGAGCACTTTTGAAAGCTGGGCCCTGAGTTTCTGTATCCCTATTTCATGCATAGAGGCCTTCAGGCAAACAGCACTGAGCAGCAAGAAGTAGAGACCCCGGTTTTATGGAAACACCAATACCATTAAAATTCAAAGGAAGGAAAGCACATTAAGCCTAGGCTTGATTTACAAACTTTTCTAGGAAGCAACGGTTGTTTAAACAAGGTGTTATGATCAAACTAATTTATGGGGCTGTAATACAGAGTCGTGAAACCTCTGTACTTAATATTTATGGGGAAAGAGAACTTAACAGTTTTGCTGCATACAAATTCAATTAAAATGTGACTCAGAAAAAAGGTGCTGTTTTCTCCTTGCATTTTGTCCTTCGCTAATTACTCTTCCTGCTCAAAGCCCTCTGCCATCCAATACGCTTGGAGAAAGATCTTTGCAAATATCAGCCTCATTAAAACCCCGCGGTACGGAGACTACAGATGTGTACCAAAAGGGGTGATGGGCTTTAGAAAAAAAATGAGTTTCCCATTATATTTCTGGAAGCAGAAGTAACACGTGGAACAGAATGTCATTTTTCTGGATGAGCGAGTGAGCCGTCATAAAATATCCCAGACAACTGTGCACCGTTTTACCCCTCTTTATTTCAATCATACAGTATATGGCACTATTATGCATGCAAAAAAGTAATGAGGCAGGCAAAGGTTATTGCTAGGGACACTTCTGGGATGAGGAGGGGGTGCCAATGCAGGAGACTAACCTCAGGCTATCTGAAATTGAAATTTTTGGATAAATTAATAACTCAACGTGAGACCAGACAGTAATGCTGTCTGTCCCCTGCAGGGCTGAAAATGTCTTCTGGCATTAATAAAAAAAGGAGGAGGTGTTACCTGTGAAGACATACAGAGAGGCAGCGTAGCTGTGCTGATGCCACAGAAGAGCAGGAGGAGGGAAATAAATAGGAAGAGACAGTGCCCTTCCTTACTGCTGACAAGCCAAGGGAACGCTCCTGCTGGCTGTGGGGAAGTAGCAAGCAGCAGTCAGTGATTCGCCCCATCCTTCCCAATGCTTTCAGGATCCTTTTTCACCATTAACGAGGGAAATCGCCTCATTATCCTCATTATGATTCATAACAGCACCAGAAGTTTTCTGAGGTATTTTACAGAGCAGATTAAAAAAAACAAACAACCTCCCAGAGCTGAAGGGTTTACAGTGGAATTTGCACATGCAGCCCCAGGTCAGACACAAACAGTGCCTCCAAAGATGGGCGAGGAAAGATGAGAGCAATCAAATCACACTCTTTGCTGCTTCTACATGCAAACCAGGTGCAGCATTTGGCTGAACTGGTGATACCTGAACAGCCAGGAGAAAGGGATGGGGAGGGAACAGCAAACAGAAGGGGAGACAAAGGGGAGGAGCAAGCTATTGCAAAACAACATGAAGAAATAATAGCTCATTATGGAACCGCAGCAACCTGCAAAACCAGAACCCTCTGTGTGGTCAGAGAGCTGGGATAACAGCACAGACAGCAGCAAGGAGAGACTACTAACTAACAACAGCAAAACCAAAGCTTGGCCCTGCCTCGGTTTGGCCCTGCATTTCTTAAAAGGGAAAGAAAGGAAAATTAGGAACGAAAATACCTCATTGTAAACATCAGGAAAATACTGCACTCTGTTTCTGCCAGAACCATCTAGCAGAGCTGTCTGAATGTGCTTGCTGAAGTACCACTGTGGGTATTTGGACGTAACTTGAGCCTCTGAGTCACGGCTGAAGCAGGGGACAGGATCTCTATAACAGAGAGCGATGCACTTTACAGCACTGATGTTGGGTGTGCATTTCAGCATCACTAAGCAGCCCGTGGTTGCCTTTAGTACAGTCTGTGTGCACGGCCTCTGAAGCCTCATTATTCTATTAGGCTTTAATGGCATTCATAGGTTGTTTGGGATTAATGAGGCAAAAGTCCTCAATCAAGAAGCAATTTAAGAGTATGCTGCTAATTCCACGGAGTTCTGTAAATGAACTAATTCAATACAAGTTGACCTTTTTATTATGGGGAATGATTGGTGCCTGTTTTCCCTGAGCAGAGCCCTTAAGCAGCGGTGACTTGGAAGGGCACTTCTGGCCCAGTGACTGAAATCAGTCACATTCTGGGTGTTGTGAACACACAATTCTGGAGCAATGCGCTTCCTTAAGAAGGGTGCAGGTGATCCCACTGATGTGAGGATTATGGCAGTGTCTATCTGGCTAAGTAAGGAACACGGTCCCTTCAGAGGGGCACAATGAAAGGAAGAACAGCCCAATGGATTCATTTCTAAGTCACAGAATGACATTTCAGAACGAAATCACTGCGGAACATTTCTTCCTTAGCATTTACAGCTCCCATCCTATTGCAGCAGCATACAGACTCCTTCCCTTGCCATTATGCCTTGGGATGAGGTAACGGCACATCCATTACATTAAATCATACAAGTCACAATACGAGACAGAATAGCAGAAGGCTTTTGGAGATGCATGTTGATCAGCACAACACATCAAAAAATGAAAATTCATCATAAAAAAGGAAATATCAGATAATCTGTACCCTATAACTACAAAAAAAAAGAAGAATTAAGCAATAGCATGAGTTGAGAAATAAGTTAACAGTGCATCCGTCCCCACAAAAAGGGGAGAACCAAGGAAAAGAGCAGCATAAGCCCCTGGAAGGGCTGATGTTAAGCAGCTTAGGAAGGCAGTAGTTTTGTCTAATCTGAAATGGCTCTTTTAGTCTCTTTCTCTCATTTAATTACGATGAGATCTGTTGAAATAGTGGCAATGGATAACCAACGTTTGTGCCAGTTGCCAAGAACACAAGGCACATTATTGCTTTGTTCACATTTAGTTTTCCTCACAATAGTGGTGAGGTTCTGAAATAACAAACACAATTAGTGCTTTTCTTTTCATTTTATTTTTTGAATGTGATAAAACTTTACAACTATTCATTATTCTGTTAGCAGACAGTTGCTAATTTTACTCTAAATTAATGTATTCCTGTCGTGCTGTGGACTGTGTTTTATAATGCAGTTTATCTGGCTTTCTACTTCCATCCCTTATGCATTGATTCCAGCAGTCTTTGTGAACGCTGCCACTCAAGTGAGAAAAAAAACCCAGTAGTAACTGAAGATGTGCACTTCTAACTACAGACAAGCATTTGCCATTACATCTTCTTTTATTTAGCAATCTGAATGCCAAAGCTTAAGTGTGGACAGAGCAGCTTTTTGTGCTCCCTACCAATGCACAGCAGCTGCAACCGCTGCTACCTGAGGCCCAGAGGAAAACCAGGAGCACTCAGCGCCCTGCACTGCTGAAGAGGTGTGAAGGGAAGAACAAAAGATGGCTTTGGAGATGGCCTTTGTGCATTACTCCATCTCTGTGTTCCCTACCAAAGCTCCTGAAATATCTGAGGTGTGCTGCTGATGCCCTTCCTGAGAACAGAAGAAGTAATACCTCACCGCCAAACAGCAAGCGTATTCTGAGCACCACTTCACTCAATTACCTACTAAAGAGGAAAAAACAGCCTCCTACTTCAAGGCACAGTATCGACTGGATTAGGAGACAAAGGCACGAGATTGCATTGTTTAAATGACAAACGTTTTCCAGTGAATTTTACCAGTAAATTAAACCTTCAATCAGACGTAAAATCCCATCACGAATAGAAGTTAATGCACCAAAATAGTTGTTGTGGGCAAAGCAGTCGCTGCGGCCATTTGTCTGCTGGTAACAACTCTTAGCATCACCACTGGGAACTGTAAAGGCACATCTGTGCAACAGGTCTGTCCCAAACTTCCCTTCCTTCCCTCACTTCCAAGCACGGCACCCCATGTCCAACAGACCCAACAATCCCTGCTGCTGCTGCACATGGAACCCTACAGCTGGGGATGGCTACACCAATGAGCTGCCATCTCTGGTTAAACTGGACAGATTTTCACAGGAAAAAGAACAAAATCCTGTGCAAAACATCAAACACAAAGAGAAAAGAAGCTCCGAGTACAGTACTCAAACTACAGCATTGGTTTTCCCAGTGGGTGATTCAGGGTAGTCGACTTTCAGGTATTTATTTGCCTCTCAAGCATTTTCTAATGCTGAATACCACAGGCAGTTTGTATTTAATCTGTGGAATCCAGTGGACAAAAAGCTGTTTTTAAATACAGAAGAGATTTTAAAGCTATTAACTGTAATTTTTTTCCTCTTTTACAAAGCAGAATACATTTAATGTCATGCTTCATGGCCAAGTGATTGTGAGCTGGAACAGGAAGAACTGTTGACCTCTCCCATTACACACATTTACACAGCTGGACTAAGCTTTAAGAGACTCAGGAAGAAAATTCACTGCAACTGGGACTCAAAGTACACGATTTCATTCACTTGTTCCCAGCTATGTTCTTTGAGAAGCCTTTATTAGACTTAATTCAACAACAGCCTCTTGCAATGCGCAGTCAAATCACATTACTACTCCTTGAAGACTTATCTAATGAAACGGACACATCTCCTTCTGTTTTCATTCTACATTCTTGCTTTAATTACACACACTGTCCGTTATGAAACCTTGCCATGTTGTCACAAGTGGCCTCTAAGCTGAACTCTGCCTTGTCGAGATAGCTTTATCATTCATAAATATTTCAATGAGAACCAAAGACTGCTTATGAAAGATTGATTTCTTACAGTTCACTGACCCTTCCTTTGAGGCCTTTTATTAAAATCAGAGTAAACTCATCCAGGAAATCTGAGAATTGTTAATATTACAGGCTGCTAAAACAGAGTCCCCCAAGGAAAAGAAGAGATGCACTAACGCCTTAAAGTGATGCATCAGTCTAGAAATTAATGGCAATCAACACAGTTTAAATACCTCTGTTTGATTCTGAATGTGAAAATTAACATCTTTAATGGACTTTAAATTGAACTGAGCAGGTTCAGTACTATGGAGGCCTCTAGTTTTGGTTCTGGAATATTGAAGAGCAACTCTAATTCAATGTTTGGGCACCCAGCAGGTTTAGTATGGTCGTCAGCTGCTGCTTTGTGTTATGCAGATTCCTCATTTAACTATATTGCTGGAAAAATGCATCTCTGCCACTGCATCACTGAATCAGCCACAGTCAGCAGTACAAGCGGATCCCCTTTAAGATCACAGAATCACAGACTGGTTTGGGCTGGAAGGAACCTCAAGGAACATCTCATTCCAACCCCCTACCATGGACACCTCCCCTTTGATCACACTGCCCAAAGCCCCGTCCAACCTGGCCAAGATCCAACTTCTAATAGTCATTTCTGTTCCCATCTGGTGCCTCATGTATTTCAGCATTTTAAGTTACCTTCCTTCTGGCTGGTTTATCGTGCTACCTAGGTGAATATACACAGATTGCTTCATGTGACTGATGGAGCACCTGGAACATGAAAGCATTGCTGTGGGTGGAGTTCCAGAGCTGTTTCCCTGCATAGGAGGGCATGTTGTTACGAGGGTACAGAATGAGCGCAATACCAACGAGGTCATTAAGGGCCTGGATCTGAGGAAAGGGTCATACGTGCTGCAAAAAGGCTTAGCTCATTCAGCTTCATGAATCAGCACGTTCTCTCAAGACGCAGAACAGTTGGCAGAAGTGAGTTTGCTGCTGTTGCCTTTGCTGACAGCATTCTGCTGTAATCTTGGCAGCAGTGCAAAAGTAACAAATTGCATCCGCTTATTCCTGCTGTTGTCTTTAAGGCAGCTGCAGACTGTAATTTAAACCTGGCTTGTCTTCTCCCTACATGCACATTTGAGCACACCCATGCAAATTTTGGTTACTTGCAACAGCCTTTAGCACCGTAAAACACATCCTGGATGTCAAGCCAGATCAAAGAGATTCCCTCAAGCCACCTACAAAGAAAACTAGCAACTGTTGAACAGATGTCAGTCTCAAAGTCTGCTGTATTTTCCTCTATGACTTACAAAGCAGAGACTTTAAACCTATTATTTTAATTAATTCAACTCAGTGGTTATAAAAATCATGCTGCCCTTCCTACCAATCGCGCAAGAGGCCTCACTCAGATGTGACTTCCAGCTCAAGTCTAAAGGCTACATCTCAAATGAAAGAGAACAAGAGCATGGTGATACACTTTCAGTCTGTCATTGAGAAGGTTACGTGATGGGGAGAACCCAGGAAGGTCAGAGAGTGGCAGAGAAGTGTGGAATAACATTAAAATTCATGAGCTAAACCCTTGATCCTGGGGGAGATGAACTTGGGTCAAGTTAAAGAAAAGGGAATAACATCACGACTGCGTGAGAGCCTTGTTGCAATGACTGTCAATGAAGTAGACAGACCTGGTCCAAGGAAACTATACCAAGACCCATTTCCCGCAGCCTAATTTAGCACCAGCCATCTTGACTCCTGTGACAGAACAGGTCATACATAAGCATTGGACTAGATTCTAGCTGGTGACTAAGAGGAAAAATAACCCTACAGCATCCATTGACCAAACCTTCCTTCTGCTCGGGGTCCTTCTACACTGCCCACTGATGAGCTCATTTTGTAGTCATGAGGAAAAACAACCTAAAACACACAGAAGGAGTTGGGTGTTGTTTTTTTTTTAACCTTTTCCCAAAGTAACAAGTAGTTGACAGCCATTTAAATATTCAACAGCACCAGCGTTCTGCCATGTAGGCTGACTGCATCGCTACACTGCGGGCTCCGTTTGTCTCTTAGATTTCCCAGTAGAAATAACACAAGTCTGGTGTGAACGGAACATTTGTGATATGCAAACTTCCTCCTGCTGTTCACAAATAGAAACCTGAAAGCGATCAGCAGCGCACTGCCTCCCCATTTCTCCAAGAGGCTGTTGTTTCCTTGCCTTCACAGAGATCAAAAGCCTCAAGCCCACACATTTGCTCTCTCCTCATTTGCTAAATTCTGCCCATTACAGCTACTCCTAAGAATATTCATTACTTCAGACGTAGGTTGTTCTGAGGTGTGAGCCAGGAGGTAGGAGAGCTGTTCCTTTAACTACTCCAAATGCCAAGAAACAAAGAAAATCTCTGGGTCTGATCACAAGAAACAGTTTATATACAACACAGGAAAGCACCAGTTCTGCTCTTAGCAACATTTATCACTTCAAGTCTCACCAGCAGTGATTGTTACTCCTACATTGGGCTGACATCTGGCAGAGAAGTTGGGATAAAAAGCAAACGGAGAAGAGCCTAGTGAAAAGTCAGCAACAAGACACAGTCATTCATTTCTCTGACACAAAACCAAGCTTGTCATTAAGTGTCAAGAGCTACATTAACAGCTGCACAGGACCAGATCTCTGATTCAACTTCCAGGCTCTTAACAAGACATGGTGAAAATCCCCTGCCAGAAACATTGCCTCTAAACGGCCTCTTTCTCTGGTTTCAGAACAGAGCTGGGCTGATAGTGGACTTGCACACAGGTGCTGCTGTTACCCAAAGCACCAACAGATAACAGGATCAGAAGTACCAGCTTGGCAAGGATGAGCTCACCAGGGTGCCACCTGCACACAACGTGAGGAATGAGGCATGACCTTGCTTAAATAAATGGGCATTCCTGATTTGGGTACTGAGAGCTCAGATCCAAAGCCCACAGCCAACCAGTCCTACATCAGCCTGTGGCATTAAATTGAGAAAAGGAAATCAGAAAACTAGCAGTTGATTGAGCCAATGGAAAGGCAAAACCAAGCAGTACGTGGAAGCAGAAACATGAGGGATTTCCCCTGTATTTTAGAGATATATCCAGTCCCATTAAATTGAGGCAGAAACTTTGCCCTCTGTCATACTGTCAGTTAGATACGTGCCTTCTCTGCCTTTATATTTTCTTCTAGGTGAATGGAATAAACAGTGCAGGAACACATTCAGCTTTGCAGTCTGTCTCCCTGTTCGTACTCCCAACACAAAGGCCAGCCCGAGGCGGCGCCTCTGAACATGCAGCAAATGCCAAAAAAATTAAGATGAACTTATTTATTTTGTCTTCCTTTCCTAATCTCTTTTTAAACAAGGTACACCATTGAAATTCAACATCCATCTCAGAGAAGCACTTTGATGCTGCGTGACCTTTGTGTGACATTTTCTTTGCATGTGTGTACCAGCAGAGACCGCTCCGCCATGTAACCACCCCGTAATGCAGCACCGCGTCTGCAGCAGGGAATGATAAAGACTGCTGTGATGAGTGCTAATTCTTCTGATTCTGGAAGGCTCCTTAAATCAAAGCACTGAAACTGAGAAGTGAGGGGCATAACTATGAGGTTTATTGATTATTCTTCACTACATGAGCATCATTCTACCCTGACAATTCTACAAGGCCCCTATGTTTACGGCTTCAAGGCACATTTGGGTTGTTATCAAATAGAAGTAGCAACTGTTTAGCACCCAAATGTGTTAATCTTATAAACTACTAGCTTTGCATATTTAATAGATTTAACTTTAACTTACTATTCTAGTTCAGAATCAACATGAAACCTTTCGCCCTGCTTGTAAACAAAAGGAAATGAAGCACACAAGCAGGAAAAACTGGAAGAGAACCCCTCAGTATACTCGTCTGTGAAGCAGATAATAAGTAAGCTGGTTGCCAAAACCGTTGTCAGTTATAAGCAGGTTGAAGTTTGTATAAGTGCTGTAGAATTCTTGTATTTAAGGAAAATAAAATAATAATTCAAAACCAAACCTTTATAGCACCCACAGGGCGGGTTTTCTGTTTGCTACGTTGTTGGGTTTGGTGGCTTCTTTAAAATGCCTTTGTAAGCTGAGTTATCTGCTTCACAGGTCTTAAATTCATCAGTTGAAACTTCTTGCAATTTCCCACATTATGAACATCTGACCTCCAACATCAGGAAATAAAGAAGAATTGATGGATCCAGATGTGCCAGTCCCACCAATGGGCAGATGTTCATTTTACACACCATTTAGAAATCCCCAGTGCATTTGATTACACGATGATAAAACGACTAAATAATAGGAAGAAATGGAATAGTGCTTAGAAAGTGAAGTTTGCACTTTCCCACTACAGAAAAACACAGATTCAGGCACGCAGAATTGACTGTGGGCAGATTTAATCCAGAAATTTCTAATGGGACAACTGGAAGTTTCCACCACAGGAGATGGCTCTGTCAACTTCATCCACCTTGCATCTAGAGATTCCAACATGAAAAAACTGGCAGATAGTTGGAAAGCACACAAAGCACTCTCAAACCATTCCTCCAGTAGTTATTTGGCTAATGGGAATTACCTCCTCTGCCACTGAGTAATATCTCAGTTATTTCCCACTTGCTTCTGGAGCTCTTCTGTCTTCTTAGAGAAGATTTTTCCTTCTCTTACCCTTGACCAATATGGCACTTATCCTTCAATGCAATGCACATAAAACCGTCCCTGTCAGCCTGTGCTTGTTATGCCTGGAGAATGCTTTATAACATCATAAAGCCACAAAATGCCTCAGTATTTAAAAGAGATCTGTCATTCTATCATCTTATCTTACAGGCTCCACACACAACTCTCTGCAATGCAATGAGATCCCTAAGCAGAAAAACAAAGAAAGTAAGCAGATGCTGCACTGCACATTCATGTGTGCCTCCACCTTCCTGAATGCTGACGGATTACTGCAGGTCGTAACTGCATGCAGTTGTTAACAGCCATAACCAAACTGTTGCTGTAGGGTCTAGTTTTGGGACTGCCAAATTTTAGGTGCCAGTTGTGGGGGTTGGCCCAGCTGTCCAGTGATTGCTGTTCCACCCGGGATTCCAAACACCCTCCCAGATATCCTACTCTTGCTGGGGAAGCTTTCAGTCTGCCAATGTGCATCTGTTTATGTTGCACTGAACAATTTGCTACATTATATTCTAAAAGCATTTTACGAAGGAGTTTATTTATGCTCAGTGCTGTGATAATGACTCTGATGAACAGGCTTTCAGGAGCAGACTTAAAATGGAAGCCGATCGGTTCTGAACGTAATTTCATAGCCGAGTGCACAAAAGCTCATTCTTTCAGCAGGATTTTGCCTTCACCCCTTTTATTTGGCAAACCAGTGACAAAGGCAGTTCTATTGACCAGACACACAGGATTAAAATACCGCATGATACGTTTGTGGGGTTCTCACAGTTACGTTGTCCCATTTCAGTCAGATATCACAGATTCACCTCTCTTACCGAACCACAGACCAACTCCTGGCTATATATTGCTCACTATCCATCTTGTCTCTCACATTGGCTGCTTCCAAGTATTTCTAAGGAAAAGAGTCTAAGCAAATTCTCAAAAACCTCTCAGCTGCCACTGCAACAGAAGGCTCATATCAGGCCACAAATAGCACGCAAAGGAAAAGCTCATCTTCAGTTCAGCAGAGCCAACGATGGTCTTTTAGAGCAAAAAACAGGAAAGCCAATGTCATTAAAAGAGAAATAAAGTCCAACTTTGGGGTTTGAAAAGGATTCTGTTAAAACTCAAAAGTTCGACCTCCAGCTCTAAATGGAAATGCCTCGTCTTGCTGCATGCAATTTTCCACCCTTGTGAGATGGAGTATGTAACAAACACCAAAAGCAAGCTATCTGCTCAGACAAGCTCCCATGCTTATATTCATCCACTACCCGTGCTGCTGCCTTCTGATTTCAGATGCCCCTTTACATAAAAACCACAGCAGCAAGGAATTAGTTCTCTGATGCATGCAACCCTTTCAACTTCAACAGTAAGGCAGACTTCTCATTAGGCAATGACTTCTACCTAAAACCATCCGGCTGTCTACAGAAGCATGAGCTGTTGGGCAGTAAGGAATTGGATAAATCTGGGTGCTGTTCTGGAGAAGCTGCTTCCAAACCAATGAGAAGGAAAGCCAGCCAGGATTGTGGTCACACACAGCTTGTGCCAGAGCTGGGAGCAGACTGACAGGAGACTGAGCAGGGGCTGACTGGGGGAGTGGGACTGCAGAACTGATGAGACAAGCAGCAGCAGAATGCCCATGTTACATTACCACAGGATGACAGATAGAGATGCATGGACAACGGACCAGTTTGCTGTCCTCACAGCCCTGAAAACTCTCACATGAAGAATGCAATGCTGGGTTTCTCACCCGCACATTCATTAGGTCTTCAGTGGATGCTAATTGCCCCAAAGAACAAAAAAAAGCCCAATTTCTGAGCTGAGATTGGAAGGAAAACAGAGGAAAGGGGCAAATCCTTCGAGCATAAACAGATTGTACTATTTATACATGAAAATGTTTTCTGCATCTACAAGCTTACCATGCTTAAGTACTTTAATTAATCGCAGCAGTTGCTATGGTAACCTTCCTAACTCAATTATGGATCCACAAAGAGGTGCAGAGTGTTTACGAGAGAAGCAGGTAACTCTTGTGCTGAAACTGAAGCAGAGAGCAGGTATCACAAAAATAACAGTGCTGTGCAGTCATTGTCACTGATGCAGCGATGCAATGGACAGCTGATGCAATGGATTTATGCTTAACCACATCTGAGCCCAGTAGTCACCACCAACATGAATTATCCTACAGTTCTACCCGATCTGCAGCCCCTTGAGGGCTGATGCAACACGGGAGCAGCAGCAATAGATTTATGCCAGGCTAATTGACTCGACACAACTGATTTCACTGGCTCCATTCTGAGCTAAGCAGAACAGCAAAGTGACAGGTGCAGAGGAAGAGGGTTTTGGTGAGAACTGCAGCTTTGTACTGAATGAACGAACTCAGAGGGCCTGCAGCTACTGCAGAGCACAGCTGTCACAGCAGGCTGACCTGCACGACCTTAGCAGGTAGAGATCAACTACCTGAATGTAACAGAACATTCTGCTCTACCAGAGGTTCTCTCTGACACTGCACAAAAGTCACTTAAACTGTTGTTTGTGCCTCAGTTTACAATCTGTAAGATCAGGGCTGTACCTCCTGGTTGATTCCTACGCAACTTATAGATCCAAAATATCAGCTGCTCCCATCCATGGATAGGGGTCTGTTTTGAGGTTACTATTAAATCAATTATGTCAAAGACTGATGGGAGATAGGATGGGCAGCAAACCACCAATTACTGCAGGAGTTGCTGCTTTGCTTTCCTGCATCAGAGCAGACAAATGCTTTGCATCGCGGCCTCCAGGAGTGATGCAGATGATTCAAAAGCAGATGCAAACTCCCCCATTTGTACCACAGCACCGAATGATCAACAGAAAAGGAAGAAGTAGTGAGAGAGGAAATGGTATTTTGTCTCAGCTTATCATCTGATAACCTTTATATTTATTAGCAAAAATCACCTTGCCATGTGAGCTGGCTCCCATTCTCTTCCATGCCTGCACTGCTCATACCCTCACTTCTCTGGCATTTGCTCAGCAGCCTCACATGACAAGAGACACCACTTTTCCAGCTACTGTTCCTGTCGCTGCTTGTCCTAGATGGGACTTGGAGTCTTATGGCAAGATTTCACCTCCCGGCTCCTGTCACATCACGCGCCCTTTTCTCCCCTTTCAGATGAAATGTCTCGTTAGATATTTCTAAAGGTGTCTTTAGAGAGACACAGTGATATTTCTTAACCACTCTGCCCCCACCCTTTGAGGTCACAGGCAGAGACTTCAGCTTGTTTCTTAAAGGTTAAGTTCAAGTTCCAGGAGAGCAGCTTGAACTTTGGAGAGCAAGAGCAGAAAAAAAATCAAAACCTTCAGAGAATATAATACCATTATGTGAGAAGTGAATGTGAATGATGAACTAGAAGTTGGAAAAGCTGGACAGCAAATAGCAGCTCCCTTTCAGAGGAACAACTTTATCTGTCATTGAAAACCAGCTGTGATTTTGTCATTGTGTTTTTCGCTCCTTTTTCTGCCCTACTTTGCTCTGAAGAACCCTGCAGTCTGCAGAGGGGAAGTTTATATTGCAGCAAAGCCCCCAACAGCCCTGGCTGCACTCCCTCAAGGATATACAACAGTAACTCTTCAGAGGTGGGTATTTCCCAACCTGTCCCACAGACAGATGCCCAATCCAAGTCAGAGTGTTCAGAGCTTGAGCAAATTTTGCCTCCCTTTTCCATAGGCCTAATGCTCGATTCCACATTTCTGTTTATCCAAGTATTAAATGAAAAGCATCACCTGCAGATTTCACCAGGATTTGTAAAGGGATTTTAAGCACAGTCAGTCAACAGCTGCGCAGAAATTGTCTTGAGCTCTGGTAAAACAACAGCGTGCGTTTCTGAGATCCAGTAACAAACACTGATAACCAGGAGAGTATTTGCCCTGTATGAGCTGACCTTATTACACACAAACAGTTCATCTATAATGCATTTAACTCAAGTTCTTCTTGTTCTAATGAATTAACTGCACTCTAGTGGACTGCTGCTGAGAACTTGTTTGGGAAAATAGCTCCAATAAAAATCACATCAATAATAACACCTCCGAACCATTTAACAGTCAGGAAATACTCAAACAATGATTTTCTCTTCTCTTGTCAGGAAGTCTTCAGAGGATATAAACATACCATCATAATCTATTGTAAATTGAGCACAAGCAATGCTTTTAAAAAATATAGCAATCAATAAATAAGAAAAAAAAGAAGGCCCGCAATGGGACACAATTTCTTCTTTAGGCTTCAAACATGATGTCCTTACACCACTTAATTACTCCAACAGAGGGAATTCTCTCTTAATGGCTGCTGACAACAGCTGACGTTTGCGTTGCAGTTCTGTTCAAAACTTAGGAGAGTTCCTGAGGTTTCTTCCAGGCAGCGCTCAGACAAGGCTGTCTATAAGGATGGCACAGTCTGTTTTTATGAGATCACCCAGTGAGATTCTAATGCATTATTCATGTTACTGTACAGGCAAACCACGGTACTAAGCACTACGTGAACATGCAATTGTGACAGTCCCTGTCCTAGATAAACAGGGAAGACCTCAACTGGAGAACGCATTGAAAACATATGCTTAATGCTAAAAGCATATTTCAAATCTCATTGAAGCCAGCCTTCCTTTTGTGAAACACACCAATTATCCACCATGCAGGCTACAAGGTACCTCAGAACTACAGGCTCCTACACATTTTGCCAGCTGCTAACTACTTCAACACAACTACATTTTGCCCAAGGTACAACAGCTTTGCTACCATTTATATCTGCACCATCCCAACTTAGCAAGGGGGGCAGGAATCTGGGACCACTAGATCAAACACTGCTACAGAAACCACTTTAATTACTAATGGATAGCTCGTTAATCTGAAGCTGCCTCCTCTAAAAGAGATGGCCTCTCAACAGACACACAGCCAAAAAAACAGACCTGGGAGGACGTTTAAACAATTTCTCCTGCATGTGCTGTTACACTTCAGAAAGCACTCAGACTTCTGCTCCCTTCCAACTGGGGATGCTCTGTGATTCTAATGGGACCAACGACGTTCAGGAGGTTAAACCAAGCTTACCCAAACATTGGATTAAAGCGACCTGTTTGAAGATCGTGCACCAAGTGTTGAAATGGCAACAACTTCCTTGGTTTCCCTGTGCTGCTGAGTGTGGCACTATTTGGAAGATTACTTGTTCTACTACAAAGAGCTTACCCCCTTACTTATGAGCTGGATTTCCACACACAGACAAAGACTTTTAGGATGCCCCAGTTTCAGCTTTCACAAGCCATCAGTTAGCATGTGTTTCTTCTCCATGAGAGCATACAGTGCTTTCACGTATCACCCATAACCACAAGCCATGACAGGCAAGAGTAAAACCTGAGCCATGGGGAGGGGGAAGGGCAGGGCGGAGAGGAATTGATCTGTGGGTCAGCCACAGCGTAATAAGTAATGAGTCAAAAGACATGGACAATATTTTATCTCCAATCACTCAACCTTGGAATGTTTCCCATTGTGCTCAAGTCTTTAACCACCTTTAAAGAAATCCATCATGATTTAGTTTAATTCTTCTATCATTTTCATAAAATTATTATTTTTTCTATTTAAAAGCAAGTTGCTGCACTCACTGCCCTGTCCTTAAGCACCTCCACCCATCTTCCACATTATCCACATGCTGCTCTACATGCCTGCACCGTTTACCAGTTCTAGCTCTTTACAATTGCAAAGTAGTATTATGCTTAACAGCGTCAATCTCTGTTTGCAGTTTTAAGACAAACTTCCTTCTTGCCATTGGCAATATGCAGTTTAATTGGATGCTATACAAAGAAAAAGCATTTCAGAAGTGCTATGACATTACAAAAACAACTCAGTCACTGCATTTAGGCAGGCAGAGACTCAAAACTACATGGATTTGCACTTCATATTTTGAGATGGATGAAAAATAAAATGTAAATTGCGCTGCCCATCAATTCTGGTAGCACCATGAAAGTCTGCAGGGCTGCACTGAGACCTCCTCCCACTGCCCATCTGCTCCTCATTTGCCTCCTGTGCAGTGCAGCAATGGGGAGGACATGGTGGGCTCACTGGGGAGCATCTGCTTTGGGCAGGAGACAACCGAAATATGGATTGGCAATGATCCTACAATGCCAAGTTCCCCCCTCCAGCTGTTGAGGATTCCTCACCCAAACATGGTGAATTCTTGCCAACGCTCACACAGTACCTTGCACAGCAGATTATTTTCCCTCAGCACAAGGAACCTGATGACCACAGCTCCTGACATGTGAATTCTAGTTTGTTTCCATCCCAATTGATGCGGTTACAGAGCAAGTAATAACAACAGCTATTAGTAAATAAAAAGAACCAAATGCAATGCATGAGCCAGCAAGGAGCGGAAGAGCAATCGGTGAGTAAACTTGGCAAGAGCAGACCTGGATTTCATAGCTATTCCGCATCCCTCTCACATACACCCACCCCAAAGCTGGGTGATTTCAGAAACAGATGCAGAGTTCTAGAAAGCCAATGAATCAACATGCAGTTAAATTACACAACCCATTAAGATCAATGGAATCACAAGATGTAACAACAGGATGTAAAAATCCTACGAACAGTAAATAAACCAGACCCATATTTAGGGACTGTCTTGCTACCTGTGTCTAAAGCAGAGCTGAGCTTGGGCACGTTGTCAGCACCTAGCTAGCCAAAAATAAAAGCCAAAAAACACAACATGTCTAGGCCTCACATTTCCCTTAGATGCCACATATCTCCAGATTTACAGCCATTTCCTTTACATACTTTAGGGTTTCTGAATGCAGCACGTTTTACCCTGTTCCAGCACTCGAGGACACCAAATACGCCAGGCAATCAAGTCAGACTCAAAACTCATACACTTCCAACTCCTAAAATATTTCAGAGTGATTAAGTTATCCTTTTGCTTTGTTCTGATGCCTTTTTCTAGACAATGAGAGAGCAGACATAACTGCAAATTCACAGATATCTATAGAATGTATTGATTAAATTTTTTGCTCATAGCGTATGATTTTGGTTTTCAGAAAGAATATGCCCTTAAGAGACTCCATTTCTTCTGCACTGATTCACCTGTAACAGTTTACTCAACTCTGTCTCCAAACATCTCTGTGGTCCCACGGACTGATGTTGGGCACCTCATTCCCACATACTCATTCTGCCTCTCAGGGTTGCTATAGAAGCGATGAGTTTCCCTCATTATTTTATGATTATCTTAGGATGCAGAGCATTTATATGAGAGTTTCACCACCTGGAGACATGCAAATCTATTAGAAATTCAGTATTCACAACAAAAACATTTCCAGAGATGGAAAAAATAGTGACAACGTTGGGTGTTTTTCCTACATCTGTATAAAGGTGCTCATTTTGCAGCACGTTCAGAGACCCCCCGACTGCCAACTGTGCTGACAGAAGGCAGAGGACTTTCAGATGGTTCAATTTTGGCCTTCCAATCAGTGCTGATTAGTGTGACAAACACTGGTTTAGCACATGACAGCAACTATGCAGCCCCAACCCATACGAAGAAGGTTCCAGCATTCATCAGCTCCTCTGACCCAAACCAACAAGCGTTTTGGATAACACACAACTAAAGACCTAAAGATTAACAGCACTGAACGGCCCCAAAGCCTACATTTGGCTCCTGGCTTCCTTGCTGCTCCTTCCACAAAGGCTCCCATCATACATATTACATCTGCACAAACATACTCTTGTGCTTGCATCCACCTCCTTCAGAAACACAATGGAAATTCTGGATCCTTTTCTCATTACCATTTCATAACTTGCACGATTTAAGGCTTGTTTGTGTTTTAGCTGCTGATGTTAACGTAACGCTTACCCTGAAGCTTTCATAAAACTTTCAGAACTGCTATTATTTTTAACCTACTGCCAGAGGCAAATCCTGCAACAGAACACACTTATAAGAGGTCATCTATTTCCTCCCAGTGAGCAAACTCAATTTCCTTATCAGGGCAATAAATACTACCACCACCACCATCAGTGCAGAGCAGTTCCCACTTCCATTGCCGTTACGGTAGAACATTGTTTCAATGATTCAGTCAACACCACCCTTGCCTTCTCTCACCTCTATTTTTAAAGCAAAAACATTACAGTAAAATTAAATACCTTCCATTCAAAGGCTGAGGTTTTATTATTTTTTACATATGTGTAGATTGTTGTTGTTCTTATAAGCAACACTTCAATACTCAGCATTCTCCATTTCACTCCAATTGGTCTACAGAAATTTCGGAAGCTGTAACAAAGATTGCTTAAAACATACAAAAGATTTTATCTGTTATGGGAAAAACAAGCATCTAAATTTGGGGCGAGGCGGATCTCCAACATAGGAAAACGACAGCATTTTCCACCTTAACCTCTTCAGCTGGAGTTGCTAAGTAACCATGACAAACCACTGCGTATTCTCTGCAGCGTCTGCTCCAAAGCCTGACAGTTTGATTAATTCTTCTGACTACCAAACCTGAATGGTGAATATTCCACATACTTAACCAGTTATTTAAAAAAAAGGACTGCCTATGATTTATAGATTAAGGTTTATGACTGAGCTGCCACGTTTAGGTGGGAAACTAAAATCCTCTTACAACAGAGGAAGGTGGAATGTACAGCAGCTTCTTTCTGACTCCCATACCAGTAAGTATAGTTCTCTTTAATAGTGTATATATTTGATTCTGAACCCTGCAACTCAGTTTTGGCAAGGAAAAAGATAAAAAACATCAACATTGATTTCATTTTCTTCCAGCTGCTGATATTCCTACACAAGGAAGTTCAAAGCATCAGCAAACATTACTTTCAAGCAGCAGGGGGAAGGCTTCGGGTGCATCAGCACACGTGGACAGCACAGCTCCCTTCACTTTAACTCTCTACACCAACTGTGGCTGCAAGATTCCTATTGTAGCTCCTCAGATGACCAGAGCACCTCCTCCAGCAAAAGGCAACGTGTTCCTGGTACAGAACATTTGCTATAAACAAGTAAAGGTATTTGTGCATTCATATCCTACTCTGTTGCCTCAGACATCTATAAACATTGACAAAACTAAAGACACTGAATTAAAATGTGATCAAAATGATATTTTTGGTCTGTTTGTATTTTGTCTCTTTATCAGAACAGCTTAATGTTATCTGCTGAAAGGAGAAGAGCCTAATGCGTATGTAATTATAGCTGGAAATCTGCCCTTTAATATTAGAGAAGGCCCAGAAGCAGAAACATTATCTCTATCAGAGACTGTTCATTAACAGAACAATATAAATGAAGAGCTGCCGTTACGCATCTCAACTACAAACCAACAGATCTGATATCAAGTAGCACTTCCTGCCTATATCAGATTTCTATCCTGAAAGAAACCCACCAAATAACCTGAGCCCTCCTGCAGCTGTAGGCTGTTATAGAGCCTGCAGACTCTCCCCTCAAGCCCACTCGCATGGTTACCCATTCCTCCCCCAGGAGTGCCCTCCATCACCTGCAGGCTCTTTGCTGTGCAGGGCTGCCAGCTCCGGCCATGCATGTTCCTGTATGAGCTTCTGCAGTGAGGGAGAGGAAGGTGAAACAAAACCCTCAGAAAGACTTTGCAATCCCAGGTTAAATAAAATAACCTCTACTATCTTACAGGCATGCACACTCTTCACATACACAAGAGAATGAAAATCTATGTATGCAGTTATAGAAATTATAAAAAAAAAAACCTTGAAAGCAAGCACAAAGCTGCTGGTTTTAAGATCTACTGAACAAATTGCTCGTTATGCTGAAAGACGAGTTGCCCTGCATTGCTGTAGCACTAGGCTCAAGCACATACTGATCTCCATTCCATACCACATAAGCCTATTGAGATTTCTTTTTTGTTTTGCTGGTCAGGAAAAGGGCTTTCAGCCATACTACATTCACTGTTATAACATAAGAGGGTTCCAGGGGCTGCTTGGGCTTCTTCGTTGTTTGTTGGGTTTGGTTCTTATTGGCCTGAGCAGTCCTAAACCTCAGCTTCTTGCCCTGAGACACCTTGCTCATTACAAACCTCTGTAAAAGCTTTGATACGGGATATTTTAGAGGTGGTTGAGCTTTATCATCCAATTCCAGCCCCCTCTACAGCATGCTACCATTTTAGTGCAGTTAGCATCAAGCATTTAACTTTTGTGTTTTAACCTCCTGAGCCAAACGCTGTGTTTCTGTGGCTTTAATCAAAGCATGGCTTTATATTTGCTTCTGTAACCGTGTGATAAATTATTAATAACTTATTGGCTTCACTGAGGCTATAACACACCAGTTAATGGCATTTATGAGAAGTGACATGTTTAAACGCATGTAGTTTTAAGTCATTCTTTCCTCTTTAATGGGATCGTGCTGAAGGCATCTGATGTACTGGGAAGCAAATTACTTTCACAGGACATGATCAAAAGCTGCGGAGGAACGTAAAGCCAGAGCCTGGAATTCTCCAAGGAAGAACACAAATTAATAGCTCCATAGGCAGACTGATCGCCTGACCGTTGTTACCAGCCTGTTCCAAAGGAAGGGTGATATTACAGATACAATATGATCTCCAGCTGTCCCTGTAAAACACACCAACACTGAGGTGCTGTCATGCAGCATTCCTCACTTTCTCCCCGGCAGCTTTCTGAGCTGCTTTCTGGAACTGGTGCTGCATCTCACCTGGTTTGGGCAGCTCACTTCCTCTGCCAACCTCAGAACGACTCAGGTGACTTCACAGCCACCTGAAAGCCTTCTCCTTAGACTGAAAACTGACCACACTGCAGCTGTAGCTCACTTCATTGTACATCCAGGATGAACAGTTACTTCCTTACTATTTGCTCCCCCTCCATGCTCACCTTGCAGCTCTTCTCAGAGCATGAAGGCGCTTTACAACCATGTCAGAACTGCATGGATCCGAAAGATCACTCTCCAAACATCTCGAGTCCGCTGCTTGACAAGCTTCTTAGCTGTCTGTCTGTCTTTTAATTCTGTTTTCTAACACACACATTCACATTCTCACCAGCCTGATGGATCCCTAGTAATCAGGAATCTCACTGTAAAAGTTTCAAACGCATAAGGAGGAGATTATCACGTTGTAGTTTTACCACAAGAAATTGACAAGATCAGCAATAAATGCTGTTCATCTGGAGCACCACAGCAGCGCGCTCCTCTGATTAATGAGGTGACAGTTTTGTGCTGCGAGATGGCAAAAGGACCTGACAAGACTCACAGTTTTACTCATTGCCTCTAACAGCTGGAATGATGTTTCCTAACATTCTCTCACGCTTTGTCAGTAATGTATTGTTCTCGTCACCATCTCCTCCGAATGGATTTGCACATCAAGGTGAGCTCCAGCAAAGCGATAGGAAGAGCAGGAAGAGCTGGAGATGTGACCATCCAATGCAGAGTGCCTTGCCCAACTCCATCAATTAAGCTGTTACTAGTTAAGGTAATAATGGCCACATTTCTCTTTATTTTCTTGATATTTAAGCCAAAGTCCATTTAACCCCAAAGTTTCATGTGTGAATTTTGGCTTGGAGGGTATTTTCATTGAAAGTAAGCTATTATAAATGTAGATTTCAAACCCCATGGAACTGATCCACAGAGAGGGATTTCTCAACTTGGCAGTGTTTGTAGTAATTATTTATATGCAGGCACAGTTTTCTTTTCAACAGGGAAGCAATCTGGCAGCCATTACAGCCAACTCAGAGCAGGCCATATCCTTTCATAAAGACTACAAATCTCGGTTTACAAGGACTTAGACATTAATGAAGCCAGCTGCCTATTACTCTATTGCTGTGGCCCCACAAAAGAAAAGAAGCCCAGACTTAGGCTATACACAGCTTTCCAAGGGGCATTTTGGCAGGTAAAACCTGAGGTTCCCTCCCAAACAATCTCAACACGGATCAGAACATATGTCCAAACCAACACATTGAGAATGAGTCTAAACAGGAGGGAACAAAGGGGAGAGGAACAAAGGAGAGATGCTAATTAAAAGAAACAAGTTCTTAACGATTCAGTCCAAATCAGAGAAACAGAGGGTTTCACTTCAGTCACTGGACTAACGAGGCTAAATAAAGAAAAAATCATTCATGGAATTCAGTATTTTATTCTCTTTTTTTTTCCTCCTCCAACCCCATAAAGTACTGAGAATTCAGCAAAGAGCTTAATGTCACTATTTGGCACATGAGACCAATCACAACATTTAGATGGTGTAAGAAGAAGAAAAAGCTCTTAGCAGGACTCTCCATTCTAGTTATTATTTTCATCCTGGTACCACTTAGTGGTGCCCTCTTGGATAAATCAGCATGAGAAGAACTAGCCTTGATTTCTTTGGGCGATACATAAGGAGTGCAAGCAAGCTATTGGAGATGGCAAGCTTTGGTTACCACAGTGGCACAGCAAATCCTGCAGTATTCTAACACTGAGAAGTTTGGTTTGGCTTCAAACCATTCAGTGCTTGCTTCAGAAATAATGAAAGACCTTTAAGAATCCCAAGGGATATACATGAAACCCCACTGAACCATGGCCCAAACGAAGCACAAGCTGCACTGCAAGGCATTAACACTTACAAGCTGCAGTGCCTGGTTCTGTTTCTGAAGAGCAATTAAATATTTTTTTCAAAATTCACAAGTAAACTCAACACCCATTACTGCACAGCCAGAAGTCTACAGAGGTTCATTAATGGAGTACAATGGCTTCATCAATACCTATTAGGTATACTGACTTTGAAGTCTATCAAAGGCACGAGGGAGCTCAAAGCGTGGTTGTTCTTATGCTAGCATACATGTACATCATATCTGTTACAAAGAGTTGAGGCTGGAATACAGACAGCATTTAGCTTTGATCTGATCTGATTCAGTATGGCAATTCTTTATCTTCCAGATGAAACAAACATGGTAAGAACTACTACTGAGAATAAAACAGGTGCTAAAAGAAGTCCCATCTACCTTTAGCCGAGCTACTACAGCAACATGCAAACAGCAAGAGGCCTTGGAAGCTTCTGTATGAGAAAACAGAACCAGAAGTACAATAGGTTGCTTCAGAAAGAAGGTGGGAAGAAAAGAGGGAAGGTGGCATGTTAAGTTACACAGCAAAATAAGGTTTGTTCACTGTCATTTTTATTCTCAAAAGTGCAGTCTGAGAGGATTCCTAGCAAACATTTCTGCATAGCCTGTGCAATTCAGGACACAAAACATCGTGCAGTCCATGTTCAGACTGCTCAAAGAAGGGCTGTGTGTACGTGTAATAAACACAATACTACATCAGATTGAAAGAACACATCAGTTAAAGCCCTCAGACTACAAGGCAAAGAGGCACCCACATCCTGACAGAGATTAGGGCACTAATCCCAGAAGTGCTGATCATTCTGTAGCAGCCTGCTGTAAAGCTCTTTTCCTTTCTGTTAAGTATACATTGCTATCAAGATGAGACTGTGTTGTGCTGTTGGAGATTCCTCTTAAACCCCCATATCTTGTTTATTAAGCCGGATGGTCAGCACAGTTCTGGCAGCTCGTTCCTGGTGCCGAGGAACACACCATTGGGAAGCTGCAGAGCCAAAGCAGGCACGTAATTAGGAAGCCCTGCCTTTGACTCCATGACAAACAGATGTTTGCCCAGAACTGATGACTTCTAATATCTTTTCAAAATAGATTTATTGAAGCTGTCATTCCCTGGCAGTTTATCATCTGATCTAATTAACAAAATCAAAGGAACGTTTATTAAACTTCATGACAGCAACAGTTTAAAGCCTTCTCCACCAAACCAGCAATGTCAATTGACTGACAGATGAGCAGAGTTTCTGGAGCATAATCTGATAACGAGTTGTCCACTACTCATAAATAATAACAGCACTGCACTCCAGCAGTGAGGGGAAGGGCGATACTCAGAGCAGGCAAAGTCTGTGCAGGTGATGCGTGGGCACAGCAGAGCACGATGGGCTAACAAGGAACCACACCCCAGGGGAGGTTCTCACATCTCTTTGGTGAACTTTGGTGCCTGGTGGGTGCTAATACAGCTCAAAAGGTAGGAAATTCAGAATTTAGTTCACGTGAAGCATTCACAGAGAACAACAGAATCATTGCTTGCATTGAAGAGCAGCGTTTAGCTGAAAAGACTCAAAGTAATTAATCTAATACTTACATGTGTTTTAAATGATTCATTTAATTCCCCCACTCTCCTTTTATTCTTAAAAACACAGAGCACATCATGTTTAATGTTATCCTCAGATGCTGCAGACCATCCCTGCCCCAGTGGGTGGCCACACATCTCCTCAGGGCAGCCAAGAAGAGATCTGTAATTCATTTACAACAGCTGCAGGTAAAACCCACACAGTGCCTTCAGCTAAGAAGAGCTGAAGATGCACACTGGTAGCAAATGGTGTAGCACTGAATGTGCTGCAGTCCTTGACTAATGGTAAATGGATTAATCAAAAAATAAATTAAGCATCCCAGACATGCTTGTTTTCAATGCACAAGACATGCTTTCCTTCCAGGTCAGCTCCTACTGATGCAGAACTTCTGTAGTGATAATAAATGTCTCTTGGTGACCCAGTGTAGATCCAGGAATCAATTCCACTTCCCCATGATTTTGTTTTAGAACTTCAGTTCTATGAAAAACCCCAACTTGAATCTCCCTGCAATAACTGATGATGATTTTCTGGTCTTCCCACTGGGGGGAAATGCACTTCAACTACTCCGACTTTTCTCCAAATCTAAACAGCTTCAGTGCTTAAATTCTTTCCCATGAAGGTTACAGATGCGACGTGGGGAATGACCGCCTTGTGTAGATACCCTTTCATCTCTACATAAACCAGCTTGGATTTGATTGAGCAGGACATTGCACATATAAACACACATAAAAGAATGAGTTATATGCGGCTGATTGCTCCCCTTTATGCCACTTTCTGATAGCGATAACTCTTCTCTAATCAACCCATTAACCAGAAAAACAGCAGAGATTGAGAGTTTAAGCTAACTAATCACAAAACCCTCAATGCACTCAAAACTCCTGATCATCAGGACAAGTGCTGGGGTAGCTAATGCACAAGCAAGCTCAATTAACCCTAATTAGTTCAGAGTCATGCAACAAAAGACTTAATGAGCAGTTACTGGGTACAACTAAGAAAAGAGGCATAAATAACATTTGGTTGGAAGCTGTGTTTAAGAACCTCATGACTGAATGACACTAAAAAGAGGGAAAATGCAAACAACTGTTCCTTTAATGGGGGGCAAAGCAGCAGCAGACTGTAAACACCTTTCTGACAGCTGCGTACACCCAGGGCTGTCAAATACCACCTACCAGCTTATTCTGGGGATCCTATTTTTCCTGATTTGCACCTCCTTTCATGTCAGACTCCACACTTTGAACAATCCATCTATCTCACAAGCAGAGAAGTTGCCCAGTTTGGCTTCTTTTGCCCAAGCTCTCCATCTGCATGGCCTGACTGCACCCACTTTTACATGGCTGCCACTCATCTTAGCATCAAAGCACACCCGGATCTTACAAGGTGAAAGCTGATCATTACAGAAGGAAACTTTTTCACTCTGCTCAACTGATACGTATTCCTTTCCACCAGTGGTTAGGTTGACTGAAGAAGTCAACACACATCTATTTGTTCCAAAATGCCTCCATTTTTCAAGCAGTTGTAAGAACAGAGGTTTTCTCTATTGTTTTATACCTGTCAGAATTCAGGCTTTTAATCTTTTCCCTCGAAGCTGGACAGGTGCTCACATTACACAGAGCAAAAGAGAAGGAAAATCTCAGTGACTGAATGTCACCAGCTAGCGACATCAGAATAAGGACCATCTTCTAAAGCAGATCATAATACTTCTAAAATCCTTCCAGCCTCAAGAGATCTTTTCTGCTTCTAGTTTGACCTGCTCTGCTGCTTTCCTGCATTTTCACTCAAGTCCACATTTCGTATTAACTTATATTAAGCCATCTGAATGTGATTTTAGGGTATAAAAAGCTTTTCATGAGGTAGAGATGCCATCTGTAAAACCCCTTGCTGATATGGCTGCACTTTGTTCATCTCAATGCCCTTTCCTTAATCCTATTCAAGGCTTTTGGAGATCTTTTCAAGGCAGCAAATGAAGTGTTTTAATGAGATAAATTTGCTTTTACCAGCTTTGGATTTCAGCTCGATCTTTTCTGCCTCTTTTCTGGAGTTTTAAATGCCACACCAGGGCTCATGCCACGCTATCAGCAGGCTTGGCCCTCAGGTGATCCTGCTTTTGAGGTTTAGGCCATCTTCTCTTAAAGACCTCCTCAATTCAAGCTGAATGGATGCCTGCTTTTGGACTTCTGTAGGCCCACACTTCAGCTCAATAACCAAGAACAGCACGCAACTGCCAGGAGGGCCCTTTTCACCATGCAGCTGCACTCAGATTCATGTCCCCACCTCCTGCAGCTATGGCACAGAACAGCGTGTGTCGTTTTGGGCACATGCACCTATTTGGGCACACATGCAACTCCTCATGGTCAGACACTTCCCTTTCTGTACCATAAAAAGACCACACAAAAGCATTAATGCATGAGAAATACAGCAACCACTACGCGGAAGCAATTAACACTACTGCCTGGGTGGTGGACTTTAATTTAGACCCACCATCTTCCCAGGATGGCACAGGAGGAAACTCACTGGGCTGGTCACTGAAACAGCAGCAGTGCAAACTGAGGACCTAGAGGCAGTGTTAATAGTGAGTCCTCGTATGGGGATAATCTACCAGATTACATCTCAGCAGATTAATCCTGCTCTGGTTGGCTCATTAGCCTGCTTACAGAAGCACAGGAATGGAACCGGAGCTGATTCCGGTTTCAGAGCTCTCCCTCCATACAGAATGAAGTTCTCCTCCACAAGAGAAAAGCTCCTTGGAGGACAGTTGCAAAGGAAACCCTCTTGGCCAGAATTCCAGCGTTAACTGAATCTAAACAAACCACGTGCTGAGTGCAGAATTTAAACACCCAAGGACTGAACTCCACTTCTGGGTTCCCTCAGCTTATGTGCTCCAAGAGCTGAGTCAAGACCTTTCAGAAGTTCTATCACATGTACCTGCCAGAGGTTGAACAAAGCTCTTCCAAATATGTCCATAATTAATGAACACGTGAGGTGGTGTCAGCTTTAATGATCTCTGACTTCCTCAGTCTTTATTTTCCTAAGGCCTTCCCTCTTCAGTGACTGTCTGTCATCCTATTAAAAACCTCAGCTTATAAATGGGATGTGACAAGGTGAAATAGAGCCTGAAGTGATGGCTATCATATGTGAACGCACTGTGCAGCTCTGCAGCTGCAAGCACATAAGGGAAGCTCTGATAAAGCCCTAAAATACTAATGTATTTTGCATGCAAAATACAAGGATTATGCAAATTTGTTTACTCCTACCTAACCCTATCCCTCTCCACTCCTCATTTACTCAGTTATGAATAATCAGCTTTGATTACAAGCCCCAACATCTTCCTGTCTGATCTGAGTATTAGAAATAAGCAGACAACAGACCTGAACTTGTGTTCCATCCAAAGTTTTGAACCAGAACACCAGAAAGCAGTAAAAGCCACATGAATACAACTAAGACAGCCACGTTTTGCCCCTTTTTGCCCTTCATTACACCTGAGCAATCCCATTACAACTGAGGAAGTAATAAGCACGTAATTGAAGGCATAACTTTGCCTGAAGGTCTTCAGGTACCAAGGGACTTAAGAGCAAGCTGAGCTTTAACCACATGGTGAAACCCTTTGCTGAGCTAAGATTTTATTTAATGGCTCTGCTGGAGATATACCAACCAGTAGATTCCAGGGAAATGAGGTGTGTAATTCAAGTGCTTGAAGGTTCAAGTATGCAGAATTGCATTCACTGCAAAACATAAAGGTCCATCTGAAATAACATCTGTAAACAAGATGAGCAAAGCTGACCACAGAGTCCTCAAGGTCTTTGCAGAGCTATCCCAGAAATATCCATCATGTTATGGTTCAAAAGCCAGAAAGCTTTGCAGTAATATGGTTTTGCTATGAGAATATCCTACGCCTTCCTGGTATAAATGAACGTCAAAACCAACACTGCAGCCAAATTTAACACTGAGCAATTTCTCTTCCATCATCCACGTGCACTCAGTGTTAGCACATTTAATAACATCCTTGTACATCTCCTCCAAACACAACAGCAGGTTGTCCTTGCTGCTGTGACTGTCTGACAGGAGGTCCCTTGCACTCAGACACCCTCAGGTGCTGCAGATGTTCCATTTCACTGGTCATTAAACGGAAACCCGAGTTCTGCTGTACCAAAGCAGGAAAAGCCCCAAGAGCCAGAATGCAGACACAGCCTCCCATGTAGGCACGTGTGCTTCTGATCCATCTTCCACCACTACTATTCAAGACCCAAACTGATTCAGAGCCCTGCATCTATACTTCAACAACACTCTGCTCAGATGTTTGCAGAAAGGGACATAAAAGAATCTTCCCAAAACACAGCCTAAGTGCCTGGACTTTGCTTAGCTGACAGCACAGCCACAAACTGCAGTTGTTTCCCCAGCACACAAAGCAGCTCTTACACCTTTAGCACACCAAGATAAGAATCCTTCAGGCAAAGAGAATACTGACCACAGCAGGTCATCATGACAACGGTCACATCTCACCAACAACCTCCTCCTGTACCTCACCATCTCATTAGATCTCAGAGGATTGTTATTTATTCCATTATCAATCATTATTGTTTTAGGCATTTTAAACTCACTGCGGTACAAAATGTTTGTCTTTAACAAAATAACCGCAAAGAAAGCTCGATTTGATACCAAAAGTTTATTTAGGGTGAAAGAAAAAATAGATTTAGAACTACATAGGAATTCTTCTCAAAGCATAAAAACATCCTATCCTGCAAAATGCATTAGCAGAAGGAAACATGTCCAATCTCTGTCACTGCAACCACTTCTGTGTAGGCTGTGAAATCACTTGCATGGTAGTCAGTGAGTGCTGTTTTTCCCCAAGCCTAGCGTAAGGTTAACAGGCTGTAAAGTTAACAGGTTGTAAGGTTAACCAGTACACAGAGAAGTTAGGCTGGTTAAGAATAGTTAAATATAGAGAAAAGGCGCTCAACTGGTGTTGTAGGCTCATAAGACTCCAGAAGGAGTGATCTCCAGGAAGAGATCCTTCCTTAGTGGCAGCCAGCCCTTAAATGGGGTCTAGGAGAGGTGCAGCCTGGCTCCACCCCTTCCGGGCACACAGCTGAATTGCCTACACCTGTGCTCCCATGGCTGACTCAATGCTTGCCTCAGGTGGTCAATCAGAGGTTCAGGCCGTGATTCAACAGTTCCCATACCTAGGAAAAAGAATCCTGATCTATTACATCTCCCATACCCACTGCAATGCCAGCATACAGAACTGCCCTCTCAGGAGCTGCTACACTAAAAATACAAGATAGCATTACTGGGTGGCAGTGATAGAAGGGAGGATTAACACCATACAGGATTTCTGTAATAAAATTATGCAGACATGCAAATCCGTGGAATCCTAACTTCTGCTGCTCTTTGCTGTTGCTACTTGCAGTGCCAGGAACCCCAGGATTCCAGAAATCCTCAGCAGTGTGTTTCAATGAGCCCAGTCTGGCACACACAGCACAGTCTGCTTCTCCCTTTCTTCCCCAGAACCTTAACCAGAGGGTTTCCCAGTCACAGTCAGGACATTCATTACTGCACTTTACCAGTTAGTTGTGCTTCACACCACACAATTAGTTTAGTCCTTTCCTACAGGCACCTTCATTTCTAATTTCCAGCAGCCTCCCTGCAAATGAAAATCGCTATCAGTATGGGGAGCATTTGGAGCTTTCGTATTGATTTATGCCTTGGGTGAAGAGGTTAATTAAATGTGAATTTTAAGCTGACAATGGGATCAGGGCAGCGAGGAAAAGTGAATCCACGAATACTTCCGGAGCTGTTAAAGCCATTCCCAATGAACAGGGAGTGAGGAGCTGGAGTGGCGCGCATCCAAAGTACCACCAGGTTGTCTCTGGTATTGTAGTTCAGTGGGGCTGGTTTTGTTTTGTATTTTTATTGATACAGACCCAATTTAACATAGTAACTCCTCAGACTGCTCCCATTTCTTGCCTTTTACTGCCTTTTCCCTTTTTAAATGTACTGCAGGGTCCACACAAACCGCTGGCTGCACTAACATGGCGCCCAGCCTGGCTGCAGACAGCAGCTGCTCTGCAGGCAATGGGGCAGCAGCACAGCTCCATGCAAAGCTCAGCAAAGCCAGAGCAGCTGCATCCCCTCCTTTGTTTTCAATGGGACTGTGTGAGGATACCCGAGTTCCTCCTCTGACACACACGCTAGTGGAACTTCCACTCATTTAAACCATTTAAACTCCAGTTCAGCCACAGCAGGAAATAATTTCTATTACTTTTTAAGCTCACATACTCTTCCCCCTCATAGGTCTGCTCTGTTTTCCTGTCACACATTTACAGACAGCACACAAATGATTGCTTACATAAGCAAACATGAAATTATATTCCACTTGGTTGTCACAGGGTTGTAGTAAAGAGGTGAGAGAGAAGCAAAACATTAAATAGTTCAGTTGCCATCTCCACTCTGCCACCCCCGCCCTAAAACCCTCCCAGCCAGCTCAGTACAACCACACCAGCACTGAAGAACTGATTCAAGATGAAAACACTCTGCAACAGAATGATTCCATTCCCAGACTGATTGGCCTTCACCTCCGCTGGATTTCTCTGTACTGTGCCACAGCTGCATTTACAATTAGCCAGGAAAAGAAAACTGCACCCAGTACCATTCATTGTGAACAACCCACAGTAAGTGAGCACTGCAAGGAGGGTGATCAGTTTGCAGCTGCTTGGACCGCCCTGGCTTTACTTCTCCATCCTCCTCAGCAGGCTGCAGTCAATAACAAAGGGCAGAGAAGAGGTGGAAAAAAAAGTTCTTGATGCTGTAACATTGCCTTAACCAATGGACACAATGATGTGATCCTTTGCCATTTCTTTTCCCCTTCACCTCCCATGAAACCACAGATTCGTGGAAGCTCTTTTATCGGCTGTATTTGCAAATCTCTTTGGAACATCACACGACAGCAATCTGCAGTGAAGAGCTACACTCAGTCCTTGCTCTTGGCATACTGTGCATGTCTTGATAGAGAGAGATCATGCCTGAACCACTTCCAAATTTGTAACAGGCTGCTGATATTTGCTTTCTGGTGATTAATGGGGGGAAAAAAGCCAAACATTGTTTTTCTGCTTGGTTTTTTGTTGTTGTTGTTGTTTAATTTCCTGTTCTCCTTTCACACAGTGACAATTATCTGTTATTTTAAAAGGTTAAACCAAGAAAAAATAACCTGTGAATAAGCAGCAGCAACTCATTATCTACCAAAAAATGAAGACTTGCATTCATTCGGGGTGAAATCAGAGGTAACGCAAGCAGCATCACCACAGACAGAGGCAAGAAAGCCTGAACTTCCCTGCCAGTTGTGTTGATGTGGACCCTCTGGTGCAGTTCTCTGTCCAAACTAACAGGATCTCTTTGAAAAAACAATAAAAACAAAACACACTCCCCAAAAAGCCACCAAAAAAGCCACCACCAGGGAAGCTACAGATGGGAACAGCTCTGACTTCTTTTACCCCAAGCCATGGGCAACCCATCCAGACCCTGTGCATTGCTGGTGTTGAGCTCACTGCCATGCAACACAAATACCAACATTCCTTCTAAGTCAGCTCCCCAAGACCCCACGCTAGGGGTACACACAGGTATGGAACCAAATTCAAGTGCAATATCAAACCACGCCAATTAAACCAACATAAAACATTTGGGGAATATCCTCACTTCAGCCTGGGAGAAATGCACATCCCTTCTAGTTTTAATTCAATATTAACTTACTAAACTGCTTTCAGTGAGTATAAAGAGCAAGGTAAGATACACAGCTCCTGGAAAACAGGGTCTGAAAACCTGTTTGTATAGGGTTTGCCTATACAAATAAAGGTCACTTCCAAATGCCCATCAAGATTAGCACACAGATCCAGACAACAGATTCTGGGGGAAATTAAAACCAAATCTGCCTCTGCTTTTAAAGCTGCGTCTTAAAGGTGTCCGAGCTCATCACAGTAATTAGCAAAGGGTCTCCTGGGAGGAAGAAGACATTATGAAGCCCTTATGGCCACGAAGCAAACAACCACCTGCGAGGAGCTCAGCAGCACACACTGAGTTAAAGATAGAGAGAAATGCACTAAAATTGCACCATCACCTCTTTCCTCCAAGGTGGAAAGACCTTCCTAAGACGTGGATGTGTTCACAAGAGGAGTTTGAGTCAAGAAAATCCCTGTGCTCGACCTCGCCTATTTTCATGGTGCTCTTTGGTAGGCTGGAATGTCGCTGAAACGTGGTGGGCTCTGAAGCTCTGCCCTGCGCGGTTAAAAACACCTCTGGCTGTCACCACCCCTATCCTAACAGCTCGATGAACGCAGAAGATTGGTGAGCTTGAAGGGACATCTGCTGGAAAGAGCTGACATCGCACCAACCCCGCTTTTAGGGCTGAGCATCGGCAGAGCAAGAGAACCTCAGGTGATGTCAGAGACTGCGAGAGCCCAGGGATCAACAGCCCAGAGGAAATAAAGACGGCAATGACTGAAATACAATCACCATTTCCTTGCACTTTGTTGCGACTGCACCAGGGTATCCAGCGGGGTAATCCAGCTGGATGAGCTGAATGCTGCACCTGCAAAGCAGTGTGTGCTGCTCAGCATTGCCATGCCCTGCCAGCCAAGCACAGCAATGAGATGGGAGAGCAGAGATCTGCACCATGGCGCTGCCAGCTTCCCCTCAGCAGCTGTCCTCAGCACAGCACTGCATGGTGAGGATCAGTGCAGGATGGGAACGGTGCACATTCTGCTGGTGCTTCTGTGGGGCCAAGAAAGCCACAGGTCAGTGAGGCAGGGGCAGAACTCAGCCCTCAGGCCCAGCGACCAACTTCAGTATCCCCAAACCCCGCAGTGCTGATGCTTGTAAAGTCTGGGATCAAAAGAGCAAACCTAAGTGTTCCAAGCATTAAACCCAAGGAAAAAAGCAGAATATTTCCTAAGGCTTCTATTTTCAAATACAGTTTGGAGGATTCCCTGCCACCCCTTCTACTTTTATGCAAAGCTTTTCAAGTTCTTCTGCTTCAAGCTGATCCTCATAATTAGAAGAGCTGATAAAAAATAAAAAACAGCCTTCATTAATGGGATCTGTGCATATTAGAGTTCATTAAAATGTAATTCCCAGAAAACAGGACATTTTAATCCATCCATACTTGGGAAAAGAGTGAGAATATTAATTTTTCTTCCCCTGCATTTATCTGTAGGCCATGTGTGTTAATTACAATTTACTTGTATAAATGAGAAAATTACACATCAGCAAGTGGTTAACTAGTTATTAACTCAATTACTAGGCAGAGATTAGGGGAGAAATACTCCCAGCTAAGGTGTCCATTCTCACTTGTATGTCAGTGCTTTGCACGTTCTTTAATCTAAGGAGAAGGTAGAGGAATCAAAACCTGATTACAAACCCATTTAAGTACACAGAGGTGCAACTTACACCTTCCAAGTTACTGTTCTGTTTTAGAGGATGTTTCTTGACTAATTGCAAAAGAAAGTATCGAGTCAGACCCAGTAATTGTCCATGGTTTCCCTGTCTGCAAAATGATAACAGCAATAGCAATCTTGCTCTTTAAGATACACCAATTAAAATGAAGACATAAGCTCTACATACAGCTTTTTAAGAGCCTTTTCTATGCAGATATCAGTCCCATCACACTCATGAATCAACCATTCTTAAACAGTACCAGAACTATCCTAAATTAACTGTAGATAAGGAACTTCAGTGCATAAAGTTGCTATTATGGGGGGGTCCTCCTGTTATCTTTGTTCCTACTGAGTGGATTGTGGTAAGAACAAATGAAAGACCTGGATTTAGGGAGACACGTCCTTTTGTTAACCTTTCACACTCAGTGCTGTTGTCCAAGAGGTGATTACTCAACCTTCTGTTCTGCTTTTGGTTCCCATCCACACAAACCCTCAGACCACCAGAGGTCATTTTAGCAACAGGAAGAATCCAGCTTCCACTGTAAAGAAATCCCAGACACAACTGGGCAGCTCCCATCTCCCTCCCCACTCAGAGTGAATTTGGCTGCGCTGCTGAGACAAAAGCAGGAGAAACAGACCAGTAACTTGGCTGAAGAGATGAGCTAAGGAAAATTACTCTAGGAATACCAGTTGCATCTGATGAGTGGAAGAACTGAAAACAAAACACTGTTCCATACATGACCCACATCCACCCTACACTGCTGTGAGTCACTACATAAAGCAGAATGTCACCCTATGGAGCAGAAGACGGTCCAGAATTGGACTGATCTTCCACCAGGGCAAAGTGATCCCTTGGAGCAGCACCATTTCCCACCAGTCTGTTGCCTGTTCAGTGTTATCAGCAGCACCACTTGATTAAAAACATTTGAGATGTCACCCAGCCTTGTAGAGAAGCAGGCTGAGTGTCTTCAGACATGAAGTTGCTGCCTCTTTCTTTTCAAGGTGTATGCAGTGATGTTTTTCACAAATGCTGTATCCTCTGTCTAACTGCTATGTAATGAACTGTTGATAGATGACAGCAATCATGACTGACTGCTATTATATCTTATTCTGAGTGGCAGATTGAATAGCATGAATTCATTTCGGAGAGAATGAATACCTTCAAAGTGCCTTTCATAAACAAGAGCCTTCAAAGCAGGGTTACCATTTCCAACAAAAGATTCAATATTGCTCCAATTTACTTTTCAGATGGAGGGCCAAACCCATCCTCATTTCAAGGCTTTTGAAGTCAAACACCAGAGCTGACTTTGGTTTGCAAATTTTAATGTAAAGGATATGGCTTAAAAAACAATTCTTACTGCACCTACCAGTCATACTGCACTGTATAGCGAGCACAGCTGCCCACTGGGGATCACCCAGCAGGGAAAGACCGAACCCATCACTTCCCCATACCACTCTTCTGCTGGAATCCATTGAACGCAATGAGACCTTCACCATTCACTGAAGACTAGGTGAGATTTCCTGGTAGAGCTGACAGTATTTGTTATAAGGCAGCAAGAACCTTGTCTGGGCCATAGGACACATTAAAACACCTTCTGTACTTTGTAGAAGTTAACACCTGCCTTACTTCCACATGTTAATCTAGCAGAAGAAAGCAATTATAACCAGCCATGAGCTATAGGTCAGCAGCAGCACTGCACTCCTACCACTTTCTCCAAGACAGATAATATAGTTTACATGCTCTCCAACTGTGACTTCATCTCATGAGGGGATTTTGGATTATGCAGTATGCACTGAGAACCTCTGAGAATGGATCTGAAATAATCTGTCACTGCAAGCCAGACTGCAACAGCAGAATGCAAAGCAAACACTTGCTAATGCTTTTAACACATCTGGACACTAAAAACAGTGGGACCAACACAAGGAAAAAGGGTTCTGTTCTCATGGTTAGACCAAGCTTACTGATGTACAAGGAGTACAGACACTTTCCTTCCTATCCTGCTGAAGGCCAATGTAAATAAGTAACTAACAGCAGCAGTGAAAGTCTGGGAAAGCAAACTGCAGTGCCTGATTCGGGGTCAGCACCCAGACTGCTACTGCAGCCATCTGACGTGGATTTCAAGGAAGACAAAGATAGATTTATTATAACTGTAATACATGCAGTTTTATTCTAGACAGCTGGATCTTACTCTGGACAGGGCTGGTATGCTGTTTTCACATGGAGAGATACAAGTGGAATGATTATCTCTGTATTCAACAACTCGATGTACCCTGACCTGCAGGACAAGAAGTATTTCCACATGTTCCACCTGCACTGCTGAGCAACGAATTATGGAGCGCTGCACAAGGCTGAAGCAATTTCCACTTTATCTTCACATCAGTGAAAGCCAAGCATGCAAAAGCTGTGTACAACCTGGGAGAAACCTGATCATACACCTGATCTGCAGTACAGGCACAAAGAACAGCTTCCAGCTGCAGCACTGACGTCCTACAAGGCTGTAGTTCCAGCATGGAGATACACCCACAGTCCTTCCATCCCAAAGGACAGCAGCACACAGAGCACAGCTGCTCCATCATTCTGCCCCTCCCATGCAGGGCAAAGAATGGCAAAGAGACACTTTCACAAGGCAGGTAGAAGTCTCACACCCAGCGGTATGCATGAAATCTGGGCCAGTAGCATTATCATACCATAAGAAAACAAAGCTCAGAAAGTTGAGGTCCTACTCTTAGGCTTAACGCTGCATGTGTGGTGAAGCACTGGAAGAGGCTGCCCAAGGAGGCTGTGGATGCCCCATCCCTGCAGGCATTCAAGGCCAGGCTGGATGTGGCTCTGGGCAGCCTGGTCTGGTGGTTGGCGACCCTGCACATAGCAGGAGGTTGGAACCAGATGGTCACTGTGGTCCTTTTCAACCCAGGCCATTCTATGATGTCAAGGTATCAGTGTTCACCACAGGCTTTGGCCACCACAGATGAATCTCCAGGGAATCAGGGGCCTCATCCTGCAACACACACCTCCTTATTAAGACAGTCCAGACCATCTTCAACAGCTCTTGAATGCCCAACCCCTTCTGCCAGCAGCACTGTGCAGGCTCAGAGCAGCAGGCTGCAGCTGAAGCATGCATTGGGGTGCTCCCTCACCCTGCTGTGTTTGGAGACATGAGCTGCACACAGAGCACAGATCCACATGTTTATTACATGAGCTGCCTGTTCAGATTTGGTAACTTCCCACTCCTCTCCTACAGTTACTTTCTGAAATCGTCTTCCAACCACAGCAGTGAACCACGCACACCCCACTGAGGACCAGGAAATTCGCCTCCCACTGCGTATATTGAATCCTAAATGATAGAAATAAATAAATAAGCCCTCAAGTTTCCCTCTGAACTGCAGAGTAAATACTTCTAAAAGAGTGGAGCAAGTGGTTTGAAGAGCCTGTTTCACTTGTTCCATGCAAATATCAAGATTAACAAAGAGATTAATTATTTCCCATTTTTCTTCTTACAAAGGATGCAGGCAGATTTAGAATAACAAAAATAAACCCCCTGGATAAATATTCATCACAGTGCTGAACAGTACAAAAGCAACTCATTTTTTATGTAGAAGGGGGGAGAAAACAAACTGTCAGGAGTGCTCCAGAAGCATAAATCCATATTAAGTGAGGACTCTCAGAGGATGCTCTCAGTCTGGAAGGAGGGCTGGGGGCTCGGAAGGGCCGTGCAGCGTCTCAGGATCTCAAGGAATTAAGTCAGAGAACTCAAAATCAAAAGTGGATTTGGCTCACATCAAAACTTGTATTTGTTCCTATTCATCTTTTCATTCTGAGAGAGCTATAATCACGGGTTCAAGTCTCTTAACAGCTTCAAAGCTTGGAAGGATTTTGCTTTGAGGTCCTGTGCTGAGTTCTGTTCGTTACGAGCTGAAGGAGCGCATTGTGCAGGAACAGAAGACAGGCTCAGAAGAGAAGCAGCGCCAACTCCGCACTCACTTTTACACACACTGGTGATAAATACAGACCCATCTTCTGAAACACATGCAGCAAGGGTTGAACTGGCACTGCATTCTGCAGATGGTTTGGGGCTGAGGTGGAGAACTGCGTATCTGTTTTGCTTGGAGCTCCCACTGCAGCTGAACAAGACCTCACCATAGCACTGCACATCAGAAAGGCAGCTAAACCACACTGAGAGGTGCTCTGCCACACGGTGACAGCAGCACCAGTTCTGGGCAGCCTGACCAGAATTTCCAAGCTTTGCAGAATCGAACCCTTGGCAACAAAATGCGTTATTTAAAATCACCATTATACTTAATATCCTGATCATTAAAGGCACTGAGTCATAATTCCAGCATGCTGATGGTCTGTGAGGCAGTGTTGTGTGGGCGGTTGAAGTAATTCAGCGCAGATTAAAAAGAGCTATCAGGTTATCCACAGTCATTAGATGACTCATCAAGACCAATCAGTTTAGGAAGCTGCTTATTTGGGAAAGGGCACAAAGCTCAACAGCTTCAAGTAACAACTGCTGAAAAAACATTCTTGCTGGGGTGAGTCCGGAATATATAGATAGATACGGATGGAGATATATAGATATATATCTATAGGTATGGATGTGGCTCTGGGCAGCCTGGTCTGGTGGTTGGCAGCCCTGCACATAGCAGGGAGGTTGAAATGAGATGATCAGTGTGGTCCTTTTCAACCCAGGCCATTGTATGATTCTATGAAGCTGGAGTGAAGACCTCCCCCCCCAATTCTATGATTGTATACACACACACACACACACACACACACACAATCAAGTAGTAAAATAGAAAATCCAGAACTCCTAGTGGCATCCCTTGGGCTCTTGTAGACTTTTCATCCAGTTTTGTAAACACATCATTAGTTAATGAACCTCAGCACAGGTAAAGAAACTTACAATTCATGCAGGCACTATGAATGACACTTCCCAGCTTCCAGCGTGAGGAATAAGATGACATTATTCCACATGCCACGACCTCCACAAAGGGTGCCTCCAGCAGGGCAGCGCTCACGTCTCCACTTGGACAAAGCTGCTCCCTAACAGCCAGGCTGAGAGGCCCTGACTATGAAAGCTTCACTTACAAAGGATTTCTGACACTCGAGTGAAGATCTGTGCTACCAGTATGAGGCAGTGGGATTTACAAATGCAGGCATGAATACATACATACGTGTGTGGACACCGATTTGTTGTTTTCAGCTCAGCAGCTATTAAAATACACCCAAAATTCCTAAAAGATTTGTTCAGAAATGCTTTTTGTTTCACCTTTCAGTGGTAATTAGAAAAAAGTTAAGAAAATCAAGGCAGACCTTTAATGACATTTTGACTTTTTTGGAGCAATTTAAGGTAATGACATTTTATATATTGGATGCAACAGAGACAGAACTTAATACGTATAATTATGCAGTTTGCAAATGTGACAGCTCTGATGCTGCTGCAGTGCAAGTCCATGCAGTTAAATTAGAATCATAATGACAGTAATTACACTAATTAGCCTTTTTTTTTCTAGTTTGTTACCAGCAAAGTTTTGCATATTTACGTGAATAGCAGCTACTTCAGCTCCCCCTGAAAATCCACCATAACCAATTCACTAAATAGCTGATTTATCACAGCCGTGTAATACACAAGGAACATTCAGAGATGAAAAGGCAGATGCTAAAAGGGTAAGACTTAAAATCCATACAATGTTTTTCATACATTATTCACAGGCACAGTCTACAGCTGTAATGCTTAGAAGTTTAGACAGGCACAGGGTGAAATATTTAATGCAATCCACAGGCAACAGCACAACTGACGTGTAGGAGTACACAGAGCAGCCTCTTGTTGTGTGTAAGTGACACGGAGCAGCAAGGCTCCCAGCTCTCCAGCACCCAAACAAGGCTCTGAGCTGCGCCTGTGAACCAAAGTGCTTTCAAACCACGTCACTCCTCAGATGTGAAAAGCTGAACACGCTGTGGCTGCAAAGATCTCAGAGCCAGACTGTGAATGCAGCTGAATCCCACGTGCACGGTGCACTTGATATACTTGGGAGGATGCCCTCGGTATTAACTGAACACTAAGCACACAAATAGGGTTGTTTTCTTTTTCTCTGCAATGCCAAGACCGCCTTCTCCTTAAAATGGACACAGTTCTCCTCCCAGGAATATATCAAGGTGATAATCAGAGTTCTAAGCGTCCCCAGCAGGAAACGTATGTATGTATGGACTGCACAGACAGGACCAGCAGTCACATCACGTCAACTACCAGGCAATGCTCTCAGTCATACAGTCTGATTTTGGGGTGGTCCTGCTCGGGGCCAGGAGTGGGACCCAATGATCCTTATGGGTCCCTTCCAACTCAGGATATTCTCTCATTCTATCTATCATTTGGTGTCAACTACAGCAGAATTTGTCCCTCTCACTCTCAGCATGAGGGTCAGAGCAATACAGCATTTAGCTGGGTTAAAGAACAACGAGAGGAAGACTAGAAAAAGTGTGGGTCTGTTGGGTATGGGTTATTCTGTTGTACACCAGAGCAATTACAGAGTACTCCATGCACTGCATTTCAGGAAAGTCTATGAACATAGCGCACTTCTGATGAACAGTTGCTCTGTGCTTTATCTTTTTGATAACTCTATTACTGGAGTTCAAAGAAGGTTTATGGACTAAAAAGCCTCAGGTACAGCCATGAATGTTTGATGCCTTTGCATACACTGTTATTGCTGTGCAGTCACTCCCTGTCGGAATTACTGCATTCTGACAGTCTGTGGTCATTACAGGCCAATGAGAGAAGGGCAGCTATTAAAAATTACACACTTCCTATATTACAGGATTATTTTTGCACTGAAAATGGTACTAACTCAAAGAGCACAGCCTTTGAAAACAAACAGAACTGTTAGCAAGCAGTGCTTGCACAACACCAAAGACCCAGCATGGTAACGCGAGGAGCCTGCAGTCTTTTCTGCAATCCATTTTGAATGACTGAAGAGAAGAATTCCAATAAAGCTCTTATGAAAACTGAAATTCATGGGCTTGTTTTCTGTTGAACACACCAAGAGATTCACCATCAGTGCCTCTGTCACAATGAACCAAGAGCTGCCAGCTCTGAAACCACCAACAGCCCATCCCAGTCCAGGGTCTGTAGGGAACTCGTTTTCTATTCCAGGTACACTATCCAATGAGAAGTGATTTACAAAGGTGACAAGCAGGAGGAATTTAATAAAGCTGTAGTGGTCAAAGCAATTCCATTCCAAAGCTCTGCAAAAGCAAATCAAAACCCTTCTTGGAAATTTCACATGCAAGTTTGGCCCGTCTTATTACAGCAAATCTCAATAGGGCAGCTATTCAAACGACACCCCATTGGTGTTCCATGCAGACCTCAACTTTCCTGAGGTCTCAGGTGTTTGTAATGAGCATCAGCAGTGAATTCTGACTTCGGATTGATATCTTACCTGAGATCTCATACACAGGGACTGGATTTGGGCCAATCTCTGCTGACAGTCTTTGTGTTCAGACAACCAAATTCAGCTGTACTGACACCACTATCAGCACCACGGGGTCATAAACTTTAGCAGCCCCAAAACACAACAAAGGTATAGTGAAAGAATAGCCATAACTAAGGAACTTTTTAAATGACCTTTTTACTTTTAGCCTGTAGCTCCCAAACACAGCAGTTTGGACACCCGCAGTTTCCCATACACATATTTGAGCAACCTTAACTTTGCTTCATTTCCTTTACATTTCTGTTCTGGCCATTGCTTGTAGGCTCATGAATAAAAAATAAATCTGCTATGCTGCTTTGGTTTTGTATTGTGGAGTTGAATTGCAGTGAAGCAGTTGTGCCTATTGACAAGCAAACAAGCCAACCTCACCACAGCTCAAGCACCACACCCACAATTCAGCTCTTTCTGCATCCTTCCAATCCTCAGGTTGCAGCACACACGCCCACAGGTCACTCACACACATGCAGACACAGCAGCGTACAGAAGCTTAACCTATTTAAAAGCTATCAGCTCTTGAAAATGGGGTGGGAGGGAAAGCAAAGTAAGATGCATGCCTGGGTGGGGAATCAGACAACAGCAGTTGGCTGCCTTCCTATTTATTTTGTGTATTGTTTCAAGGAGACATAAGAACCCATCTCAGAATGCTCCTCAGAAAGCAGAACCAAACTTCATGCTCTTTGCATGCTCACAATGCCACAAAGTAAGATGAGAGTCTGGAAATAGTTTATAGTTAAGAGAAAGGCTCCATATTGACTACATCTAAAGTTCATTGGGATGAATGGGAGGAAAAGAAAACACACTCACACCCACAGAAATCACCTTTAGAAACGCTGAGTGATGGGTCTGCAGTCCAACCCTCCATCGAGCAGGAGTTTTTATTAAAAACAATAGAAAGGGGGGAAAAAACTCCCATAGGAATCCAATTTGGGGCCTTTCCATAAGAGCTTCATTGCCCCCTGTGTGCTTCACCCAGCTCTCGCACTGTTTGTGCATCCTGCAGAGCTCCCACTCAGCCCCATGCAGCGCCGATAGCCCAAATATAACCAAGCAACCCACAGGATATTTTTTATTGCAACATTACCTTTAAAATGCTTCAGTCATTTCTTGTCATTATTTGTCATGGCAACAGCAGTTGAGGCTTTTCTTCCCTGGTCCTCCCATTAGTTTCACTCTAAACTCTGCTCATTCTGCTCTTTGAATGAGAGGGGGATTGATTTGCTGTCCTATTGGCATCTGGGAAGGGCCTCAGCTCCCTTCTTGTCATCCTGCCATTCACTTTCAGCCAGATACCAGCGGGATTTCCTCCCTGCCAAACACGGGAGCTAACAGGGACTGCACAGGGAACGAGGCAGTGTATCAGTGGGGCAGGATAACAGGCCATGGGAGTCAACAGCCTTCCTTCTTCCCACTCACTGCCCCAGGAATTTCAGCTGTGGCTCCGCTCTCATCCTCAGCCCCTTGCCTCCCAGCAGCAGTAGGATTCCCTCTCTCTCCATTCCCTACCATGGGCATGCCTCAAGGAGGATCTTCCCTTTATAATCTTAGAATTAGATCACGCTGGATGGCTCGAGGGCAATTCAAGTAACTTTTAGAAGCATCTCTTTATTTTCATCTTTATTCTGGCACATGAAAAGTTACCATAGCACTTCATCTACACAGCTCACCTTTTTTACTCTTAATGCTTTAATACCCGAGCAGCATGGTATTGTTACAACCCATCTCATACAGAGGCCTAAAACGCTGCTTATGCTTCATGCAAATATTTCTTCAGCCATGGCTTTTAATCTTGAGCAGTACTAAGGAACTTAATCAGATCAAAACAAAACAGGATTATCCAAGCACGCAGGGTGGGAAACATTCTAACAGAGCAGCACTGAAAGCTGACTGCTTCCAACGCAAGTTATTAAAACAGACATCGCAATAAAACAAGCCACGCCGATCACTTCTACGTGAGCAACGCCCCAGCAAGCTCGTTCTGACTCGCAGAATCAGACTCCACAACCCAAAGTTAGATTATGAAGCAGGTACGTTTTAATCAGTGCTGCGCAGACACTGGGTGCAAGGGGGATATTTCCACCTATCTTGCCCAATGTGAGGCAAAAGCTTGGTACAGATATAGGCCGAACGAATACACAATCAGTGGAATTCGCATACATATTCAGTACATTCCCGACTTATCAACATATGGTCCCACCATGAGCAGTGGGGGTCTCCTTTGATGGTCATGGGAGAAGACCCATTGTCTCTGACAGAACTAATCCGATCCTGACCCATTCCTTGTGTAATGTTATAACAGAGTTTCCAGATGATCTTTTCTTATCTGGCCACACATCCTGCTTACCTGCATTCCTATACAACAGTTAGCCCTTATCTTGTCCTTTCCTTACTCAGTTCCCATAAGAAATAAAGCTGCACGTGGGGATACAGCAGCAAGCGAACACATGGCGGCTGTTGCATCGTTGCGGAGTTAGCACGAGGGAAAGGCGCTGCAACGGAACAGCGCCCCCTCCCGGCAGCATCGAATATTGCAGCCCGGAGAAGGGCGCGGAGCTGCGTTGTAAGCGCTGACCCCAACCGCCCAACTCCGCCTCTTTGGCGGTCCTTGAAGAACTCAGAGCTCGGCATCAGTTAGCACGGTTGTTTTCTCTGCTACCTACCACAGCGTTATTGCTCTATAAGGGTTTTGTGCGTACGATTTGGAGTTTTATTTCTGACGTTAACAACAGTTTCTTCCCCCCAGAACTACCTTCTTACACTCTTGCCACTCTGCTAAGTTGCTCTGAGTGCTCCGCTCGGAACCTCTTAACTGCTCAGATCGCACAGCAAAAACCACCAACGCCATCCCCACATCTTCACTCTCCAGTGCGCACTCGCACTGCCTGACACACAAAGTTTCTATGGCACAAAGATTCCGACCCGCAAACACCGCCCGAGACCATAACGAGCCACAGGTGGGGCTGATAACGCACTGAGCTTCGGCTCCTCACTGCTAAGCCTGGAGCAAACCGCCCCTTACCCCCACTGCCATGTTCTGCTATGGGCTGTACCAGCAGCGGTGGCTTTCAGTGCCTCCAGTGCTGCCTCCGGCTGTGGTGCCCTTCTCTCAGCCCTCTCCCCTGCCAGCACTTGGCTTTGCTCCCAGCTGCACGTGCCATCCCTGCAGGCATTCAAGGCCAGGCTGGATGTGGCTCTGGGCAGCCTGGTCTGGTGGTTGGCGGCCCTGCACATAGCAGGGGGGGTGGAACTGATGATCAATGTGGTCCTTTTCAACCCAGGCCATTCTGTGATCCCTCAGTGCAGCTTTGGGGCATAGAGCTGAGCGCTGCTGGTGCCGCCTCCAGGGCTCAGAACAGCCCTACATTTGTACGGCTGCAGGCCGCCTGCTGGGAGCTCTGATCGTTGTAGGACATCCAGAACTGTGTGCTGGGAGCTCTATCAGTACAGCGTGACTTAAGAATATTATTACATTTGCTGCATGCAGACCCTAAAGGGTTAAATTAATCCAGTATCCATTTTCAGTAGCGGCAGTTTAGCTCCTTATGGTGCTATTGATCCCATTTTCTTCAAGGAAGTTCCAAAAAACTGTGGCTTCTTTATGCACTACGGGAGCCTTTTACTGCAGCTGCAATGCAAATCAAACCGTTATGATCACCACAAACCGATTTGGCTCTTTAGAGATTAAAGCCCCCAGAGGCAGAATTATCTTCTGATGAATTTGACCGAATGGGTTCGCAGGACTTTGATGATCTTCCTCGTGGGGGG
>JACDJE010000302.1:167016-248280 GCA_016647715.1 Pavo muticus
ATATAAGGAAATCATACCCCTCACCAACGTTATTATTCTGGTGAGATGTAAATGCAGAGCAGACCGTAGATACCAATTAAACTGCAGTTGGAAGAGGTGCTGTTCCTTAAATAGAATAGACGTAACAGAACAGAAAGCAAAATAAATAATGAAATAGGAAATAATAGAAGCATCTATCTGTGATATTGTCAGATTGTCCGATGAGCCAACGGGGAGATCAAGGGAGAAATTATTGTATAAATCACTGAAGCAATTTCTTGCAACTGGTTTGGAGAGAATCTATTCATTCTAAATGCAATTAATCCTTACGATCTTTGATGTGTGTATCTCTGTGTCTCAGTGTGCTCGAAGCCGACAAGGGATCTCCAGGGGCCACCAACCAGCTTTGCTTCAATGACACGCAGTTATTCCACAGAATGAATGTAGCGCCTTTCCTATCAGCACACGTTGCTTCCATTTACCCACACAGAGCACAGAGTGACTCCTGGAATCACTTCCTAAGGATTCCAGGAATGCAGGACCAAACCTGTTACTGATGTCACCAACCTCACTGGAACAGGTTGCCCAAGGAGGCTGTGGATGCCCCATCCCTGGAGGCATTCAAGGCCAGGCTGGATGTGGCTCTGGGCAGCCTGGTCTGCTGGTTGGCGACCCTGCACACAGCAGGGGGTTGGAACCAGATGATCTTTGAGGTCCTTTTCAACCCAGGCCATTCTATGATTCTATGTGATGTTAATAAGAGCTTATTTCCATCACAAAAGCCTTCAGCAGTTCTGAAGTTTTTGCAGAGCTCTTAAAGAGGAAGCAGTGCAGCATCTGAAACTGATTAACTTCTCGTGTTTGATTACTTTCCTTCTTGTTCCTGATACGTTTTTAATTACTGTTGGATCTACTGGACTTCATCACAGCAAGAAGAGGAAGAAGAGGGGAAGAGGAAGGGAGGAGAGAAAGGGGAGAGCATTAAAAGAGTCATGGACAAGGATGTCGGTGAGATTTATGGGTCGTATATTGCTATGGAAAGGCTGTGGGTGGGGAGGAGCAATCTGTGACAGTCATTTATGGCTCCTTGCTGTGATGGAGTCCTGGACTGGAAATGAAAAAGGTGCTGTTAAACACAAGCAGGCTATCTGGGATGTTGTAAGCAAGAATCCTCTTATCTCAGCTGCTACAACCGTTGGCTGATGGTTCGCTGGAAATTAGTGAAGCTGTAATGGCTCCTGGGCTCAGCCCTGGACCTGCTGTGTCAGAATTCATCTGCTTGTTTACACCACCTCACAGGTATGGCTAAAATGGGAAAGATAGAGTGGAAAAAGGATGGTTTTGCTGCTTTGCTGCTTTGCTATTCCTCTGAGGCAGGAATAAAAAGAGACTGCTATAAACTTCCTTCTAGTCTTCTGTAAGTAGGAGGGTACAGATTTACACACAGACTATTTCTATTCCACAGAATGACTTTGAAATAGGCTTATAGTAATTGCTTTAAGAGTTCTTTTGGATCACTGCACCTCCCTTGTCTTTTGTGGCCTTATTTCCTTGGCATTTCTGGTGTTTGGTTCGTTCTCCAGTTCTTATCCTTTATCATATCATCTGGGGAGCTGCTGTGCTTTCAGCTCTTAACATAAGCAAATGTGATGGTACCAATAGCTGGAACTGAAATCAGAGCAACTAGCAAATGGTTCTCTGCCAAATAAAACAGCATTAGTTACCCATCCCTGAAACAGAAGGCAATACTAAGAGTAAAGTCAAGGTTGCCCCTTTTGTGTGAAGGAACACGGCTTTCCCAAAGCCCAGCCCACAGTGCTGCACTCTCCTACCTGCTGATTAAATCATATATGCAGCCTTACATCTTCCTTTTGAACAGTGCTTTAAGTCCACAGACAACATCCCCAGGTAAGTTTGGAGCTTGGCCCTACAGAATTTATTCTGAAGTATCCAGGGATGTATTCAGGTGGCTGTGGCTGTGTTTGCTGGCAGATAAGCAGAGGATTTCATTTCAAGACTGTCAATCCAGCACCTTTCTACTGGCATCATATTCCCTTTAATTAAAAGTAGAAAGCTCTGACAGTCTGTTAACAATGGAAACACTTGCAGGCAACTGTACTATTAAATGAGAACTGTTTCCAAGTCTCTACTGTTAATTATTATCATTACTAAGTATTCAGAGCAGGGAACACATTTACACTACTGCTCTGTACTCAGCATCAGTCAGCAATTAATTTCCAAGACAAAGTGTTACCACTGTGATTAAAATGAACTAGATGTGTACACCCACATCTCTGCATTGTTCCCTCCATGTCCCTCCAGCAGAGTGATGCTCTGAGGTGTTTGATGCTATCATCTTCAAAGCCAGTACTTCCAATTGCAGTCACATTAATGCAGCATTCAGTAGATGTCCAGCTGGAGTCTGTAGGCAGAGCACCCAAAGTCTTCTACCCTGAATGACAGAGGACATCTTGATTCCATAGTGTAGATATAGACCCTGATCCTATCCCATAGGCTTTTGTGGGACATAACTTGCCCTATTTTGTCTAAATCCACTTGTGGGATTGGGATGTGCATCCTGGATTTAGGAGTATTATTTCATCAAGAAAAGTCAGAAGAATTTCCAGAGGTTCCTAAAGTGCCATCGCAGACATCCTGACAGCTTAGCTTTCAAGTCCTTGCAAATAGTGTAAGTAACAGCTCTGTGCATTTGGGCGTGAAGTCTGCATCTCTAAAGCCAAAACTGTCAATTGAAAGAGCCTTGAAAAATATTGCTGTAAACTGGAGAATAAAGCAGATTTGGAAATGTGGCACCTGAGTGCTTCTCTTTCCCCATCCTTGCTGCATCCCGTTTTCTATCAGGCAGAGCTGAGGCACAGCAGATGCCAGCTAAGCCTTGTGGGTTCCCTGAGTACACTTCTGCTCCGTGGCTGAGAAGGAGAACACAAATGATGTCTGTCAGAGTAAATCTATTTAAGCAGTGGAGTCAAACCCGGACTTGGGGACAGGCTTAGAGCTGTGCTTGCCTGTGACTTTTGTGTGCTCTTCCTCATCTTGGTCTGCATGGTGTTACCTCCTGCAGTCATACATCCCTTTTGCCTCCTTGTAGGCTATTAACAGACCACATTAGCAATAGATGATCCCATTTCTTCCATAGTCCCAAAATGAAGCTCCCAACCTGTCTGCATTCCAGATGGCAGCAGGGTACACCTGTGTGATGCTTTGATATGACCGTGACATGGAAAGATGCATGGAAGTCACGCAGTGACTCTCTGATGCTAGGAATGAAGTCCCCTTGTTTCAGTACTTAAGGATCAAAGGATAACCAGGGATTGAGCTGCACAGCCTCCAAAAAGACTTTATCTGAGTGCCTGGTGTTTGTTTTGGTTGGAAATGCACACCTGGTCACCAGCCAGCCCAGCTCAGCTAACAAGACTCATTACAGCAGTTCTGAATCTGAAGTGTTGCTTCAACAGCTGTCTGAAGGGAGGTGGTTTAAGTGCTGGCACATCGCATGGGGAATATCATTCTGCAGTTCCTAACTGTGGTAATTAACAAAAGAGAAACCTTGGGAGCTAACTCTCAGCTCATAGAATACATGAGAAAGCAAGTCAGGAGTCCTGTCTCTTTTATGGGAAGAGGGACTGTGGGTACCTTCTTTGGAAACATCCACAGCTCTTCACAGTGAGTTTGCATTATGAGCCTGTCACCCCTTGTTGGAAAAGGAACTTCTTAAATCTCCTTTCAGCAGCAGATTTGCTTTTCCATTCCGTTACCTGCCCACATTCACCCACACAAACCGACTGAAGACTTCCTGATGTAGATTTCTCCTCTTTTTCCTCCTTTTGTTCTCTGCTCAGCTGCAGTGTGGCACAGTTAACTTAGCCTAATTTTCCAGCTGCCATCGGTAATAAGGTAGGCCTTTGCTGCTAACATCCAATCTTCAGCAGTATTGGAGAATATGTGGAAAGAATGCTTAAAGAGAAACTCGAAAGGTCTGCAAGCGGGCAAGGAACTGGAAAAGCTGAGGACATGCATTCTATATCCCTGAAACACCTTCTCTATAGCAAAGAAAGATGCTGAAATGCAAATACAGCTCCTGTCAGGAGGAGAATTAAAACTTACAGCTATTGCTTCACTGAAGCAATCATTTCATGGACTTACAAAGTCAGGGTTCGTATTTAAAGGGCACCAAAGGAAGAATTGCAGCTTAAAGGGCCTCTCAGCTTGGGCCCCATGGAGTATTGCTGGTCTTTGGTGGCTGGCTGTACCCTGCTGCTCTCAGACCTGGGTTCCTGCTTTGGTTTGCTGGGTGCCATTTCCCTGGCTGTTCTCAAGTATTGCACCTTGTTGGTGGTTTTCTTGTTGTTGTGTGTGCTATGGCTCTTAGCTCCCTGCCTGCTTTCCTTGTGGAGCAGTATCAGTCTTGCTGCTTCATGATATTTCTATGCTTAATTCATAAAAGCTTGGAACAGGACTAAGCTTGAATCAACACTGGTGATGTGGTGAGCAATATTTCTTGAACCTCTTTGGTATTAGTGCAAATGATCTGTTAGAAGCAGGGAAAGAGGGGTTTAATCTGGGCTCAATCAGTTGGCTAATGCAGCCCCATGCAGTCTGAGTGATTTGTGTTGTTCTTACAAGTTTGTTTTGCTGAGCCTGTCCTGATGTTGTGTTTTTTTCATGGAAGCACAGAGGAGTTATCAAAGCTGAAGTTATTAGGGCATGGATTTACTGTGGAGATTCAGTTAAGTTCTCCTAATGACCCACTTTGCACAAATTGCTCTGATTCAAACGTGTAATTATTGCCCGATTGGACTTCAAGACTTTTCAGGTAGCCAGCCACTAAATAACAGTGCGAGATGAAAGTAACTTTGCTTTTTAGGAGGCTTTAAGCAATTGCACCTCAGGGATGCTTTGTGGGCATAAGAGCATCGGGGTGGTTTTATTGCAAGGCACTGTGAAGCATTTCTCCCCATCTCCTCCCTTGTACCTCTCCCAGCCCTTACAGTTGGCCTATGCTCCAAATGGGTCACATTCTGTCTTCCTTTGCTCTCTGTGCTTATAGCCTGATTGGCTTTGTACAAGACGAGGAGAGGTTATCTGGAGTACAGTGAGCACTTCATTGTCTGCCTCTGCTCTCTATTCTTCTCTGATTTTTATGCTCTTAGTTCTTCTCCAGCTCATCGGTACTGAACCAAACCTTATTTCCTCATCACCAGGTCTGAATGTTTTTGTTTTCTATGTGGACTTGAACAAATAACTTTCCTTTGTTGTTTCGTACTTTCTCCTGGATAGCAAAGTGTGAGCTCCCAGTCATTGTAATTATTAGTATATTCCCGGAGAAAATTGCAACAATCTATATTAAAGGACTCCCTGCAGGAGCTTACGCAGCAGGTATCCAATTCTGCTTTAAATAAAAGGCACTTGCAGCAGCCAGGGGCTTAAAATAGGAGGAGGCAGAGGGAACAAACAGGATTTTGAGGAACAGCGGGGATGATTTGCAGTGGTCAGAGCAGATAGTCGTGCTGGATTATTTGGATAATTAGTCTTCATTAGCAAATTGGAGCAAATTATGATACAATGCCAAGATTGTGTAACACGCTGGGTGCAGAGATTCTTTTTTTTCCTTTCTTTCTTTTTTCTCAACTGAATAAAGCCCATATTAAAAGTAACCCTGGTATTGGGTTCCAATGTTCTGCCAGCAGGGTAAGGGAGGGTGTTTTGCAACCTACTGCAGCCATTTTATGTGCTTATATCTGCTAGATTTAATATCTCCTGTGTTGCCAATCTTTGCTTTATGAGGCATTCTAGGAATGGAGAGGCTCAAATGATCGTGTTTGGTTAGATGCGATCTTTTTCTGACCCAGGTGGATAAAGCTTTGCCTTATAACAGTTTCACTTCTGCCTTTTGATGGGGAAGGATTTACTGCACAGTGCGTATGATGATGTTACTGCATGTGCTTGTCCATCCTGATGGATTCATAATGCTTTAATCACAACAGTACTCAGCATCAAATCCTTACTTCACAAGGAAGTGCAGTCCAGCATGCATTCAGACCTAGGAACAGGGATGTTATTTGCATCATAGTATTATCTGGCTGATATCCTGCAGCTAACAAAGGCTAGAATGGAATATTAGAGGTCCAGTAGAAGAGGAAACGCGCAGTAAGATTGTAACTTCCTGGCTCATGATGTGCCGTTTGCCTAACACAAACAGGATTCAAACAACAGGGAAAGAGTAGGAGGTGTATAATTTAGCAGCTAAAGAATCCTTGTAAACCGCAGAGGATCTGTAATTAACAGTGCCAAATGAGTAAAATCAAGAATTGCGTTTTGTAGCCTTCGTTAGCAGAAAGGAATGGAGGGAAGAACCCAACAGCCAGCAGGTTAGAAGTTAATTAGGAGCAGTTGTAAGGGGGTGCTGCTTTACTCTGAAGCTTGCAGAGTAATTTAAAGCTTTTTAATGCCACTATAGAAGTTCTTGTGCTGGAAAGTCTTCTGACAAAGGAAAACAAAGCCCTGGGTGACTCCAAGCCAGGTTGCTGTCAGCTATGGGGGTTCTGACCTGCAGGGTTCCTACATCTGCCCATCAACATGTCTTAATTCCTGCATTTAACTTATTTAACCGGATTTTGTGGGGGTGAATTGGTCAGAGTTAAGCTTAGTCAGCATAAGAGCTCATGCTTTCACGTGAGCTGTGCTGTTGTGGATTCCTAAGGACTTGACTTTGTCTAACGGAGCAGTTTGGTTTCAAAGGGAGATTTTGGTGTTTTTCTCTACAACATCTACATAAAAATTCTTGTGTACTTTTTGTGTGGGAGGTATTACAGGCACAGAGCTGTGAAAGGGTTAATGAGCCTAGGTGAAGTTAACTAGGGATGGGCAATAAATGGCTCCAGCTGCGTATAATTAACTGTAATACTGTGAAGTAAATGACTTTTATTGGCAAGCATGTCATAACTTCATTAAAAGTCATATTTACAGCCCTCTCACATGGAATGAGTACTTGTGTAGTCTGCAATTTAATGAGCACTCATTTTCACCTTGTTCCAATTATCTCCCACCCACCCCTCCCTCTCAGTGTGGGGAGCATGAAGATGAAATACAATGGGAGTGTAATTAAGGCTGGCACAGATCCTTTTAGGAAATGTTTTTCTATTCCAGCACAATCGCTTCTATTGCTTACTACTAATAATACTTTAAGTGTTTAAAATACGTAATTTTCTTTGGTCCCCAAAGCATTATTTAAATAACTGTTATTAAAGAATGTCTCTGTGGGAAAGGTTTCCCAGGCCCAGAACCCCTGGTGGTTGGGCACCTGAGATGCTGTGTCTAATGAGGCACGGTGACCTCACCCAGGCAGTGTACACAATAGGAAATTAGTATCACTTAAAAGAGGAAATTTGCAATTTGGCTTAATTACAGCTCTATCTGCATGTTGTGAGAGCTGGTGGAAAGCCCCTGTGCCAGGCAAAGAAAGGTCCTTTGTTCCTTCCAGAGGGGGTTGTTCTGCATAGCCCTGTGCTGCCTCTTGGCACCCCATTGCTGCCTGATGTCTGTGTGCAGTGAAAGTTATGTGGGTAGAGATGTTCTCAGAGCCGTTGTTTCCCTCTTACACCAGGGAGGTACCAGTGTTCCTGGTAAAGCAGCTGCTGTGGCAGCAAGTCCAGATCAAAATTCTCTTATGAGGCTTATGTGAGTCTGAGTTCCTCTCTAGACATGGGACACCATGTCTGCTGTGCAGTCTTTCTCCTGGCATTTAAAAGATGATGTGCAACAGGGTATCTCAGCTTAGGATGTGACTCAAGTTCTTGCTTGCCTTAGCAATTTACAGTTCAGTTCCATTTTACAGCTGACCAGGCTGTGAGAGAAATTGTGTTTTCTGGGTCAGATTCTGGCTTTTGTCACCTAGGCTTTTCTAATATGCTGTACATTGAATATAACAAGACTTTTCCCATCTCCAGCCATGCTGTGTTATAGTTCATCACAGTGCAGTAGAAGCTTGCAGTTGGCTTCCCTGTGTGCTCCACAACACAGCAGTCATTGCAGGACACCTTTGGGTCTCAGGTCTCAAGGCAGATGGTGCTGCCTGTTGTGGTAGCTGAGCAAGCTTTGGAGGGAAGGGGATGCGTTCCTCTGATGGATATGCTAGCAATTAGTATCCCATGGGACCTACTCAGGAGTTCAGAATGAAATAAGGGTTAAAGGAGATTCATTATTGGCTCTGAAAGTGGCATGATTAGAAACACATGATGAATGACTGATCTCATGGAACAGTACAAAAGCAGTGCAAGTCTGTTGTTCTAACCAAACACACATGTTAGACTCACCACTAAGAAAATTAATTAGAAGTTAAAGATCAAGGTTCTTTGCAGCTATAAATCAACTGAGAAGTTACAGTTCATAGTAGCTAAGGATTTGCAGCAGATATTTATGGATGTCCCTTTTTGCAGCGCTGTGGTATCTGTGCTAGCAGTTCTGCTTGGGCTGGCTGCCTGGTTACAGGATGCTCCAGTTTGAGTGATGTTGCAGTGAGGTGATAAAGCAGTGCTGCTTGTCTGTTTGGGCAGTGTTGATGGAATGCCCTATAAAAAATAAAACTACCTTGATGTTGTACTCATCTCCTTCCACCTAGGGGGATGATGAGGGCAATTATTTTTGTAGGAAATGCCTAATAATTAAGCAAACTGGCTATTTGTAGGGTGCTGACAACACTTGATCAACAAAGACTGGTACAGCATAGTAAAATAGAGCACCTGCAGGAAGAATAACCTGGTTTGATGACTTGTTTGTCAGGAGCTGAGCTGGTCTCACCCTAACCCTCACCTTTTCTCAGGCTACAAGCTATTAGCTGCTTATGTGACTTCTTTCTGGCACCAGCAAAAGGCTGCTCATTATTCTTAGGCAAAAAGATCAGATGAGTCATGTTTGTACTTTAACAGCTGATCTGAATATGCTATTGCTCTTCAAGCTCTGTAAGGATGTGTTGTCTTAAGAGGACTGTCAGTGTAGATTCCCATTTGTGCTAGTGATGCCTGAATGCCTCTAACAAAGCATCCCTGTGCAGAGCCAAGCGGTGACAACCCTCTGATCTGAGAATGTTGTCATCCAAGCAGCAGAGGGACCTCCTTACCCCATGCTGGCAATGGGTGCCACTGCTAAGAGCCGTGGCAGGGAGCTGTGCAGTGGGCAGACAACATCTGCTCACCAGTCCTGTGTATCCAGCTGCCAATGTATTTACAGAGAATGATAAGAACTCACACTTTTCTAAGGAGTTAAGGATGAAATCTGACTTGGAAAGATCAGTAACGTTTCTCAAATGGTTTTTAGTCAGGTTATCTTCCAACAGCACATACAAGATGTAAAGAATGAAAGAATGCAGTTCCAATGTTGTGTCAAGAAGCACCTGCAGCAGCTTCCCAGGGGCTCTTGGCTTGGCAGAACGTGCACATCTCCATGCTGTATCCTTAGGAGTGTTTTCTCATCCACTTGCTCTCCTAAGGCATGATATAGTTACTATACGGCCTTGTTTTGCAGTTAAGATACCCCCCTGCATACTTTACATCATGAATATCATTGATAATTGTGTGATACAGTAATTGAAGAGAGCAGTGATTAATTCCTGCGATAAAACTTGTCCTTGGAACAATTGATTTTACTGCCAGAAATGTACAAACATCCTGATGGAAATACTTGTACGTAATTATCGTTATTAGCTGAAGCTTGTTGGAGGAGGGAGAAATGAAAAAATCAATTACTTTGGATTTGTCATCACTAATCTGTTATGATCACTTTAATGCGGAGGCGTTGCAACTCAAGGTTTGGCTTTCCCATTTCATGAGCTGTTAGGAAAGTTTACAGGAGTCATAGAAGCTGAAGAAACTGACATGAGGGAGGTTGCTGCTATTGAGCCGTAGGGAGCTTCACTTTCTAATGCCCCTGTCTTATTGGAAGCAGAGATGAGTGAAGAGGAGCACCAGCAGCCTGGTTGTTTGAGTCCAAGGTTTGTCCAAAATGGAGCTCTAATGACGATTGTATGTGAATGGGTTTAAAAGCACTTTGAGGCATTATGAGGGAGCAGTTTTCTGAAGTCCTTTAATAATAACCAATGATTCCAGAATATGGGGGAGTGGGGGTGGTCAAAATGGTTACTTCTGCATTCATTTATGATTTAGAAGATCAGCAAGAATGTAAAAAAGCAGCTCAGCTCTGCATTCTAATCAGGGAAACAAACTTCAGCAACCACAGCTCTAGCAGTGCATGAGCTCCAGATCGTAGCAAGCAGCAGTTGTGTGCTGCTGGGACAGGAATTAAGCTGATAAATCATCAGTGCATATTCTGTAAGGAGGCTTTTAAAGGAAGTCTTGGGAGCAAGAAGCACGCTGGTAGAGAAAAGGATTTTTTCCCTCTAATGGCCACTGGAGGAGGTATTCATTAGGAGCTGTAATCAGAGCTGGGAAGGCTATAGCACAGGAGTGCCTTTGTGAGGCTGATGCTGTGTTGCAGAATAGGATGGATTGCAGCTGAAATAAAGACCTGGCAAATGACCCATTCATCCTTTAGGCAGTGGAGAACAGGAACTATATCTCAGTTCTGCCCTTACAAAACAAAGTTTTCCACAAGCTGAAACCAAAGCGAGGTTTCCCCCATCGTATTCCCTGCAGAAAACCTTTGTGCACGTGGGAGCTGAGTTGGGGTTGGGGTGCAGTGCTCTGAGCAGCACAGGATCTGATCCACTGAGCGGCTCCAGATGCATTCAGGTCTGAACCACACATAAGACCTGTGTGTGTTTGTAGATGTACCTGAGGCTGGCGCTGTTTCTTATCCTGCATGAATCTTGTTAGAAATCCTTTTAACTACAAGAACGTTAAGCTGAAACCAATTATTTACTGAGCTGGTAAAATGAGCCCTCTGTCTACTTGGTAACGAGAGCCCACGAGGTGTTCAGGTTGTTACTGGCCCTGTCAGAACTTCTTTCCTGGATGTAAATCTATGGCTGGTTTTGCAGTGCTGGCGAAGGAGTTTCTGTGGTTAATCAATATTTAGTGGGCAGTGAGCCAGTGATAAGGCCAAAGTGTTGAGCAATGAGAAAAGCAAAGAACGTGAATTCAGTGCTTTGAAGTTCCACTGTCAGCATTAAGATTTAGGATGTTGCAACTGACCTGCAAATACTTCTGGTATCTGTAGCATCCATGTCTGGGCAGTCCTGGTGGAGGAACAAAAAAACTCAATGAGAGCATGGTAACAGTATATATATATGTGCATTGAAAGGAGCTGCTGTGGTACTGTTATGGACATCATTATGGATAACAAAAAATGATGCTCTGTTAAATTACTGCACAATGGGTTCTTACACATGGTTGGCCCAGGCAAGACTGGGGATGACTTAATTAGTCCTTGGATACACTTAACAGGAAGCCCTGTGTGGGACTATCAGCCCCAAGGCTGACAAACTGAAGCTGAGTTGATGGCTGTACAGAAAACCTCTGGGGAGCAGGGGAACAATTCTGATAGTTGAGGATGGGCTGTGTGGCTGTACAGGCATCATGCACGTCTCCTCCCAGTTGGTTTCCTACATCTTGAAATCTGTGTGACAAAGTTGCATGGCCTGGTGTCAAAATGCCAAAGTGTGCCAAATGCACTGCGAAGCACGTGCCTTGTAGTCTCCGGATGACTTGTCATGTTAGACCTTGTGATAGAGACTAAATGATGGCTTCTGCTTTGTAGTATATTAGTGTCATAACTGTAGCTCCTCTTCTCAGTATGCTGCTGTACTCCTTTGTTGCTGATATTTTCATAGGCACGTTGCTACATCCAGGCACCCCAACAGGTCTGTTCAGCTCTAAGTCACCCAAGATCTTGCTTGCTGAACCTGCAGTGGCTGTATGAATAAACTGCCCTGAATGAAGGGTTGGTATTATCACAATGTGCAGGACTGAAATGCTCTCACTAGGACTTAATGAATGCATCCCAGTTAAAAATAATTAATTCTGCTCTCAGGGGTTGATTTGGACCACAGGATCAGTAGCACAGCTAAGGCTGCTACCCTGCGCCCTGAAAGCAATTTTCCCAGCAATGAAGATTAATCCCTTTTTATCGTGTTGATGAAATAACAACACGATCATAAAGCATAAAAGAACAAGGGGAAGTTGACAAAGTATGTCTTTGATTAATTGCCGTAATAGATTGCAAATTGCTGACTGAGGAAATTTTTTCCACTGTTCATTTTTCAGTGTTTAAAACCTCAATGTGAGAGGGGAAGGCGAAGAAGAAACAGCTATTTAAGTGCTGTGAGCAGTTCTGGGCATGTGAGCCACTGAGCAAAGCAGTCTGAAGGACAGCTGCTGTCGCCTTGCCTGGAGCTCTGAGACAAGGATAGAAGGATGGTATCTTGCTTAGCATGGTAGACTGGGGCTTCAGACCTCGCTGCGCATCCCAGCTCCCACTTGGGTATCCACTGCACCTACATTGTGAGCCAAGTGCTATAAGTGGTACTGAAATGGTTGCTTTCTTTGCCTGCAGTGTGTATGTGGCCATCTTCAAACTGGGAAGGGGTCTTGGCTCACTGGGGAGCTCCTGGCAGGCTCAGGATGATGCTGAAGGACGTGGTCAGTCCCCAGGTGAGAGAATTCACTGCTGTGTGCTGAAGGTAGCATTGGTTTGTTAAAAAAAACCAGGACCTGGTTTTTAACCTGTTATTCAGTCTATTCGGTCATCCACTGGTAAGTTATTGGCAGTCTATAGGAGATGAGACTGAAGCATGGGGAAATGCAGAGTTTTAATGAACTTAACAAATTCCAAGCACAGCCCTACAGTTTTCCAATGAGCTTTTTCACTTCTGGCTCCAGCAGTGGCTGTGACAGCTCAGAGTCTGAGATCACACCTCAGAGAACCACTGCTGAAAGCATTAACAAAGTGACTTGTTTAACTTATCAGAGAATCACTGGTGCAGGCAGGTCTAAACCTGGGGTATCTTGACTCTCCCAATTAGTGTGGGTAATTAGGGGAAACAGCGGTAGTCGTTAATTAAGAGTGAATTGTTGCTCAGTCAGACAGGATGTGGTACATTTCCAAAAGAATGGAGGATGGGTCCCCAGGAGGGACAGATACTTCAGTACAGATTCCAGCAGCTGTTCCAAATGATGCACTGTGGACCTGTAAATTTAGTGGATTTTGTTTTCTTTTCTCATTTTGAAGCTCTTCAAAGCGCTGTCACATTAGAGTTAGCTCAACAATCTCAAATCTTCCCCGGAGAGATTGGTAATTAAAGTACGTTTTTCCCCTTCAGTTGCCAATCATACAATTCTAAAGTGGGTCATCACCTACCTTGTGAAACAAAAGTCTTCGTGTTCAATAAGCAGTGCAATTCATCTCTGGGGAAAAGAAGAAAAATCAGAATCAGTAGACTGAGGTGTGATAGAAAATGCCTCTACTTGGCTTGGTGGACCTCCAATCTGTTGAAGCAGGCAAACCTGCCATACCATGTAGTGCTTCCATGAGCTCAATTCTTGCCTCTACAGAATGCAAGGAGATGCAGCCCATTTTGACCAGCGAGAATTTACTTCCAGCATCTCTATCTGGATGAAAAGCATACAGATAATATTGCATCTTAGCCAAGTCAGTGTGGTCTGGAGAGCTGCTGAAGCTCACTGTGTAGGTGTGCATCTAGGTTCCCTGGGAAAGAAATTGAGAATGGGAGAGGCTGCACTAATAAGCAGGATAAAGCTGAGTGTAAGTGGTGCTGATGGTGTGTATTGATGCACTGCATGGAGGTGGGCTCCAGTTCTCAGTCCCTGAGCACATCTCCCAGCTAGGAGGAAGCATGTGGCTGCCCTAGCTCCCCTCACCTGTGTAGCAGTAGGAACTGGCACTGTCAGGAGCACAGGTGTTGCTTTTCACTGCCCATCCAGGTTACTGGGACAACTCATTCCTTCAGCTCCCTGAAAAGTTGACTTTCTGCAGCTCTCTCCTTGGTATAATGAGCTGCCTGTCTCCTGACATCAGAACTCAGGGAGAGAGCAGGCAGAGCCCAACTGCTGCCACGGCTCAGGCCCAACAGCTTGACATACAGCAAGCTGACAGCAGCTGCAGTATGGCAGCCTGCAGTACCATCTGCTGGCTGACACCACCTCTGCTCTGAGGTTTCATCTTGCTTGATACTGGTAGGAAAGCAGACCGTGCTAAATTAATCCCAAACCACAGGAGAGAGAGCGCTTTAGCTATGGAGAAATCAGCACTCTGACATGCTGCTTTTATTGCACCATGGGATGGAATTGTGTTCATCAGACCTTGGATGGTGTAGAGGTACTGCATACTTCCTCCAAGTATAAAGCATGTCTGAGTGCCTTAAATCCTCCCACTTCTCATTTTGGTTTTTGAAACTGCTTCTCTCTTCCAGCTTCAGCTCTGGTTACTTTAAATAAAGTAACCAGATAATAAAACTAGCAGATTTTCTCTCTGGCTGAAAGTTGTATTAAACCTTGTTGTCCATTCTGTCCACATGTTGCAGGTCTTTCATGACCTTCAGCTGCGTGAAATGGGTCTCCGCTATTAGTGCTGTTACAGTATTGCCTGCTTTTCTTTTAACACAAAGACTCTACAAACTGAAGCTTCACAAGCCCTGTTGGTGGAGCTCCATAACAACAAAAATGTCAGTGATTTTTGTGTCTGTGGTAAATCTTCCATGGATCCTATTGTGGGGATGATGTACCTACCATGCAGCAGTGGCTTTGTCTGCTGCTGGTAGGTGCTGAGTTGCACTGGAGGTGAGTTATCAGCCCTGCAGACAAGGAGCTCCAATATGGCCCTTGATAACCATGCTGTGCTGTTTTGCACACACAGCTCTGTGTGGGTGTACCAGGCAGTGGAAATTGCTTCCTGCGTGCATGAGGTTCCAAGCATGTGGTGGCAACTGGGCCCTTCTTGAGGGGCTCACGGGCTGAACCTGCACTGCTTCAGCAGTGGGCACAGAGCTGAGGCTTTTTTGCAACTTAACGTCATGGTTACATGCACAAAAGGATTTCTGGTTTGATTTTTATCCGATAAAACCCAGTATTCAACTTGCCAGTGCTATCCCAATACTTCTCTGGCACCCTGCTAGACATCTTACCATTATTCTTCATTTAAAATATCACTCTTGTTCTGACAAACTGTGCTTGGTTTGAATAGCTTCTCAGGTGTCAGGCTGGAGTTGTCAGATAGTGATGAAGGCTGCATGTTTTGCCTCCAAAGAGAGCAAGCATAAAGAATATTCTTGTGTGGAACGACTGGACTGAGGTTGTACTGCACATCGTAGCTTTTCCTACACATTGGGATTTCTCCACAGTAAAATCCAGGGAAGACCTGTTGCCTAAATCTGAAATCTGCTTTTAAGCAAGATAGAATTCTTCCTGTCTCAATAGATCTCATCTGGGAATGCATTCTGTTGACTTACCGTCTATTTCTAACCTACTGGGCAAGCAGGTGGTATATTTACAAGGGGCTGTAAGGGGAAAATGCATATTGACTGCTCTATTCCTGCCAGGTGCCCATATCAAGCCTTGTCACTCTTTGATAAGAACCGAATCCTGCTAGGGAAGGAGTTCTGGGTCATGGGATCTCAGTGTGGAAACATGGAATCTTCTTCCATTCATACTTCTTACCCCCCTCCAAACTGAGCACAGATGGTGGGGATGCCCAGGAGGAAATTCTCATGCTGCAGAGTTGGGCACAATTGTTTGGATTTGAAAGTTTAGCTTCTCCCTGAGCACCAGGTACTGCCTGGAGTCAGCAAAACGTCTTGATGGGCAAATGAGCTGATGCAGTTTGCCAAAGTACGGTCGTCTTTCATTCACCCCTTGGTAACAATACTTGGATGTCAAGGTTGGTTACTGCAGGATATGGGAAATGGAGGTTGAAAATATGCTACAAGTCTAAGGAAAAACAATCAAGGAACATCATTTTAGCTGCTTGTCCCCATAGGGAACTGCATGTCATCTGTATGCAAGGGTGAGGCTGTGATTTTCCTTCAGTCACCAGGAAATGCTTCTTATTGCCTTGTATTCCCACGGAAACCCCAGCAGTGTAAGAGGGACGTTCATGGCTTCCGGTTAAGAGCTATGAGGAGTATCAGTGAGAGAGATGTGAGTTCTGAAATCCGTCCATTAATCAAACACTTCCAGCGTGCGGATCCAAGTAATGTTGCGCTAAAATGGTGGTAACTTGAAGAATTGCTTCAGATGTGAAGTCTCTTTCCTTGTTCTCCCTGCTGAATTGCATTTACAGCAGATGAGCTGATGTAGGCAGTGAGAGCTTACTAAGGAAAAACAAACCAGAACAAAAGGCAATTTAAAAATCTGTGTAGTTTCCTTCATTTTTTGCACATGTCCAATTTGCTGATCCTCAAGGGACAGCTGTGCTGTCTGATCAGCGCTAATCCAAACTTCATTCTTGTTGGGGCTGTTATGTGAGAAGTGATGTGCAGTCCCTCAAGTTAGAGTGAAAGCAAGTCGCACATTACGGGAGGCCCTTCCATTTTGAGTGGTCTCAGAAATATGTACAATAGGAACATATAGAGGGGATGCAATCATAAGTAAACTGCAGTCTCCTCCTTAGAAAACAAAACTAGATTGCCAACAAGGTTGCTTTTGGATTGCTAGGATTAAGCATTGCATTCAGAGGCTTATTTCAGTTTTCTGCATCTTCAAGTTTTAAACCTCAGTTGTGTGGGGCTTGCAGGTCTCTGCCACGTGCTGAGCAGCATCTGCACAGCCTTCGAGTGCCCCTCATCCTTTGAACAGGTGCTGCAGTGCTAAAATGTGGTTCCTGGTGATAAGGAAATGGTTAATCTATATCTAACAGATTATGTAGCACTCATTTTGCTGAGTAACCTGGAAGTTAATTGAAAGACCCTCATAAAGAAATACAGAATTAAGGCTGTCCTTTTCTGATAAAGTACTGAAATCACTTTAACTCTGTCCTAGGGGGAGATATGCCTGATTTCTTTGCATGAAGAATCTCTTGATATGGAGTGCCAGGATGAGAAAGTGATTCAGATAGTCCTGATGGAAGGCTGGACTCTCTAAACTAGTTTAATTAATTTCTAGTTAGAGTTAACCTCAGTTAAAGGAAACTCTCAGCTGAGGAAGAGATGACAAGGGAAGTCTGTTATCCACAAGTCTCTTAATCTATAAAACATCTGAGATGTCACTGCGAGCATCTTTGCTTTACTTGTATGTTATTTTTTAATGATCAAATCACTTTGTTCTTAAGTTCTTGAGGAATCATTGTGGCAGTTCAGGAAAGATCTAGATAGGAGATGATCATTTTCATCAAGAAATGAAGGAAGGACTGAGGTGCAAACCTCTGTACGAGCCATGGGAACCTACATACTGCCATAATGAAGTAATAGTTCTTAATTGTATGTACGTGCATAACAATGTCAGAGGAAAAAAACAAGTTGTGGATTGATACAAAACCTATTCCTGAAGTTTACTCACATGCTTAAACCCTCAATCAAGTTAAAATCTGGTATGTCTGGATTCCTCTTTGGGAGGAACCCAAATGGCTGCCCAAAGTCAGCCGGAAGGCTCCTGAGATCCCATCAGCTCAGCACCCAAAGACAAGAGCTGGTGTGCAGAGGGGTGCAGCAATCACTTGGGTACCTTGATGAGGATTTTATCAAGTAGATGCTGGGTTCACACGCAGACTGTGGCTGGAAGGAAGGCAGCACTGCTGGCAGCCCTCCCTGTCCTGTTGTCTCAGAACAGACATGGAATATTGCTGAGGGAGGGGGAGGAAAAGCCTCTCTAGCTGTGCTGTTAAATACCTGGCATTGCTGCTGTTACCTTCATACCATGAAGCTTAAGCCTGATGGCTCAGCTGGTCCCTTCCAGCATACGTTCCTCCATAGGTTGGTAAGAAACTTCATTCTGTAGACTAAGTGAAGATGCCACAGTTTCCATTTTGAATGTTTTCTTGCTTTACCAGGTTCTGCTGTATGCATTTTCTGAAAGTGGAGGCTGATCTGTTTGTTAAAACACTCTCAGTGAGAACAGCTGGTCTGGAAACTTCTTGTTGGAGGGAAAAAAGTGAAATTAATAGGTCTGCTTTTGAGCATTCATGGCAGATCTGTCATCTGTTCCTCAGCCCAAATGACAAGTGAGTTATACAACGGGCTTTGAAAAGTTCAAACCATATTGTACAGCAGATGCTCTGATACTATTATTCAGTAACTCCACACAGATTCCCCATTGTCACATCCTTCCCTTGAGGCAATTTATGACCAGCTCTTTGCAGCGTTACGTTAAGACTACATTAATCCTAAAGATGCATTAACCTCACCTTTGGCTTTACAAATCCTTTCTGAAGTTCAGCTCTCTGCTTCTCCTGCTGCTGTCATGCACTGCATTTGTTCAGTGCTGTGTTTTCATACCTACCATCAAAGGTGATCAGTTTGGGATGTTTAAACACTTTTTTTCCCCTTAATTCACTACTTTTTGTCTTCAGTTCACCCATAAAGCTTACAGCAGCAGCAGTGTCCTCAGAGGGCAATGAGAGTTCTTTCTGTCCTATCTCATTTTCTAGTCAAAAATAACATTATTTTTGGCACTTCTCAATGTAGAAAATACCAGGTAGTGCCCACAGTGTTTCAAATCTGTTACAGTATGGATATTTGGCTGAATGTTCACCCAGGAGTTACTATTTTTTGTTCTCCTCACACTTCTGGCTATTTGCTTTTCTTGGGTGACTCTGTTTCCTGCTGCCTTTATCTCATTACAAGTGCTGGGATTAATGATTGACCTGAGTTTCCCTACAGGTGTCACATAGACTGTGACTGCCCCTGCACTGCGTCGCCCATCCCTCACTGAATCCCTCTGTACCAACACTTAGAGCTGAAATTTAACGCACTGACCTCCGGTTGATCTCAGGAATGATATTATCCTATCCATTTCCTAGCAAATTACAGTTCATTGCAGGAATGCATTAAACTATCAGATCTTACTTATGGGCTTTTAACTCCAAATGAGCTTTGAGACCAACTAAATCTCCGACGGAGCTGTAGCCTCCCTCACTGTGTGGAATAAAAGTACAGCTATGCAATAATGTGAGCGTAGGGATATGGGGTTTGGGGTTCTTCTGTGTGTTGGGTTTTTTTGTTTGAATTGCAGTTTGGTTTTGGATTATTATTATGTTCCAGTTGGGCAGCAATAGGTGCGGATTTCTGTATCTAAGGTGGAACCTCTGGGTCCCCACGTTTAGCCTTGGGCTGTGATTGTTGTATTTTGAAGGTGGGTTTTCTGTATCAAACGGCAGAAATGAAGCTGAGCTGAATGTGGGGCTTTTCCTTCTGGAGCCAACAGAGAAGATGGATGAAGTAGAGGACGATCTTTAACAAAACAGCGAATGCAGCTGACAGCAGCCACGTATCCATCCAAAGGATACAATGGCAAGAGTGATGCATTTTAAATATACTCCCAACTGCTCTGTCAGTAACAAATTAGACTTGTCACATTCTCCAAACAGTTTTAGAGAGAACATTAACAATGTTAATGACCTGCGGTCTCAGCAGGAGAAAAGTTTGCATCTTGTTCCAGGGAAGCATGGATGGGTTGCAATTGTTTCCTTCCCGAGACTGTTGGTTTTTCAGGAGTCCATAATGTAAGCAATTGTTTGGTTTAGAAGCTTGGAATAATTGGTGGTCGTTAAGCCCTTTAAATGTGTCAGCATATGCATAACGTGCTATCAGATTGCAGAAATACAACCAGGTCCTTTCTGATAACGGCGTGCCAGGAGATCCTTGGCACCCAGCTCTGGGTACTGAGATGTTATGAGAATTTGGGTACGTCCAGGTGTGGTTTTTGACTTATAGAACTGAATCAGACTGTGTGTGTGTGTGTGGGAATGAGGGGAGAAGCAGGGTGTGTTGCTCCCCACTGTTGTGGAATCAAAGCCTGGTTTGTTGCAGGTTTCTGCCAGCTCTTTTGGAGGCCATTGATGCGTTCCGGTTTATTTTCCATATCCAAACGTTTATCAAGGAATAAAATACTGCTGAAGCAGAGTGCTGTGTGAGAACTTCCATCTTAACAGTGCAGTGAAGGTCAGGATGCTGTTTTCATGTCATGTGCTGCCTCGTTGCTCAGCTTCTCTTGTCTGTTGGAGGGGATTGGTGACAGCTGTGTCCCACGCAGAGCAGTGTGAGTGAGAGGCTCTGATGTACCCACCTGGAAGAACTGCTTTTAAATGTGATTCCCTTTCAGGATGCTCCTATTTGATGTCTGTAGGACATTCCTGCTGTTGTGCAGAGGACATCGGGCTCTACCACGAGTGTATAACCCAGTGTGGTGAGACCCTCATGTAGGCACTGCAATAACGTCATATAGTTACAATTCTCCTTGTCGTTTTTCTAAGTTTCTAACTCTCTCTGAGCCAAAATACAGGACAGAACTTGAGATAATAATGCCCTGTATGCCCTTTCAAGTGCTGAAGCCTGTGAAGAAGGGGGGAAAAAAAGCAGCACTTTGTTTTTCTTCTTCTAAGAGCCTTATTGCGTTACCTTCCTCTGCTCAAGGTCTAATTCAAAGTAGAATACTTGATGAGGAAATATGTTCACTGTCAAGTACACAAGAGAATACAGAAAACAGCCTCCCTGTTTCCCCTAATCTCAGTAATTATGCCAATGACCCAGACGTGGAGCATAGCTGGGAGAGAGAAAGAGAAGCTCGAAATGATGAGTTGCTCAGGTTGAAGCCAGCTGGTAATTAATTCTGCAAAGCAAACACCGTAATTACTAAAAAAGTAATAAAACTTTACCTTACACTAAAGACCATAATAGGCTTTCTAAAAGGATTCTATTAAGTTTAGTGCATTAGGAACATGCTATTTATAAATGCTAGCCTTGCAAAATGTCAGTAGCTTGGTATATACCTGGGAAATCAGGCAGCTACATAAAAAATAAACATTTAAAAACACATTTAGAAATTATTTCATTGATTAAATTAATTATGCTATCTTAATAAGGCTTGCTGTGCGTAATCATTCTGATTCACAAGGCTCTGAAAATAAAAACCATCAACAGAAAATGAGAGCACAAATCAAGGGAGGTCTGCTTGTTTCCACTTCAGAACCAAAAGAAGGGGAACTTCTGCCCCTCTGAGGGAGAGCTCAGGGCTCCGGGTCAGGGCTGTGGGGCTGCCATGGGAGGAGGATGCTCTCAGGTAAAGCTGCCACCCTGAGCTGTGGTAACCCATGAGTCTGGCTGTAGCTGTAGCTCACCATTTCTATTTTGATTTTAAAGTGTTCTGCTGATAAGAAATGGGACTATTTCTTTGCTGTGATGTCTGCTCGTGTGACAGCAGCAGGGCTGAGGCTGCAGCGCAGCCATCCAGCAAGGCACCCTTATTTCTCGTTCTGCTTGACTGGGGCTTTTGGTCTGGGCCTGGCTGGGAGAATGAGATGACAGAGGTACAGGTATGGCAATAAGGAGAGGATGCATCTGAGCTGAAGTACTCACTCTAAGCAGAAGAGAAACTGGAGATTTCTGGTTACTGTGGGAGAATAGTCTTTAAAAATAAAGCAGAGAATTTGGGCATTACTGAGTAGAAATGGAGGAAGAAGCACAAGTAAGTTAAGTGTAACCTGCCAGGCTCCCTTCCCATGCCCAAATGGAGTACTGCGTAGCTCCTGCTTGGAGGCAGTAACCGTTACAGCTTTACAGTGAGAAAAATGAGAGCAGCCATTCCCAAAGGACAGGAAAGCATCTCGAGGTATGACAAGCAGTTAACAATACGGATAGCATCTGTCTGGGCTTTTATCATGATTTTAATTTGCTTTCCATTCACAAGACTCAGTTGCAGGGGAGTGATATTGGAACACGTGTGAACCATAGATACAGATTTTATTACCAGCTCTGTGGTGCACCTACTGGAGAGGGAAGTTTATGAGAGGAAGAGCACACGCTACTTTGTCACCTCCAGTATTTGTGCTCCGGATTGGAAAAAAATGATTGTTTTTTTTTCTAATAATAGAGGAAATTCTCAGCTGGAGGCATGGCGTTGATTAACCCCTGTCTGGGTGATGCGGTCTGCAGTGCGTGGAGTCAGAGATCTGCCTTACGCTGCATGGTTTGCAGGATTGCTTCCTGACTGTCTTGCAGATGATTATCAGTGCTGGGGGCCTCATGGCCTTAAGGCTCCTTAAAAATAAGGCATGCCCTTTTGTCACGGCTGCAGAGTTGTGGGCACCCTTGGCTCATCCTGCAGTCCTGGAAGGTAAATGCCATTGAATATTACTGAACTGTGGTAATAAGAAAAGGGACACTCCCTTCCTGCAGGCACGGTGGGACTGAAAACATGCAGAACACAAAGACCTGAGTTTCTGTTGCTCCTACCAGCTCAGTGCAGAGGTTGCCTAAGGCTGCAGAGCACTGTGCCAGTGATGGGCACCACTGCCTTCAGGGCAAAGCTGCTGCTTCCTCGTGGCAGCACTCCACAGCCCTCCTTGGGAAAAGAGACCTCCTTGGTCTTCAGCTGCTTTAATAGTAAGTCTGGCTAAGCTGATGTGGGCAGACACAGGTCAGAAGTACAGATGTTCTGATAACCCATCCAAAGAGATGGTAACCCCTTCCGAGGGAAGTGGTATAAAGCCAAGAAATGGTAGATCTGGTAACTTCCCAGATGTGGCAGCTGTCTGTCTGGACTGGGATGGGAACGTATGCAGCAAAGCACTTTGTGAAGAACAGTATGCAGGGTTTTGTTTACCTTCCTGCATACAGACAATTCATGTCCTTCAAAGCCATAGAAGATGGCAGCTGGGAGAAAGAGCCTGCTGCCTCTTACTGCCTGCTCCCAGTGTCTGGGCCACCAGTCTCAGAGCACATCCTCCCTTTATTCTTAATGATTAGTATTCAGGTGCAACAAGTGCCACGTTAGTGAGAAGCCATCGCAGCGCAACTCAATGGCATTCAAAGAGATTCTGAAAGGACTTTATATGAATTTCAAAGGGCTTTGGATCGCGTCTGCCACGGACTGCATGAGAAATGCAGTTGGGGTCACAATGTTTACATTTTTTCACCATGTTTGTATTGAAGTTCTGCATTGTCACTTTGTTGTTAGTTAAGAGATGGGAACTGCAGCCTGGGGATGCTCAGGTGCTCTTGATTTTACTGCAGAGTTATCACGTTAATTCTCTGAGTGATCAGAAGGGGAAGAACACACAAATAGTGTCCCAAAGATATTTTAAGCCTCTAATTATGAGATATAGCCCAGGCAATTTGATTCAGTTTTCATTCCTGAGAAGATTACTTGGCCCTAAATGGGAACCATTAGGTTCCAGTCTTGCAAATAACCAACTTTATTGTCTATAACTGTGTTTAGCAGTCTGTGGGAGCAGAGATCTCCAAATGAGGGTCCATGGTAGCAGCAGGCTGGTACGGCGACACTTCAACCTCAACATATGCCTTACTCAAGGGGTAAGAGACTTCTCTGCCTTTTTTTTATGATACAGAGGATGATCTTAATGACTGACCCCTAATTAGGACTGTAGAAAAGGAGGCAAATGCAGAGCAATTGGAAGCATTCCCACTTGTTAATGTAAATCTGTGCTATCAAATTGGGTTTGGGTGTGAGGGGCAGGTGTTGGGTGAGCTGCAGCTGGGAAGGGCAGAAAGCTCCTGAAAGACATCAGCTCGTGGGTTTCTCTGTGCTTCCAGAGCTGCTTTGGAACTGTGGAAAGGAATCCCTTGGTGAGTCTGCGTGGGCTGCAGCAGTTCCAGATGTTCTTCTCTACAGAAGCCTTTCTCTTTGCCTCTGCTGGGCTGCTCAAGTTATGTATGGCTGTTCGTGTTGTGTACCTCGTGTATGTTGCAAAATGGCCATGGAAGGAAGCAAGGCGTACAGCATTATACAGTTCTAAACAATTCTGTCCATGATACATTCAGCGAGCCATCATACCAAGGAATAATTATGTCCATATATACCTTGTTGGTGTCCCTGCTAACGACTCGCGATGTATTTTGAGAACTGCAGAGAGAAGAAAACACACTTTGTGGCTGCAGTCACTTCCAACAGCTCGGCGGAGTCGCAGTGGTGCAGAGCTCAAAGGTCTCCATCTGTGTTTCCTTGTCCCAGCCGCAAACCTCTGACTGCAGGATCTCATCAGTATTCCTGCTGTAGGACCTGGTGCCAATATGGTCTTTGTTCCCTGAGCTTAAAAACCAGCCTGTTTTCGCTGCTGACAGCTTTATGGAAGCTGCTATAAAGTTTTGCCGGTGCTCCCTCTGCCTGCACCAATGAATCTACATTTCCCACTACAAAAAGATTGATAGTGGGCTATTTTTGTATCCTCAGCCAGATTTATGCATTCTGCAGAATCGCATGAAGCTAACCACGTAATAAATGCATGTATTGATGAATGTGCACAAATTTATGCCAACTCTTTCTGAATCTCTCCCTACATGCCACTAATTCTGCAAAAGAGGGGTTTTTGGAAGGGAAATAACACCTTTTATTTCATTTTATTTGTAAGGGTGGCTCTACGTGGCAGGGATGTATGCAGAAAGGTACATTAAGCTCACTCAGAAGGAATGAGTTCTGGTTGGCAGGCAGTCCCAAACTGGGGTAGTGCTGCCCTGAGGGCTCAATCCCAACTGAAAATCCCCTTAGCTCTGACAATGCTGATGCTTTGACAGATCCTATAGATGGAGATCTTCCAAGAGGACAAAGTGGATGATAAATAGAGGGAGAATGCCAAAACGTTCTTAATTTGAGCTGCTTTCCCACTGCCATATCTCCACAGAGATCTGTTGACAGAAGCGCAGCAGCCGGAGATGAGAGGTTTTTAAAACAGTCTTTGGTGATGTAGCATTTATGCTTAGAAAATAATTATTCTTCAAAGATTCCTGAAAAATAGAGTTTAGGTGTTTAATGATTAAAATCCAGATGTCCTTGAATATAGAAGTTAGATGAAAGAACTGCCAGGGATCTTAACGCAGCCGAAATGCTGAACATAAAGGGAGCAGTAATGATCAAGCCTGAGGTGATTACATTCTCTAATTAGAACACATGTATCATTTAGGCATGTTAATCTTGGTCTGTCTAATGTGCTTTGGTTAGAATAACCTACATCCAGAGCAAACTACTTTGATCAGAACAGCAGCACACGCAGCACTGATGTACCACACCTGCACTGCCTCAGCCCTTAAAGGCAGAGGGGTGAGCGATGATGCTGAGCCCAGCACTGATGGTTCTGGCTTCTGCTCCTGGGCTCTCTGGCAGTGGATGGCAGTGGGAGGATCTCCAGCCTCTTTGCAGTTCTGTCTCTGTAAGAGAGAAATACTGTTGGAATTCTTCATCCATCTAAATAGTGGGTTTTGCTCCTGGCAGTAACAACCCATGTATTTAATCAGAGAGATGTTGAGATACTTGTTTCTTTTTATCCATAATTTTCCTGGTACTGTAAATATGGGAATGCTTCAGAGCTTGTAAGTTTTAAATAAAGCTGGCAGCCTCCAAATGTAGGCTAGACAGTTGTGAGGAGAGAAAGAGAGAACACTTCACGGAGAGCTCCATTTAATTTACAGCTGCAACACCACTGAAATTAGCTGCTGTGGATGTGTGGAATGCAATCGTATCTCTTGGTGTCTGCTGGTGCCTTGCAGTGAACGCCATAATAAAGAAGCGAGCAGGGTTCTGGCTTCAAACTGATAATAGAAGTAGGTTCCCTAAAACAAAAAGCCTTGGGTAATGAGAGGTACTGAAGCACTGTCAGCATAGATTTCTGCAAGGAGAGTTTGATTGCAGAGCGCTCTGTAGTCGCTAGAGAAGGGAATTGGGAACTGCGGAGGTCTGGGCAATGTGGTTTTGATTCCACTCACCTGCAGAACTCCTGCATGACTTGGGGGAGGAACAGAGATTCGTGTAATCCTCCTTCTTCACCTCCATCTTTGCCAAATGGGGCTGTGCAATTTCCCTCCCACATAGGCATGCTGTGCAGAGAACTCTGCAAATAACTGATATGCTGTGGGACTGCAGAGATAAGGACTGGACCCACAGCGAGGGCCCAATTTATCCCTATGTGACCCATTTCAGACTCCTCCCTCACATCCTCCATCCTAATTCCCAGGCTGTGCCCCATGGGGTCTATTACACCTTGGGACTGTCCTGAAGAAGATCCTGTCCTACTGTGACGTTGGTTGCTGCTGAATATGCAGGTGTGGAGGCACTTCTTGCAGAGGGAGAGCTGTGAAGGGCAGTTGATTTGCTTTAAGCTGAGAGTAATTCACTCCAATACTTGTGTGCACAGCCACCAGAAAATGGCTGTGGCACAGCAGTGACTCAGCCTCTAAGCACCTTCCTGTGGCATGGGCTCTGGGTTGCTGCATGCTGTGTTTGGCAGCATGGGGAGCAGAGCCTGGGGCTGCTCTGAAAAGCCAGGCATCTCCTGAGGTGCTCTGTGCCCATGGGGCTGGGTGCAGGGTTGACTTGGAGGATGATCTGAGACTCCTCAGGGTATTGTGGCTACCAGCACACGAGTATGACTTCTCTGTGCACCTGCCCTTATGGAGCTGTTTGCACCCAGGCTTTGGGAGCCCTCCTCTGCAGGGCCTCTGGTGCTGAGCTGGCACTGCCCCTTTGGCACGTGGGCATCTTTTGTCCTAACAAATCAACTCTGTACTCTCATCAGATACGAGAGATCCCATCAGGTACAACATGGCTTCCAAATCAACATTATTGAGGCAATCAACTGGATGCATAAGGCTGTTAAAAATCCTTCATTATCCTCAAGTATCCTTCAGTAATGAATGCTGTGAGTAAGAAAGCCTTGAAGGTCAGTGGTGAGCTGAGCTTTGGGACTGATGGGCTGTGTTTGAGTCAGTGCTGGGGGAGAATGAGACAGGCCAAGAGGCAAATGTGCCTTGAGACAGGCAGCTGAGAACACCAGCAAAATGCAGAGGCCCACACAGTGCAAACCCTTGAACCTCTGTGCTATATAATAGGATCCTGGGTCCTATTGTTTGAAGTTTAAGGCACAGTGACCTTACATGAGCTGATGTAGAATGTTACAGCAGAAATTGTATCTGGCTGCTTCAAAGGCCCTGTGTGTACTGACTGAGCTCAAGACATCATCTGTTAGAGCCTGAGAAGTGGTGATGTCCACACAGCTCTGTGTTTCTGGAGACCAAGCAGGGCTGCATGCAATACTGTGAGCATTTCAGCCTATGGAATCGTCCTTGTCCAGAGAAAGTGAGAAATGATTTCACTCATAAAACGTGTGCATTGTGTAAGTAAAGAGAATTGCTGTATAGTATCCGTGGGTATGTTTGGTCCTACGTCACACAGAGTGTGTGTGTGCATTCATATTAGGCAGAATAATGGTCTTTCTGTGAAGATATTAGTGGATTATTTCACTCTTGCTGCAGGTGCAATTAAGATGAGAGGCCTTGGCTCTCTCACAGTAAATTTGGCTAATGATAAGTAGAGGAGCAGGTGATTTCCATTAAAGGGAAGTGACAGACTGTCCATTAGATATAGATACGTGTTTATTAAACTGGAAGCCCAGAGCAAGCAGCCTGGCTCACTCGCTTCCAAATTTTGGACCGGTCTGTTTTGTTTTGCACCTGGAAGGTTCAGATCAAAGTGAAATTGGGAACCAAGCAGGGATGAGGACTGCAGTGGGAAGGAGGCTGGGAGGAATGCTGGCTGTGATGTGTTCCTTTGTTTAATTTCTTAGCTTTCCTACCTAGACAAGCTTAGAAAGAGAAAGAGATAACATAAGGATTTTGCCCTTAAGCTCTTTGTTTCTTCCATGTGTATATGTCCATAGCAGACAGATGAGCAACTTGTTCTGGTCTCCTTAATCCCAGTGTTCTGGGTCTGCTGGTAGCCAGCTGCTTCAGTGGAGATGTAAGCTCTCCACAGTAAACAATTATAGAGGAATCTACCCAAAGGAGACATTTATTTGTAATCCCTGCCAGCTATTGGTTTATGCTCTGAGGCAGCAGGATGTATCTTTATTTTAATCCAGTCTAATGTGCCTGTGGATGTTCTCATTACTCAGAAGTTAAATCCTTTCAGGATGCTTCTCCCCAGTTTGGTGCCTCTTATCCTTCTTTACTCTCAGTCAAACTGGTGCACTTTATGATCAAGAACTTCCTTTTCACAGATCTAGATCTAATGTAATAAGCTTACCACCCCCATCCACCCCCGTCAGCCAGATCTTCACTGGGACAGCAATTCAGGTTCCGGTGCCTGCACACCAAAAGGGATGCTGAAAAATTGGAAGGGTTCGTAAAAGAGCCATATAAATGATTCAAAGCCTAGGAAACATCTTTCTAGTGAAAGATCTTCGGAGCTTGATCCGTGTAGGCTATAGAAGAGGAAAAGAAGAGGGGCTCTATCGCAAAGCAAACACAAATGCAGGGAAGGTGACTTCTGGTAACAGATGGCTCCTCCAGCAGTAGATAAATAGACAGAGGGATTTGGCTGGAAGATCAGGAGGAGAATTTCCTGGGAAGCTGGAGCCAGCGTGAGAGCTGGGGGGAAGGTACACATTGTCGGGGAAGTTTAAAATGTTAATTAACCATTGGAAGGGTTTGTTCTCTTTTAGGAGATCTGTAATGCTGTCTGATGGAGAGCATTACTTGATTCTGCTTTTATCCTGCTGATTAGAGATGAAGCAAAATGATGTCACTGTGAACGCTGCCCTTGGAGAGTGGCTGGGCGCTGTGCAGGCTCATTGCAGTGGTGGAGATCATGGAGCTGCCTAAAGGACCTGGCTTAAAGCACGGGCTTCTATGTCTGTAACACCTGAAATCAGGTTCCTGCCAGCCAGCTTAATTCCTTCATGGCCTTAACTTTTCTCCCACGGTTTTCCTACCTGCAGTTATTGACAGCACTGGTGTGTAACCCCTGGGGAGGCAGGGCTGGAAATGCTTGCAATGAGAGCACTCTGAATTCCAGGTGATTTTGGCACCAAAAATGGGCGGTGCTTGATGCCTCCTGGTGAATTTCCATAGTTCATCTCTAAACGTTTGCATCAGTGCAGCATAAACTACAGCTTAGCTTGAAGAAAACAAGTCTGCTCTCTGTTGTGAGCTCCCTTTCCTGGCTTAGGCACCTCGCTGCAGACAGGGCAGTGTGTCGGTGCATGCTAATTAATCGCTTCCTTCCTGCAGCTCGGAGCTCCTGCTGAGTGGCTGTGATTTGTTGCTCTGTTTCTGCTCTGGGGACAGCTGGACTGAGAAATCAGCTGGGAGTTGTGGGCAGCACCACAAAAAGGGCAGAGGCTGCCACCTGCAGTCAGAGCCTACCTACAGCAACAGGGGAAGGCAGAGAACTGGAATCCTTTCTGTCCTGGGCTTGAGGCATCCTGGAGCCTTAGATGAGGAGCTGATTGCAATTGCGTCGAGCTGGGCTCTGTGAAAACACGGATGCTGACTGTCAGCTGTCAGACTGTCCCCACCCTCTCCATTCAAAACATCCCACTGGCTTCAATCATTCGTAGACTCCTCTGATGCTCAGCATGGGAGGAAAGGAAAGACGTTCAGCATTACTGTATTTATTAAAGGCTACGATAATACGTTCTTGCCTCCCAGCCAGCTATTTGCTGGGCTGTTATTTCACCATTCTTTTGCAATTTGTTTTTTTCTGGGCACATGTTTTTCCCCAGTTCAGGCAAAATCACCACTTCCACAGTCAGCTGTCCTGATTGCATGAAGAAGAGTCTGATTGCATTATTCATCTGCAGTGCTCATAAAGACTTTAAAACTCTTGACTAGACCAAAAAGCTTTTGAGGATGTTCTGTTTCAGTAGAAGTGGGGAAGGTACTGCATGAACTGCTCACACCACAGCACTGTGGGTGGGATATCAAGGCCTCGTGGGGCAGGATGAGCTCTGGCTTTTACAGGGCACTTTCAGTGGGCAGCTTGTTGTGCTGCTCTGCTTTGTCTTTTCCTTTGTCCAAGGCTGCAGTGATGCTCGGAAGCAAGTGGGCTTTATGTATAGGCATGCAAAGGTGGCTGGACTCCAAGGCAGTGCTGTGGGTATGGCAGCACATCCATCCCAGGGTGGTTGTGCACACAGTCTGGGAAACTTTGACATGTCTTATTGAAATCCTACTGATTAAGAAGTTTATTAAACCAGAAGGAGGAAGAAAGAGGGTTATCCGGTTAAACAAAGACTGTAGGGAAAAGGTCAGGCTGTCCTTCATCACCAACAACTGGGCGGTAACCAGCAGGACAGCAGGCTAAATGCATCCTTTGTCTGACTCATGTGGCCAATCTCGTGTTTATTCACTGCTTCTATCAAAGCTCTCATCATGATATCTACTCTTTCAGTGCCAGGGCATCTTGCTTGTATTTATTTTTGAGCAGCATCAGGACTCTATCCAAAAGTGGAATGGAAATTCCCAGGAGAGAGCTGCAGTATGTCTGTGTTGCAGCTCGTGAAAGGAAGCGTGAAGTGGGGTCTGGATGGATGAGTCTTGAGTGCCATGTGTGAGACTTCACAGGTCTGGATAAGCAACTTATGTTTATACAGCGAGTCTGTGCGAGAGCCAGCTCTGTAAACTGAGAGATTCCAGAGAGAAAAAGTACCTTGGTAATATCACTGCACAGACAGTTCTAAATGGGAACCCCCATTCAGAAGCTCCCATTGTGGCTGTGGCCATCCCCAGACCTCAGCCTGAGCACTGAGGTCGCTGCAGCATCACAGGAGCAGCGTGTGTTCTAGAAGGTCAGAACCAGAAGATAACATGGCAGAAACTGACCTCACCTGTGCACTGCGCGTTCAGTTGGCTTTTATTTCTCCATCTCTCTTTGTTTTCCTCGGAGGCCTGTTTACCATTCTGGCTTTCAGGTCAATTCGATGCATTTATAGATTCCTTAAGCAAATCTGGAGAAAAAAGGTGAAGGTAAAATCTTCTTGGCTTATTTCATATGCTGTGTGTTGATGTGAGAACTGCATTTGGTATGGAGGGAATACTGGCTTGGAAAAGCTTTACCTCGTGTCTTAGTGCACTGGACACGGCATATTGAGTTGGGTTTGGGAAAACCCAGATGTACTGCTTTTATTTTCAAGAAGATTTCTAGAACAGGTTAGTGCCTTTGTGTATACAACTTCCAATTCTTAAACACACAAGTTTATTATATGCAAATGCACAGGATCACAGGAATGAGGAATTATGTGTACGTGGGCAAGTAATTTCTCAGTAGCATGCTTTCCCATTCTGCATACTGGAAGTACTGGGAAAATTGCCCTAAGAAGCTGTTTTTCAATACACTGGGATAGGTGCTTTCGTGTGTTCTGCACCGAGTGGACAAGGATGGGGTTAAGCATGCTGAAAAAAAACCCACCGCCAGATCTTTTTGTCCCAGTCCTGCCTATGTGTACTATGAAGCTTTGAGAAGGTATTAATAGCTCTGGAGGGTAACACCAGGACGCTCAAATGACACATCCAGGTCACTTATTTACTGGGTTACAGCATCATTTGTGGGACTGAAGAGCTTTCTCTCTGTGTTCCCTCCAGCAACTCTCACAGCCCATTTCTCTCCATCACTTCCAAGGGGGGGCTGGATGTTCTCATCAGCTCACCTGGTTTGTATGGGCAGAAGATAAAGGGAACACCTGTGCTGCTGGCAAGCAGTAAGCAGCTCTGTGTGCCAAAAAGTTAAATTAACCTGACTCTCTGTTGTTCTCTTGGCTGCTGAGGTGGGGTTTAATTCTTCAGTGTCAGCTCTTTGCAGGCTCTGCTGCCTGGGAAACTGAGTGTAAGAGAAGAGGGGCCAGTAAAGTATTTCCCATTACGAGCAGTGTTTTTACTGGTACATGTTTACTGGTTTTCTGTCACTGTATAACTGGTGTTAGTTATTTGTTACGGTTATCAATAACCATCTGTGAGAGGACAGAGTTGTGCTCAGAGCAGAAGCTCATCAGAATTAGCTAAAGCTAGACAAGAAAAATGCAATCAAAACTGCATAAATGGATTCACTGCTGGCATAAGAGGGGAAGGGGTGGGGAAAGCGGTGGAGAGGCATCATTATCCTCTTCCTTTCAGGCTCAGGTTATGAAGCAATCACTTCAAGCTGATGAGAATCAATGTTCATTGATGTAACTAATAAAGTGATGGTGCATCTGTGGTGGGAATATCACAGTGAATGTCTGCACAGCATGCCCTCCATGAAGTCTGGGGGGAGATGGCATTCTGGTGTGCTTAGCTGAAGGAAGACGTGCTCCTCTTGCTTTCTTTCCTTCAGTCACTTCAGATTTGTTGGTGGCTGGCTGTGTTTACTTCAGTTGACTTGAGAAACAGTGTCTGGCATGGCCAAGGATAGCAATCTTTGTTTCTCTGTTAGAACAAAGATGGCCGGCGGTCACACAGAAGGAAACCAAGATCAGTCTACTACATAAGAATCTTCTCTACGCAGATGGAAATGATGCTATCAGCTCAAACCTCCATGGGACGTGTATTGGTAAGCAGAGCTGCTAGCACAGGGCTCCTCTTCCAATGCAGTGAGGGATGTGTGCCCTTCTGAACCTGCAGTTCACTTGGCCTCGTTCAAGCTTCTTCCACATACAAATGTATTTGGACTGGAAGATGACTCAGAGTCTTCCTGAGGAGACCACGTATATCCCAGTTTGGTGAATGAGTCACACGTGTGGGTTCCCTGGCGTTTCACAGGGACAGCCAGGCCACTGGAGTTGCATGGGAACCATTAGGTCAGCTGCACGCAGCCCTAGCGGTAGCAAATCGATGCGACAGTGTGGGTTTGTGTTGGTTGAGATTTTGGCTCCTTGTGAGGAGGCCTCACTAAAATGCCCTTCCTGGAATTGTTGTAGAGTGCAGGTAACTGGAATGTGTTCCTTCTGCCTTTCTGTAATCGCAGACAGACAATAAAAGAGGTGTTTTAGATGGAATCTGTATTACTACCAGAATAAGCCTCGTAACTTCCTTTTTAATACGTGTGTTTTCAGATGATACTGGTGTTTCTTCTGAACATCGGCACGCTCGTCATTTATTTTATTGATCTTATTGAGTAAGTACATCACTGATGTTTATCCCAAAAGCTTGTTTAAACAAACAGTAGATAACCCAATCTGATGTGTTTTCTTAGAGCTGTTTTTTTGGCCACAGGTATTAGATAGGGGAGCCCATGGGTGCTGTTATGTGACAGCATGTATCGCTCTGTCCCAGCTGCTCAGGTGTTGGTGTATGTAGTTCTTTGTCTGTGCCTTCAAGCCTGGATTTTCAGAAGAGCTGTGAGACAGATGATGAGTCCTACAGCTGGAAACAGGCTTTGAAAATGGTCCCAAACCCATTTTGAAACAGACATCTTCAAAATATTCAAAGCCCAGCTGTTCCTATTGCAATATTTAGAGAACGCCAAGCTTTTAATAAAGCTCATCACGCTCTACCCAAGGCTCGTTTGAACATCCAGCCATCTATGTTTGGTACCCAAATGGGAATGGAGTTCTTCTCTAAAGCCTAGATTTCTGTAAACAATTTGATGGGAGTAAAATAACAAAACTGCCTAAGAAAGCACATCATTACCTCCACCAATCTTCACCTAAGTGCATACATCTTACAGAACGTGCTTAGGGGTAAAAAGATATTAATGTGTGAAACCCTTTGATTGATTTAATTTGCCACAGCGTTGTTCTCAGTGCTTTGCTTGGACGGGTGCACAACAGTGGAAAAATAAAATGGAATCATAAAATGAAATAAATAAAATATAAAAGCTGCGGAGCACTCTAAGCTGAATTCAATCAGCAGGGGTAAACCTGAGAAACAGAATTATACATCAAGAGCAATCCAATATTGTGTTCAGTCCCAAGGCATTATAAATCTGACGAACAGCTAGGAGTAGCTTCAGAAGGGGAAGAGTTTATTTGTTAAGGAATAAACAGGCAGTTAATCCTTTCACACGGAGTTCTCTCCGCGAATAGCATTGCACCTGTAGGTGAGAGGAGGCGTTCACCTGGGCTGACCTATGGGACTGGTTTCCTAATTGTGTTTCTGCTCTCCAAATCTTCCCTGCGTGGAGGGAGAGGGGTCTCAGAGGGCTCAATTGATGCACGTAGCTGATTGCCTTCCTGGGGTCGGTGGTGTCACTGAGAGCACTCAGTCCAGTATCCCTTGCTGGCCCAGGTGGTGCTGGTGAGAGAAGCTCATCCCCTCAGCTTTCCACTGCCAGATTTTGCCCCTGATGTCAGCCTGCACCACTGCGCTTTGTCTGCGTGCTCCACGAGCCTCTTCTGTGCAAGGCCATTGGGCTGGCCTAGACATTGAAATGGGCAGTATGAGCTAACCTGGCAGGCTGCTGGAAACTCTTCGGTGCTTCAGCTGCTCCCTTGGCAAATGGAACTCCGTGTTTAGCAGCGAGTGGGTAAGAAATCACTGCAGGAGCTCCCAGTTCTAAGCTGAGTACAAAGGAGTAAAGCAGTCCATGTGAGAAAGGTGAAGTGGTTTTCCTGAAGGTTTTTTTGCTTAAACACTCAATGAATGTGTGAAATCCAAACTTTCCAGTGAATCTGCATGGTAGATAAATAACACAGTTTGAACACGCTCACTAAAGCTAACAAAAACCCCTCTCCTACCATTCCTTAACTCAGTGAGGAAGTGGGAATTTAGACTACACAGAACTGTGAATGTGATTAAATCCTGCTTCAGTCAGGATTTCATCATCAAAATACAAACTCAAACCAAGTGTTGCTGTATACCCAATGCGCTGTTTTCTCTTTTCACCCTTCGTTCCACTCTGTGACGTCGGCTTTCCCCTCAGAGCAGAGCAGTTCCCGTTCTCCTTCCCATACGGACTCATTTATGTGGATAAATTCTTCAATGCTTTCTTTGTCTTTTACTTTGGATTACGGGTAAGTGCACTGCGTGGGAAGGTGAGTTACGAACAAACTCTATTTGGGAGCAGCTGACCTGTGTGGACAGAGGTGCTCTGTAATTAATATTTGATTACTTTGGCTTAATTTGGAGCCTTTTTGTAATTATTTTCTGCCTTTGGGACGTGGTTTTCTCCAGCCTTTCTGCAGCATCTCCCAGCTCACGCGTTAGCCATGTCTGTGTCCATGTCCTTAAAGCACTGAATCCATTGGTCAGGTCTCTCCTCAGCCTCTCTTGGACAAACCATCAAGCTCTGTATCGTGTTAAGATGCCATTAGTTGCATTAATGTAGAATACATTTTGATTGTAGCTTTGGACATGAGAATTTTTAGCCAAGTCACCAGAAAATGGGATTTTCCCTTTTGTAGCTGAGGATGTGGTGTTGCCTGTCCTGAGCTTTCATGATTTATTACTACTGGTGCAGCAGTGCTACAGAGAAAGGCAGCTTAGAAGAAGAGATGAAAGGGGCAGATGAGAAAGGGAAAGAAAGCATCATTATACCTCTGAGTCCAACCCATCATTGTGCTCTCAGGGCTCCAGGCCTTTCTGAAACAAAGCAGGAATGTTAAGTTGATGTCCACAGAAGACAAAGTTATACAGGAGGCAGTATGCTACAAAAATGGATTTCTGCCTCAGAGATCTGCTTTTTGCTCTGATGAGGCCAAAGATCACACGCAGCACTGATGCTCTTTGATTCATCTTCAGTTTGTGGCGGCTGATGACAAGCTGAGGTTCTGGCTCGAGCTGAATTCTCTCGTGGATTTCTTCACCATCCCTCCCGTGTTTGTTTCTGCTCTTTTAAGGAGGAATTGCTTTGGTAAGTTAAGACTCGGAGATCCCACTTTCCTTGCTTGTTCTGCATCCTATACAGAGACTCCTTTCAAACCTGGTTTGACCTGGGGAGGTTTAACTGCCCATCTGTTCTTTCACTGTTCCAAACTCTTCCTCGGGAGCAAAATTATTCCTTATTGCTTTAAAAAAAGCTTTTAATTTTGCGGGACTTCTGAGTTACCAAACTCTGCCTCTCTTCTGTCCGCTTGGCTTTGAGTATCCCAGCAATCTCTGGGCCTGACCAACAGGATGAGGAGCCACCCAGAGGGGATGTAAAATACAGAGCAACGTTATCCCCTCTTGCTAGGTCTGAAGAATTGTTTAACGTACCTGAATATGTGGAGATGCTACACTTGTGTAAACGGGTTTATTTTTTCTTGTGGGCTTCCCTGCTTTTCTGCAGGTCTGCGTTTTTTGAGAGCATTGAGGTTGTTGGACCTCCCCCGCATACTGCAGATCCTCAGGATCACCAAGGATGAGTGAGTTAAAGCCCTGCTGGGTACCCTCCGAAGCCCAGCCTCCCCCCGATGTCTGTGCTTCAGCTGAGCTGGGTAACAAAGGGGGAAAGTGTTGCTTATGGGAGAAAAGCTGACATCAGTAATCTTACACTGGGAATAACAAAAATGGAGATAAGGGGAAATGGTAAATCAAGACATCTTAAAGGTTTTGAAGACAGATAAATGTGAAAAATGGTATTACCTGCCATGTTGCCTGTGATAGAAAGGGCTAGGATGTAGTTCTGATTCTAAATCCTTCCTGTACAGTGTTACAGTCACTGGAGAACACTGTTCATTAAGCAGTGCTGTAGGAAGCTTTAACCATTGCCAGTGCTGTGTTGCATGTTTAACATCCTGGGCTTTCTGCCTTCCTATCTCCAGTTACTCCATCAAGCTCTCCAAGCTCTTTGCTATGTTTATCAGCACGTGGCTCACAGCTGCAGGATTTATTCACCTGGTATGTACCATCAGCTGGATGTCCTTCCTCGTCACCTTAAATCAGTATGGCCATGCAAGCTTTGGGTTTCTGTTTTCTGTAGTGAATGCAGTGTTCTCTTTGGAGAGATAGAACAAACTTGTTGTACAACAAAGCATGACTTATGCCAGCATAGTTTACTTGCCGATGTTGCCAGGTTTGGTAGCACTGATGCAGCACCACTGTGTGGTAATGGATCGCTCTACAATAAAAAGATGGTGCAGATTTTTTATTCAAATAGTTTTAGATGGGAGATGGACTCGAACCGAAACCACTCTGAACTTCTTTCTCCTCTTTTATCTGCCCTGGACAGGTAGAAAACAATGGAGATCCTTGGGTCCAGCCTGTAAATTCCCAGCCCCTCACCTACTTCAGGTGCATGTACCTGGTCATGGTGACCATGTCCACCGTCGGTTATGGTGATATTGTGGTTCAAACAGCCTTGGGTCGAACCTTCATTTTTTTCTTCATTATTGGTGGCTTGGTGAGAAACCTATTTTTCTTTTCTGAAAATGGCAGCTGGGGGCAGAGAATGAACGGGGTTGTCAGCAAAGCTTTGAGGGGTTCCAGGTAGGGATTAGGTATCAATGAGCAAAGACAGCTTTAACATTAAGTCCTTACTGGCATGGCTATAGAGTAATTTCCTAAGAGCTGGCAGGGCTTCTGGTACACATTTCTTCCTGGCTAGAGCCAAAGTACTGGGCAAGATGAATCCAAGTCTATCACCAGCATAAATCCATTGTCACTGAGTTTTACAGTCATACATCCTTGCCAGCGACTTTTAGGAATCCAAAGTAAATTTGTAGTTGTTGTTCCACGTAATATAATTCTCTTGAATGAATTTATCACGGTTCGGAGATACAGGATTGGCTCTGAGGAAGGCGGTGTTTCTTGATGCTTTAGGTCCTGTTTGCAAATTTGATTCCTGAAGTTCTGGAAATCGTTCAAAGCCGTAAAAGTTACAAATCCTCCTATGAAGTGGTGAGTGGGAAAAAGTGAGTATGGAGACTCCTTGGGAAATGAAAACCAGCCCGCTTTCTGGGTTGGGAACCAGCTCATAAGAAATTCCTATAGCAGCTTAAATCAAACCCTGAAACTTACTCTCAGCTGTTCTTTACCTCAGATGTGTCCAAATGAACCTCAGCAGTGCCCATTAGTGTGGGTTTGGTTTTCAAAGGAAGAGAGAATGTAGATGGCATGGCAGCCTCACTTAGAGATTGAGGAGCTCTATCTCCGTGGTGGTTTTTAACTATCAGTGGGATAGGGGTTCTGTGTGTGTCTGTGGTGTTTGTCCTTCACAGCTCACAGAACCAGGCAGATTAGGTACAAATTTTAGATCTCATACCACTCCTTTTATGACTCCTCTCTCAGCAATTCTCCATCATTCACCACTTCCTAACACGGTTCTCCTTCCCAAAATAACTCCTGAAGTCCGTATCCACAGTGGGTGAAATTACCCTCAAACCAAAGATACGAACTCCGTTTCTGCTGTGTTGATGTGTTTAATTACTACCAGCAGGTTGTGTCATACAGTGTCAGGCATGCTACAACCACTGCTGTTCTCCAAGTCTCAAATCTTCCTTGATTCTCCCTGTAGCTATATTGTTGTCTGTGGAAATGTCACTCTGAAGAGCGTCACTACTTTCCTGCAAGACTTTTTGTTTCAGGACAAGGGGAAAGTTTGCACAGAAATCCTTTTTCTGGGAGAGTGAGTATTCTTATTTCTATTAGATGTTCATCTTTGACTTCCTGATCTCTTAGGGGAGAGGTGGGAGGTCTGACATTAAAGGAAGGCAGCGTTAGGTAGTTGATTACCTGATGATCAAAACAAATTAGAGCAACAACAACAAAAAACTAGAAAGGATGGCCATAATAAAGACTAATGACTGAAGTCTTGAGCAAAATCAGGCAGGAAACAAGGCATGCATTTGCAAAAGTGAAGTGATTAATAATTACTGAAATAAATCATTGGAGAATGGGGGGATTTTCTAACCCCTCTGTAAGCCAAGGCTGGATACCTTCCTATGGGGTTCGCTTTGTTGCTGAGGTCAGTGCACAGTGAGTTTTACAATACGTCATGGAAGAGAATGTTCCCAAAGTTCCTGGGTGAAATACAGTTTGTATACACCGGGTAGGAAAACAGCACTTGAGTTGGAGAGAAAGTTGAAGATCAGCAGTTCCATCTGAGCACAGAATGAAGCCCTGGGAAGTGTCATTTCCTGACTCAGTGCAGTAACAGGGAGCCGTACAATTACAGCGCATGGAATGACACTCATGAAAAATTAATGGCAATAGCAGCAGACAGAAAAAAAAATCCAGGAAACGTTTTCACGACTGTTAAGTTTTATAAAAGCTTGTTTTCATTAAAATCTAAACTATGCGCTTTGGCGGAGCTGCCAGAATCCCTGTAGCTCTCTTTTAAACAGTAAGTAGTTACGGCAAATGGCTTCTCTGAGAAATGGAGAACTGCAGAGCGTGTAATTATGAGAGATTGATGGATTTTTTCTTCTTGTTGTTGTTTATACGGAATAGGTCTCTTCCCAGTCTTGAGCTGGAAGCTGTGTTCGAATGCTATTCACCCTACACCACTTTCTTTTATGGCTCTGCACTGAACTCTGAAGATCTGAAAAGAGTTCGGGTAGGCATTTCTGTATCTTTTGCCCTTTCTTGTAGATGTGTCAGTCTTGTGAAAGTCTTGTCCTTATGAAAGGATGCATCAGCTGCTTTTACTCAACTCATGTTGTGATTTACACTTCAAGCAGCTCCATTTACTGTAGTGGTACCTTTTGCATACCAATATAACACTCCTGGGTACTGGAGATGTGAGAATTGACTAAAAGTATTTCTAGCACTGAACCATGAAAAATAAAGGCAAAGCCAAACTGATCCACTCGTTTTAAAACAGATATTTGGGGCAGCAGCATTTCTGGAAATAGTATCTAAATTATTGCAATAGCCCTCAGTTACCTCTTGTAAGTGTGCATCGTGTTTGAGTCACCTTCAGGAACATCCAGGAAAGAGGCCTCGTGTTTTGAGATGCTGAAGAGTCAGTAGAAAATTCTAACAGAAGCAGGAGGAATGGACCTGGCATAGAGGGAAAACAAATGAAGCCAACAAAAAAACACCACTGGCTTTAACTGTACTGTGGTTTCTGACGGTTAGCAACCTGAAATTCAGTGGTGGGTCTCCATCCAGTTCCCAGAAGACTATAAGAACTCTACCATAAAAGGAACTATTTTTCTGTGATCAGTTTCACCATAGAGCCCAAATATTAATTAGATGGCAGAGACAGAGTTCTTCTGACCTGCCCAAGTACTGACCCTCAGAAGTGCTTTGGTTGGACTTTGCTGGGGAAGAACACAGCTCTGCTGTCTGGCTTTTGTAACCTCTTCTAGGAAGATGCTAGCCCAAGAAACCATAAATTTCATGTGTTCCAGCATGCAAACATGCATCACACACTGTATGTTTGATTGGAGCCGTGTCACTGCTGAAACATTCTGGCATGCGTACAGCTCCAAAGTAATAGGATCATGATGACCTTATGCAAGTTTTTAACTGAAGACACATGCCACTGTTAGAGATTGTTGTACTTCATATGGGATTGAAGCCTGATTTAACTTTTCTCTCGTGGGATACAGATGGAGTCTGCAAATGCTTGTCTCATTCTAGCAGATGTTTGCTCTCCAGAACCCTATACTGAAGACATGTCCAATATCATGAGGTAGGATGAGATACTCCAGTGCTTTCATTTTCTGTCTGATTGATATTAACAGTGACACAGGTAGTGCAGCTGGCAGCAGAGCATATCTGTCCCATCATGTTTTTTTCTGTCAGGAGAACTCTGAAAGCCAACTGACTGCTTTCTGCTACGGTTTTATCAGATGCTTTGAAGGGCTGAGACAGGTAGCAGCTGTGCAGTCTTGCAGCCATCCACAGAATATAATATTGCTAAATATAGTGTAATTATTTTCTTTGCTATCCTGAATATGAACAGTCAAGGAGTCTCTCTGCTTTACTCTGCAAAGAGTTATGCTCAGCTGTCAGGTCTCATATTCTAAGCATTTTTGTACCAGTCAGACTTGAGATGAGTTCTTTTGTAGTACTGCTGGATTCTGTGGATGTGATGGCCCAGGTGCTGCAGTATTCCCCNCCCCCCCCCCCAGATCAGTCCAGCAGTCCAAGTCCCAAACTGGATCATCCTTACTTTCCACTTGTAGGGTATCTACAGAAGTGGAGATTTGGGTCAGGAAGTCCAACTCATTTAGCTGGGCTTGAAAAATGACGGGCCGTAGCCAGAATGAAGCGTATTAATCCAAAGTTGTATCTTTTGTACAGAGTGCTGTCAATCAAGAATCACTACCCCAAAACGAGAGTCATTTTACAGATAATTCAGTCCCATAACAAGGTATGGCCATGGTCTGTCTCAGTGGGGTGTGACGATTCGGATTCTGGCCTTTTTGAAATCAAAGGCCCTTATTTGGGGAAGGCAAAGATATTATCAATGTCTCTTACTCATACAGGCGCTAACCTAGCTGGAATAACTTTTAACATTGCTAAAAATAAATAGCAACCATTTCTTTGTTGTTCTTTGTAGAAGCTGTCAGTAAATGTGTGTTCAGCATTTAAAGGAAAGACAAAACCAAAAGAACCTCAAAATCAGAAGGTCTGCTTGGTGCATTCCAGCATGCATTGTCAAAAAATGAATGCAAGAAAGACAAGGAGGATCATTTTACACGAACAGTGGCCTTGCCCATCGCTGTGCTGACCTGTGATTGCTTTCCTACACGGGAACAGGTATACCTGCCAAACATACCCAACTGGGACTGGAGGATGGGAGACAGCATCATCTGCTTTGCTGAGCTGAAGTTGGGCTTCATGGCACAGAGCTGCCTGGTTCCAGGTTTGTCCACTCTCCTGACCAGTTTGTTCATCAGGAAAGAGAATACAGAGGTAAATCCTTTGACGAGATTTAGACAGGCAAAAAACATACAAACGTGGCTGCTGGGCACGAAGTTGCATAAACAGACCTCAGGGCCGCCAGTCCTGCAGTGGAAATGCTTTTGCTATCACCTAGTGGCTGTGTGTGATACTTCACTCTCCAGAACCAAACACGGAACTGGACTGCTATTCCTGCATTCGGGGGCTTTTCGTTTGCAGAATTGATTCAGGTGGAATAAATACAGAAGTTTTATGTAGAACTGCTGTTTGTAGTCAAAGTGCTATTTCATAGATGCGCTGTTTCTCAGGTCCAAATGCTTCCCTGGGACACAGCAAAGTAAGCTAAGCTGTTATTTGATGTTTTTAAGGCATACTATGAAAACTCAGCAAACTTTTGACGTGAGGCTTTTCTCAATTAAAAAGTCCATTAAATAATTTTTGTTTGGAAAGCAAAACTCTTAACAGCCTATTAAGTTTTATGCAGAAGGCATTCCCATGCCAAGAGAATGGCGTGTATTGTGAAGTGATGAGTGGTGGTATAAAAGCCAAAGGAGCTGTCAGCAGTAGGATGTTCCCTTGATATAAACAACCCTTCCTCAGTCACACTGCTACCTTCAGGAGCAAACAAAAAGGCACTGAGAAGTATTGAGCCCTGAGTAGGCCCTCACTGCTCATCAGACCATCACAGCTCCCCTGCAGTTATAGTTGGTAATGATAAACATAAGACCCAAATAACCAGGGAGGCCAACTGCAAAATAAAGCCTCGCTTTCCTCAAATAGTGGAATCCCAATATTAGCAGTCATAAAATGGCCCTGTTACTTTGTTTGCAGTAATGACACCTGTTCTTCAACGATAATAAGAGGGAATGGTTTTAAACTGAGACAGTTTTAGAGGTTTAGATTAGATAATAGGAGGAAGTTTTTCACTCAGAGGGTGGTGACGCACTGGAACAGGTTGCCCAAGGAGGCTGTGGATGCCCCATCCCTGAAGGCATTCAAGGCCAGGCTGGATGTGGCTCTGGGCAGCCTGGTCTGATGGATGGCAACCCTGCACATAGCAGGCAGTTGGAAAGAGATGAGCATTGTGGTCCTTTACAACCCAGGCCATCCCATGGTTCTGTGAATATGAACTGAAAATGTCCTGAAGAGTTAAGACTTTCCCTGGTCTGCTGTATATGAACTCTAATATTGTTTCTGACAACGTACAGCTGATGTCTTTCTGCTGCCAGTAACGGAGGGCCTTTGATCTGATATCATGTGCTATTGGAGCAATGTCCCAGTGTCAGGTTACACGTCCTACTTGCTTTGCCTTGAATAAATACATCATCTTTATGATCGATTCTTTCAGACAAAGAGAAAACATCTGAAGGACAAGATGCTTCTGGGAGACAAAGACTACAAAGTAATGGCTCTTCAGCTCTCCAACGACTTTGCAGACATGACTTTTATAGAGGTTTGTCGGTATGTGGTACAGATGTGGACACTTTTCTGTTATTTCCTTCCAGATGTACCTTTCCTCAGTGCAGACTGATAGCGTGGCTGACTCGCTCTGTTTCCCTAGGTTATGCTTTGTAAAACTGGACCTTATCCTCTTGGGGATTGAGCTCAAATTTGGCAGTCGAGGAGAGAGGTAACTGGGGGAATTCTCTCAGTAAGAAGTCAAAATTCCATCTGATGCTTTCCAAAGAACTCAGATTTGCCCCCAGGTCTGCACACTTTATGCACCTCTTCTCCTGTGCACGCTAATTGTTATATGGGATAAGGATGTCATTCTTGGTTGCTTACATGCCAGGTGAATTTTACCATATGTTGCCTCCTTTCTTCTCACAGATAATCAAACAGGAGATGGGGGGTGAGACACCATTCTCACCTTCTGTTCCACATACAGTCACCATAACCATCATAGATCTCCCTATGATGTGGGGCAAATCGAGTGTATTTGTTTTCATGGATAATAGAAACACCTTCTCATGTTTTTTTAACACATGAGTTTTAGCTCCTAAGTGCTATAAAGCATTATCATAAGGGATAATTTGTCAATGCTGGCAGCAGAGCTTTTGCTGTCTGAAGCTGATCTGGTCCTGGGCCAGATAACACTCTGTCTGTTCTGATGATGAAATACAAGACATCCTAATGGGGAAGCTGGAACTAGTTCAGAAAGGGGAGTAAATGAGTGCCATAGATCTTTACAAAGCTTGAGAAATCATCCAGAAAATGCAGACTGAGTGCAATTATTACTCTTTCCACTTTTATAAAGGAAATGGCTGTAGAATAGAAACTCTGAAAACAAAGGAGTTGTAGGGAACCACTATTGTGAGAAGAAGGTTGGGACTCCTCTGCAAGTGGTGAATGAACCCTATGCTGAGAGCAGGCAGCGCATGTTGGAGGTGCTCAGTGCTAATGGAAAACAGGCCATGGCTCCATCTAATGTTTCTTGGGCTCATGTGTTGCCTGGATGAAAATAGAATGATGGAAAGAGAAAGCAAGAGGGAAAAAGAAACTCACACAGGTCATAGAAGTTATAACAGAGGGAATTAAAGTAAAAAGTAGGGTGGGAGGGGACTGCTGTGATCATCCAGTCTGAATTCCCACAGCAGTGGGGGTTAATGTCAGGCAAACCATCATTACTCCTTCGTATGGTTCTCCATGCAGTGCCATCCTGATCAATCCATCTCCACAGATAAAGCTTCATCGGAACACAATGGGCTTTTTTATTGCTCATTCTCTGGCAGAAGTCAAAAGGTAAGGTGCTTTATTACTGTTCTGCGGAGAAAAAGTTCTAGAACAGAAAATACTCTCAAGAGCAGATGAGTGCATTTATTATCTGATCAGTTAAGCACAATTCATTTCTGCCTGATTCACTTCTGTTTTCCAGGGCACATTTCTATTGCAGGGTTTGTCACAGTGACATCCAGGATCCAGAGGAGATTGAGAAATGTCAGTGTGGAAGCAAACTTCACTCAAAGACTTTCTCAGGTGTGTTGTTTAAGTCCATCTCTGACTTTAAAAAGGGCCGAATCAATATCTGTTAATTGTATATTTATTAACTACTTATCACAGTTAATGAGGATACTAAGAAGAAGAACAGGTTGGGACAGCCCTTATCTGGTAAAACAAGGATCTTTCCGGCTGCGCTAATAAATCTTACAGGTAGTGCTTTAAAGGCTTCTTTGTGCTTTGCTTTAGGAGTCAGAGCCTCTTGGCTAGAAAAGAGTAGGACAAAATTCACTGTGGTGAGGATTTTCACTCTAATTATTAACAGGTTAGTCACAGAATGCAGGTTTTTAACTGCAAAGACCAAAGCAAACGTCTCATTAGTGTGTGTATAGTCAAAGCAAAAGGTACAGCTGGATGAAACAAGAGCTCTGTGCCCGGTTTGGAATAGTTTCCTGGTCAAGGAAGTGCCTCTACATCCTGGCCATGGTGAGAACAGGGAAGATGAAATGTGAATTCCTGCTCCTTTCTAACACTTGCGAATAATTTAAACAGCAGATGGCAGCCAAGCCCCATTACAAAACATGCCTCTGAGCTGCAGATGGCAGAGATGAAGGCAGAACTCATTCACACAGCGAGCACAAACATACTGACACCTGGAGGACTCCGTGTAGTAATGTCATGTAGGAAGGGAAGCTGGAGCCCATTTTCAGTCCCACACACTTATCAGCTTAGATGCAGCTGAGGTCCCTGAAAGCCATCTACCTCCCAGAAAAGAGATTTCTCTAAGTGTAGAAGACATCTTAATAAAAGTCAGTGTCAAAGGAGTGGAAATATGTCGATGCTGTGGGAGCTCTCTCCAACTGAATACAACCTGGGTGGTTTTATTCTGGTTTCCTAGGCAAGCTTAGGTTTTAAAAGGACAAGATTGCACTTCGGGATATGTTTTAGTAAAGAGCAGTTGTTTGCAAACCTGCAGTTCTGCACCAGATATGCAGCAGGGAGGAGGGCTGCCTGAGCTGGATCAGGAGTTTTGCCAGCCAAAAGACCTTGCCATCAGTTTTCCCCGGGATTCCAGATGGATTGGAGCTTAACTGTAGTCACTTTGATTGATTCCTCCCTCCTCAGTATAACCCAGTTGAAGTGGTACTTCGTGTCCTCCAGACTCACTGTGGGAGGAAGGGAAATAAGGAGGTTAGATGCAGGAGACCCCCAGCTAGCGCAGGTGAGGATGCTTCCTCCTGTTTCCACTGCAGGTACAGGTGTACCAGGTGAAGGCAGAGTTCACTGCCATGAATAAGAAGCTGATGCAGGAGCCCCAGACTGTGAACTTTAGTTAAAGGAGCAACCATGTTGCTATTTTAACGAGTGTGGATGGCTTACTTGAGGGCCATAAGCTAAAACGAAGTATCTTGTTTGGGGAGACATTCACTTATCACTGCCCATGTAAGACAGGCTGTTACGGATCTCCATTCTCTGACTTGTCTTATGATACTTTAATGAAGCTTGACCTAGCAGGATTGATTAGGTGTCACAAGGCATCCTTGGAGAGCTCCCTCTCTGCCCTTCCAGCTCCCACCTCGTTGAACACGGGGCTGTAGAAGGAGCTATCCTGTTACCAAGGCCAAATGCACCTGTGTTCAGCACACCTGTGCAGAACAATTACAGCTTAAGGCTGACAAATTGCCTATTCAGAGATGTCCCTTTGTCTGCCAGGGTATGTTTAGAATCACTAGCTGCTCCATCTGGGTTAGTGTGCTTTGGCAATAGCTGCAACGAACAAGGAAGTTGGAGGTATGTGAGAGGGTTCACCTGTCAGTTGGTGAGATAGAGATCTGTGTGTCTGAAAGTTCTTCCAGTCCACCCTTTCCTTCCCCACCTGAATGCACTGGACATGTTTGGACACATGTGATGTGAAAAGCTTTGTGCCTCCTGTCAAATGCTGATAAGGGGAGGAATGCAGATTAGCAACAAAGATACAGGCCAGGGGAGTGCAAGGAATAGCTTTGTGTGTTCTGAACCTGCTGCATCACTGTGAAAAGCAGGAGGTGCAGGCAGGGGCTTAAAAACCTCCAAGGGTGCTGCTGTACATCTTCAAATCACTGCCTGGTGCTCTAATGCTGGTCTTAATGGCCCATGACCTCAGATTACGGCCCAGAAAGGACTCGATCAAATGTCAGAGGAAAGATGTTCCAGCTGTTAAATTGCTGCTGTAGGATTTGGGAAGCTCAAGCTCGTTTTCTTGATCTGTTTCCTAGGATTCAATCTGGGACTGTAGGCCAACCCAGCCTTTCTGAAGTTTGGTTTCCTGATGGGAAAGAGTTGCAGCTGTAACAGGTACAACTCTCAGAGGCTACATGAGAATAGGGTAATTAATAATTTCAAGCCAGGACAGTCCAGTGATGAGGATGAACTCTGCCTACTTTCTGGCTCATTTTTCCTTTGTAGAGGACCATGCTTCACAAAGAGAAGGAGCCCATTTGCAATGAGGTGGTTCATTAAGGATGTGCCCACCACTTTTAAGACCATTTAGTGCATAGTAGATAGAAATACTATTTTACAGCACTGCTGTACTTCTGACCACTTGTGTGAATAACCAGTTCAAAGCTCCTTTGCCCAGCATTTCTGAAGCCACGTCAGAAGCTTCAAATGGCATTGTGGCCATTTGCAGACACAGTCTAAATACAACCAAGGGCTATTCAGAAGGAACTCAACTTTGTTTCACTGCCTTTGTTCCAGAGAAACCAAAGCTCTATGGAGAATCGCTTGTTTTGGATGGAGAGCCTGCGAAGTCAAGGTCCCTCAGCATCCTTCCACCTCAGGGACTTGTTGATGGGTAAGAAATGTAAAGCTGTGTGAGAGCTGAGCAGGCATTTCCTGAACTTACTCATTGAGAATCTGTGTGGGAAGCAGGAACAGCCTGTTTCCTAGCTCTTCTGCTATTGTTAGTGGATGGTTTATGGCTTCTCCCTGTCTTGATTAACTGGTCGGTCTAGGAAGCACAACTATTTCTATGCGTCCAAATCCTCAGTTCTAACACTCTCCTGTAGGGCCAAAGCCTGTAAGCATACATGAGATGCAATGAACTTGTGATACCAATTTGAGGAACAATGGAAAAGTGAAAGGAGGGATTGGTACACCTCAAAGTGCTTACCGCCCTCTAGAAGAAGCAAAATAATACAGAGGAATCATGATCACGTTTATTGTGGTGCTTTTCAGAGGGCAGGGTGAAGACAAGAGTAGCTGGAGGTAGGAATATGAATAGCCAACACTGAGCTTTGCTCGTCCTTCAGATGCTTAATTGCATCGTGCTGTTGGCAGCAAGGTGGAAGAACAACGGTCTCTGGTTTGCTCTAAAGCCGATTGGTGATCCAAGAGAAATCTCACCCGACAGCCTTGTTCTCCAACATCAGCAATGCATGCTAGGAGTCCCTTCTATGCCGTCTGAATGCTTCCTGGCTGGAGGAATCTGATTTCCCAGCAGGTTTCACAGAGCAGTGTCAGCGTAGTCATCTTCTGTCTGAGTCGAGGTGTGAATTGCAATGTTTTAACTACAGTGTACTTGGTTTGCTGAGCAGTCCCACTTGACTTGCATTGGAACTCCTCATAACCTGAGCTGCTATATTCAGCATAAGGAGGAGTATCATGGTCTGAAACTGAGCTGTCAGTGACAGCAAGCTGTTACGCTTTTCCTACATCCACTAGAGAAGGTGACAGGACATATTGGCAAATAGCATCATGCTAGGATTTGCAGCGAGTAGACAGGAACCTAGCAGGGGAAGAGATGCACAAACCAGTATTTCTTACCTCGCTTCTGCCTGTGTGCAATTTGCAGTCACTGTAAGAACTGAAGAGGTTTAATAAATAATGTCTCCCCTCCCTGCAAAATCCCATCTCGTGCTTCAGCAGCAAAGGCAAATGTCAGCATGGCAAGGATTGTAAGGTGTCCTCCAGAGGGCTTTGCATCTTAGCAGCTGTCCCCAGCACATACATGCTATCAGGACAATAAAACGTTGCTCAGTGCTGCTGTCCTACCACCAATTAGGTCAGCTGTAAATATTGGGACTGCATGGTAAATACATACACACATACTAGCAGATTGTGCTGACTTGTTAAATATAAACGGAAGCATAATTAGATTTATAACGTGGCCCTCCCCCTCCTCATGCTCAATAACATAATTTACCAAAGGGGGGAGGTGAGGGGCGAGAAGAACAAACCCTCACAGCCTGCTGAAATGCCATTATTAACATGCGCATGAAAAGTCAATTATGCCAGAGGGAGGTATTTAAGTGAAGTGAGTTTCCATACTCTGGGATTACACCTTGGGGATTATACAGTTCTTATTTATTTATTTTCCCAGAGATTGCTGCTGCTGCTGCTGCTTAGCAGTGAGGAACAAAATTGTTACTAAGAGAGATCCTGGAATCCCCTAAAGAAATGGCCAAATGTGCAGATAAATAATTGTTCCCATCCCCATCAAGATATTCTCCCTCATCGCCACATCAAAAAGACACCACGTCCTCCCCAGTCAGGGCAGGGATGTTTTCTGGTGTTTAGTTTTAAGTGACACCAGGGAATGGTCTTCCAGTGCTTCCCTGGGGAGGGGATTTTACCATCCTGTTATTAGTTGCAGTATTTATTATTTGTACTGCAGCGGTGCCTTGAGGCTTGGAGCCCTGTTGGGCTGGATGTGTGCACTGTTAAAAGGATTTCTGCCTTAAACAGTGGCAAAGGGCAGGAGGGAAGGGTGAAGCGAGGTCTCAAAAGTCAGAGAGGAAAACTCAGTGCAAAATGCAGCTGTTTGGAGCCGACCCTTCATAGCATTACAGTTCTCAAATCTGTCCCAAGCCATTTTTTGTTATTATTAAAACCCAATTCAGAATCGGATGCAATTGCCCATTTTCAGATTAAGCCGAGCTTTTCCACCGGGGGCGTTCTGCTAATAGAAAAGCTAACACTGACCTTTTCTATCCCAATTGGGATGGCTGGGACAGCGGCCAAGGGGGGCTCCAAGTTCAAATCTCTGCTCTGTTTGATTTAGGATGGCAAACCGCAGTGTGATGCAGAGAGGATGGGGTCTTGAACACAAGGTAGAGCCAGGGGATTACGGTGTGCAGCAGGCAGTGCTCTCAGGATGACTTTGGGCATTTACCACTCTGCCCCTTTGTGGGCCCACCTGAAAGCACCTTTCTGTTGGGATATTTAGCCTGCTGAATACTGAATTTCTGTTTAAGAAATCGGAATTTTGCATCTGAGGTTGAGAAAGGTTTACATATGAGCTGATCAATGAAAGACTGAATCAAACCGTAAGTCAGGGAAACGTGGTGAAGTGCAGTGAGAAGGAATCGGACCTGGCTGTGAGCAGACTCCAGGCCCATTCCATTTGGGTCTCGGTGATATTTCTGGTGTTGTAGGCTGTTAGGATGACAGATATCTCCCTCAGCACTCCCTATGCCCGTACGCTGCTCTCTCTCTTTCTCATTGGAAATCAGCAGATCTTTATATCCAGGGAAAGAACTTAATTAACATCATTAAGAGACCAATAAATCACAAACCAATACTGAACACAGTGACGGCAAAAACCAAGAAAAACAAACAAAAAACTACAAAACAAGAGGATTAGGACTGGATGAGCTACAAAGTTCATCCAGGAGGGAATACAGGAAGACCTCCCCGGGCTTGTGGGGCGTCGACAGGCTTTGCTTTACTACTCATGGCTCCTCCGCAGCCTTGCCTAAGGCACGGCAAACTTAATGGTGTATGTTCTGCTGAATTGACTCTTGTTTTTCATTCCTGCTCAGTTTCTGGTGAGGCATAAAAGGATGTTTGAGAGCAAGGCTACGTGTGTGCAACTCTGCAGCATCTCCTTCCCTTTTGTCTTGGTGTAGAAGCGCTTCAGCCAGGAGAAGCATTAATAAAAACTGAATTAGATTAAAGGGGAACCCAGGCTAAAGAAACAAGTTTTAGCTCCGTCTTAATTGTAATTTATCTACTGCCAGGATAATTGCTAATAAATACCTGCCGAGTTGCCAAGCCTATGTTAGGGCTTGTCAGTCCCAAATAAATCTTAAAGACTTAAGATCCCACCCTGACGCTGCCCATCACTCCCCAAACCAAAGGCAGCGCAAAACAAAGCGGTAATGCTGAGTGCTCCAGCTCAGCTAATCTGGCAGAATGCATCGCAGCCTTTATAAATGTGTGAGAAGGGCTGTGCAAGAGCTCCCAAAAAGGTCATTGGTATTTTTGGAGCGATAAATCACGGAGGGAAAGATTTGCATTACGGCTGTATAAAATCCAGGGCCGGATTAGAGAGAGAATACTTTGCAGTAATATTTCTCTCCTGACTTGTTTTATTAGCTTCCTTTAAACATGTTACATTATTGCTTATAGAATTTCATTTACTTGGATTGGCAGCTTGATAAATATGTCTATTGGCGATGATTTGGATTGCTCTGGGCATTAATATTATTAAAACCTGTCACAAGGAAATGTCTGAAAGATGACTTACTGTAAAGATTACAGCATGAAATAAATCATACAATGGTATTTGTTACCGTTTATGGCCTCTTGGAGCCGAGTCAATCCCTTTTTATGTTGCATTATTTTTCAAGTTTTTATAGCCTTACATTATATATCGCTGTCAGAAATGAACAGATGGGGTGTCAAACACGAGCCTTCTGAATAATTCCCACCCTCGGGTTATTTGTATGAAGGACAAGTGTAAAACTGTGTTCTCAAGAAAAAGGAGCTCGATAGAGGTGGAGGAAGTGTTGTTACAGTGAGCGAGATCCCTTTGTCAGCAGGCACATTGTGCTTTTGCTCACTACCTGGTATTTACACGGCGGGGTGGAGGCTGATGGAAAATGTAGCAGTCAGTTGGATAGCAAAGAAACCTCACGTTAGATGAGTTTTGCATTCCTTTGGATTTACTTTTATTGCTAGAATGGGGAAGACGTGGAGGGGGTGTTTCAGTGATGGCCAAACCTCAGAGGGTTCATAGGAACGTGGAGAAATGCTGATGCTTCTCAAAGGCTTCAGGGCTGGAATGTTATAAAGAATCCATCCTGAACGGCGCCGGTGGCATTTCTGCAGTCTGGGATGAACAGGGAAAGAAAATGGGTGGATACTTCGGGCTCTGGAAGGTCAAACTGGGAGCTCCTCCAGGACGAAGAGCAGGAAGAGGAGATCTTGCATTCTGCTTTCTGTTGTGCAAGGCCTCTGTGTTTGCTGTGCGTTTCTGGGGAGTCCTTGTTGGAGTCGGGAGGCCAGATTGGATGAAGTGATGGATGTGATGAACTGATAAATGCCCCTGCACTGAATGAGGTGTCTCTGGGTTAGAAACTCAGGTAGGGCCATCATCCATGCGTGCTTTCCCCCAAGCTTTCTCTCTTCAAGTCTCCATCCCCCAAATCTCACACAGGTACACAATAGCTGTCTGGCTGCATCTTGCCCATGGAACAATAACATCTTTCTCTTTGCTGAAACTCACAGCCCGAGGATCAGTGTGATGGATCAGATATTTTAGCAGAGGCCTGATGGAGCAAAGCTACTCCTGCAGTGTGCAGCATGTGCCCAGGCTTGCTCTGTGCAGACAGAAACTCTCTTCCCCTCTGTTCACATTCTTTATTGTTTCTCTCAGCCTTACCATTATAGACCTTAATCTCTGCAACTTCTACTTCTCCATGCATTCCTTCAGTTTCTTTCTTGTTTCACTTGAAATCGCATCTTTTCTCTCTTCCCCAGGCCTTATCCCACATCCATCATCAAGCTTACACAAGAATTTTAGAGGCTCGCATTCACCATGCAGAGTACAGTTGTGCTGTATGTGGTAACTGGAGTTGCACCCACCTGTATGCACTGATCTGATTCCACGTTATACAGTAGTATAATCACTTAAAGAATTTGCATGACTGATAGTGTGCACTCCGAGTGCATAAGGAGAAGTTTCATAATTAGCTTTCCCTGTGAACTTGTGCAGACCAGTCTATTTATAATTTGGTCAGCTCCTGATTCTTAATGAGGTGCTGAGAGTGACTGAAGCCTCTGGCAGCATGCATTTTGTATTTTAATTACCCACAGTAATTCTGACAATTACACCGATGCCATAAATCACATCATAATGACCCATAAGAAAAAAACCATATTTAATGATTGGATGGGGATTTGAATTAAGCAGGTATGCAATAGCTTAATAAGGAACCAAAAGCTCCTTGGAGGTAAAGTCTTCCAAATCTTGCTGAGCTGTGGCTCCAGCAGGTGAGGAAACTCGGTGCAGAGTTTCTTTCACAGGCCAAGTCCTGATCTTCTCAGCAGAGGATTGCATTTCATGGAATGAAATCCATCCTGTGTGCCTAACCAGAAATGGACTTCTATGCAATGTGGTCGTGGTTGCCTACTGGTCGTTCTGCTCAACAGGGGTTGCTTATCCTTGGCAGTAATTGTAAGCAAGATGTCATGCAGTGGTGATGGTACTGGTTTTTAATCAGTGAGCTTGAGTTTTGGAAGGGACAGCACAGCAGTACAGCTCATGCTTTCTGTTCTGATGGATAGCTTTGTTACCATGCCCATGGCTGCCTGAGGTGGAAACTCTTCTATGTGGTGTGCAATGCACTGCACCCGTCTTAGCCGTGCTTAACCATGCTGAGGAAGGCAATGGTAAGCAATGGTCTGCATCACGTTGCTGTGGTAGCATTTCTCCTTTGGTTATTTCCTGAGCAGTTCCTCTCACACAGACCTGCAGGGCCAATGCTGGCTGCTCTGAGTCGGCCCTCTGAGGAGCAGTGCACACATTTCCCTGCTCGGCCCTGTCGTGCTGTCCTGCATGGCCCTGTGTCCCAATGGGTCCTGGCTCTCTGCTTTTGACCCTTGGTGAATATCACTCCTATTATCTAAGATCTCAACTAAGCCAAGTTCTGCTCTTGAGATTATTTTGCTGTTAATAATGTCACAATAAGTGGGTGGAAGTAGCTAATGGCTCTAAGCCACAAATGATCCCAAATGTTCTCAGTCTCCACTCTCCTGTAAACCTTGACAGATTGGGAGTGCTTAGTAAAATATTGTAACACTCAACACGCATTTACAAGGCAGCGATCTGACCCATGACGGCTTCCAGATGTGTAGTGTGTGCAATTTCATCATTCAAGAACAGATTCTATTGCCCTCTGCAGATCCCCCATCAGGCTGTTCATAAACGCTGCTCGTAATTAAATTAACCCACTAACTAGCCATGCAAATTTTGATAAGCGGTGACCAAAAAAATTAAATAAATAAAAGGAGGGAACTGTTGAGATGCTCTCAAAAAATGACAAGGTTGTCTTCAGAGATTAGTTATCATTAGGAGGAGATTTGTGTTTTTTTTCCCTTCCCGTTTGCCAAATTCCACTCTGTGCCTTCATACATGACAACTGCTTTAAGGCTTTAATCTGATAATTAGGAGCTGAATTTCGCCTCCCTTCCTCGAGCTGCCTGCTGTCCTACTCTCTGCTCAGCCTTTCTGGAATGGAAGCAAGGCACTGTTCTGTGTGGGTAGCAGGATCAGGCTTCAGCTTTAAAACCCAGCTCGTGCCCAGCCTGAAGAGCAGTGAAGGAACAACACATGCATGTGCTGGAGCTGATGAGAGGCTGTGCGACCTCGGGGGGAACCTCAGCAAGGATTTCACCAGGGATGCTATGAATAATGAGCTGTTGTTTTCTGCCAGAAACGATGCCTCAGAGCTCTGACACGCAAGATCTGCCTGCAGAAGCTGTATCCAGCTCCCCTACAATAACTGTGCTATGTTAAAAAAGAGCTGGAGTTGTGACACCTGGCTTACATCGATGGCTGAACAATGGGTCCTTTTATAGTGGAGTGTTGGCCAGGGAGTGGGTGGGTGAAGGTGGGGTGTGGAAGAGGAGGCTGGACAGCAAAAGCAGAAGGCGTCTCCTGGGGTGAAGCAGCCCCACTGGTCTGTCTGGGTAACCATTCAGGGCACTCTGAGCTCCTCCTGCTCTGCCAGCTCCTCGTTTCTTTTTGAGGTTCCATCACTCAGAGCTGTCTGAGGATCCTGGCTCCATGTCAGGATGCAGTGTAGGGCAGTGCCTGTTAGGTTGGAACTCGGCCTTTCTGTGTGTGCATGTTGTAAGTGCCAGTGTTGCTCTAAGCTGTTTTCTCAGCTCAGCTTAGTTTGCCTTTGTCATTCATGTCTACAGCCCTAAACCTAAAGGGGGAACCTCTGAGAACTGCTATGGTATAAATGATAACTGCTGCCTATTGTAGTGCAGTGGGTTCTGTACAGCCACGCTGACTACACTGGGATTACATGCACACTGCTTAGGGGCGGATTTGGTTCAGTGGATGTAATTAAAAAAAATTAACTACTCATTTTTAAGATCGGTTTTACTCGCTGCCTGATATTTTTTAATGATTGGATGGAATGCTCTAAATTACAACACTTTGCAATGACGCATAATGCCTCTGCTTTATTAATTAATTAAGCCTCACAGTTCCTTGTGAGGTAGGGAGAACACTTTGATGCATTGCGATCTGAGTGATATAATCCAAGGTGATGAATAAGCCGAGCCCAGATAAGCACTGTATTCTCATAGTGCAGGCCTGGGAGTGGGAAAGGGGCTCTGCAGCAGCCCTGCAGGCAATGGCAATTTCTATAGTATGTGTGTGAAACTCTGCTCCTCCCTAGAGGAGAAGGCTAACGTAGTGCAGACCTGGAGCGATAGCACTGACATGGCAAGGCGCAGCATCCTCTGAATGCCACTCTTTGCTTTCTAGACTCATGGAGAGCAAGCGTGGATAACTGTGCACTCAGCACAGTCAATTTGTGACCCAGATAACCTAATAGCTGCAGTAAGTAACTCACGTAGCTCAGACAAAGACTATTTCTGTCTCTGTAGAGTACCACGCCATATCAGTTCTTGTGCCCCCATCCTCAAGCTCCTCAGAGTCCAATGCAGAATGATTTATGAGTGTCTCAGGGAAATCGGATTTCTGTAAGTAATCTGCAGAGTTTGTGACAGGGGAAACCCCTCGCTAAAGAATGGTTTGTTAAATGAGAGTGTGCTTGGCCTTGCAAAGGGGGGTGCTGCTGTGACAAAGCAGGTCTCCTGCTGTCTTCTTCTCTTCTCCCTGCCTTGGGGATCCACGAGGTGTTTCTTTCCAGGCGTATATATTTCCTATAGTATTAAAAGGAGAAGTTGTCACTTCTGACAAGTTGTGTATATAGATGATGTCTTTATTATGATAGAGATATATACACTGATTGATTGGTGAATGTGAGTCAAGTAAAGAGAGCTCGTGAGAAGAGTCTCCAGCTTGCCAAAATGCCATTTAATCAGTGGCCTAAAGATTCATTATCTGGGGAGGAGACGAGCTACAAACCCCACAATGCCATGTGCGAAAATGGGTCAAATCTCAGGTTCCTGCTGCTCTGCTAAGAAGTGCTAAGCTGAGTTCCTATGTGAGTTGGTTGGTTCAGGGCACAGCTCGATCTGCCTTGCAAGCCTTGCAGTGAATGGCACCTTCCCCTAGCAAAGCCCCCCCCTTCTCTGTTAATCTCAGTACTGCATTGACAAGATAAGAATGAATTGGACAAGAGAAACAATGTCAGGACCGAACACTTGCCTGGTCATACAGCTCCTCTAAGGCTGTTGTGTTCAGTGCACATTGTAATCCTAGATGGCAAGTTGCTTTTATTGCTGCTATTTCAGTTACAGAGTGATTAAATAAGCTTTGTTCCTAAGACAACTGCTCAGGGCTCCTTCTACCTACAGTAAAGCTGGAGAGAGTGCTGAGCAAACAGGTCTTTCCCATCAGCAGAAGAACATCCTGCAACATGGCCTTATTTAAGGTTGCTGAAAATGAGGGAGAAATTCCTGCTAACTTCTTGCTCCTGAGACCACATTTGTATGAATGCTGTTTCAATGGATGTCCCCACTGAAGAACTCATTTAGAGCATTTTTAGGAACCAAGCTCAAACAGCCATAAACATCACAACTAATTCAATAATCATATTAAAAGTTGGTTACAGTATATTTTTCACGTTGTTTGTCCCACCGATCTGACACTGATAAAGGAATTCCTCCACCACGTAGCCCTCACTTTTCCTTGCCATTAAGGGGTCTGAACACCTCAGTGTCAGTTAGGAGGGTCTCTCAGCAGCAGCTGGAGATGTGATTTCAGCTTGGAGGTTGTTCTGTAGCTCAGAAGCTGCTCTCTCTGTTTCAGGGTCCCCTATGCTCAGGAGGAGAGCAGCAGAGTCTCCCTGTTTCTAACAGGAAGGTTCCACTGGTGTGATGCTGTTCCGCTGCACGAAGCTCTTCTGGTAGGTGTGGCCTTTGGTATTTCACATGTTCCTCCTCATCCTCCAAGGAATAAGCTGGGGCTCTGAAGTGCTCACCTGGGCAGAGGGCACAGCACTATATGGTTTACTGTTGTTTAAGAGCATTCCTTGAGCTGACCCTGCTCTGAGGGAGACACTGAGACCACAGCTCCCTGTTCAGAAGTGAGTTGCAGTTAAAGTGTCTTGACCAGAGACTGATGGGAGCTGAAGTCTCATTCCATGGACATACTTGCTTTAATTTAAGTGGTAACCTGGGAACAGAGGAGGATCTCCAAGGTAACAAGGGATCAGTAATGCCTCCCGTGTTCATCTAAAGCAGGGTAGGCATGCAATCTCAGGAGAGCATTTCAGCAGATGTGCAAAGGAAGGTCCAACTGATACCTATTTTGTTTTCAAACACTGCACGTTGTGTCCCTTGCCCTGTTGATCTGGATATCTTTAATATCGTTTGGTTTATTTATTTCATGTGTCTGATCCGTAAAAGAACAAATCCTATCTAGAAATGGCAGGTTGTGCTCAGAGCTGCCAGAGAGCTGAGAGTAGGCAACCAAATCTTGCAATGAGGTGATCAAAGATTTCATCAAAAATACAGAATGTTCAAGCTGTTCTGCCAGCTGGGAGACTTGTAGCAGGCTGGAATTCATGCTGCTTGAAATGCTGCAGCTTCCTTCCAAGCAAATAAAAGGACCCCATTGCCCAGCAACCACCAAAATAGGATTAGTCATTACAAATGGGCAAATATCCCAATAGGACTGGGAGCTCAGCTCTGAGAATTGAAGGGTAATGTTTTGAAAGGATCTTACAGGCAGACTTACACGAGGAAAAGGCTTACAACCGCTAGCGTGTCCTAATTCCCCATGTGCCACTTTTGTATTGTACTGGTTCTGTGTAGCTATGCTAGGCTGTGCAAGAGGCTCTTTATGAGGTTTAAGAATGTCCACAAAGAAAGTAAGTGTGTAATAGCTATTGCACTTCATGTTCATGCAGCTCATGGGAAATTAGATGATATACCTTACAGAAGTTCCTATAGAACATCTGTGCAGAACACAGGGCATCCAAACACACACCAATAGAATTCTCTTTGACTTTTACATAAAGAATACATCCTTAAACCTCTTAAATGTTCTTAGTGAATTTTAATCCTCACTCTAATTCTGCATAGATGCTTAAGAACTGATGGAATTTTATGGTCACCTTCCTGACCCCAGCTTGGTAGGAAGGCCTACAACCTTCCATAGCGTCTTCAGAGTGCCTCACCTCTCCCTGCTGCTCATTCACTAATCAGACTGCTCCTGTTGCTCTCACGATTGTGTATTTCCTCTGCAGAGTTCAGCAGTAATAGTTTTTCCAATTGTTCCTATAAAATAAGCTATAAAATAGATTGTGTTTTTAATTGTTCAGCTTCATTCAGTAGACTAATCGTTGGTCTTCAGGCATGTTACATTAAATACAGCTAAAGGTTTCATTATTCAATTTAAACTAATCTAATTAGTTAGAGACAATCATTTAATTTGGTTATGATTCTAATCTCTCATCAGGAAACTTCTCCCTGACAAAGACCCTTGTTTGTCTTTGGAATAAAGCTGCCATAGGAACGAAGGTTGTGGGAACGGATCCCGCAGCTCCTGGTTGGTGGATTGGCTGTCAGTGCTGTGCCTGAAACAGACCTGGCTTTGGGGATTGCCCATCCCACCTCCCAACCACGAGACAGCAGCCACACGTACTAAGCAATACGTCCTCCCCAGTGCTGCATTAATTAGTTAATTTGAGAAATGTAAACAGATAGGCAGGAGAAAACAGCAGGACAAAGCAGTCAGTAAGCACCTGGAATTGATACCGACTATGGCTGTGTTTTGTGATTCTGATGCCTTGCACCAACGTACCAGTTTTTATAGGATACGTTTGGAATCCAAATACTTAAGGACAAGCACTTTGTTTGGTAAATATCCTCATTCTACCTGTAGATGTTACAAGGCAAAGAGGTATTTTAAATCTGATAATCCTATCAGCTGCTCTATCAGAACTCTGTTTCCAATTCAGAGCTCCAAGAACCAAGCAGTGCTGTACCTGCAGGATCACATCTTGGTCTGCGTCTTTGGTGATGCAAACTCACCACTGATTGGGCTGCAGGACTTCGTGATGCCCTTACGAGCAACAAACTTCCTTTACCACGAGCTGAAAGACATTGTTCTCCTTGGGCCCTTGGAGTACCTGCAAAGAGAATGGAAGTTTATTCAGAATTTCCCAAAGCTGTGGTTGTTCTCGGTGAGAATTCTTTGGATGCTGCTTCTCCCTCTCCCTCCCTTTCTGTAGCTCTCCTGTGCACTTCTGAAGATGTTTTAGAAGTGTTTGTTAACAGGAGGGCTGATCCAAAAGTAATGCCTCCTATTTTGTCACGCTTGTCCAAGATGCCAGAGGCAGATGGTGGTGGAACGGCGCTGTGGTTACCCCTGAGAAGATAATCGTGATTGGAAATGGGGAATTGTCCAATGAATTGCAAATTTAGACCCACAAATTTTCTTCTCTGACCAAAGCTTCTTGTAATGGAAGATGCTTCCAAAATGCCATTGTGCCAGCTGGGCTTGAAATAAATCCATTTGTTCACCTCTCACCTTTAATGGTCCTTAATGTTCAGCTTTCTCAGATTTCTCCTTATCACTCTCTGGTTTGATCAGGGCAGTGCTCTCTCCTGTGCGGATCTGAAGGCAGTTAACGTCCAGGATTGCTCTGCTTGTGTCATCCTGTCTTCCAACACCCCTATCTCAAACAATCCTTCCCTGGTGGACACAGAAAGCATCCTAGCCACTCTCAACGTCCGATCCATGGAGGTTAAGCTCAGCTCGTCCTCACTGGGTAAGCACGCTTCCCTTGGCCTGTGAACTGATGTGACAAAGGAGGAGGGGAAAGGAGGGAGGGATGAAAGCATCACTTGTCACTACTCCGAGCCACAGCCCATCTATCCTGACTGTGTCAATGAATACGGCCAGAAATCCATTTCAGCTTGGCTGGCTGGACAGCCTGGTCCAATTTCTGCAGCGACAGGTTTGCAAAGGGGAGTTACAGCAGCACTGCTCCTGGAAATAGGCCAGTTCCTCCCCAAAGCTCTGACTGAAACTTCAAGGTTTCCAGTAAAGAGACAGTTGTGGGAGGCTAAATGGCAATGAGAGCTGGTAACTGCTGCATTACTTGCAAAAGCATGTGTGAGTGCAGTCCCTATCCATCCTTCCAAAGGAGAAAAACAACACCTTTCCCTTGAGGCTTGAGAAGGTGGGCTCTGTTCTCAGCACAAAACTGCGATGGAAGCAAAAACAGCCTCAGCTCAGCAGAATATTTATTGTGTCTCTTCCTTCCTTAATTTGGCAAAAGAGCTGAGATTTGTCCTCCTCTTGAGAACGTGGAAGTATTAATTAACTGAAGACGGGCTGAGAAATGGATGGCTCTCTTAAGTGTTTCCCATATACTTTATTATCTTTCTAGGCTTTTAAAGCAATGGCTGTGCCAAAGAAAATATTACAGTGAGGCAGAGACGGGGTGTTTTAATAATAACTAGGCAAAATAACATCAACATACAGCATGTACTGTCAGAACAGGAGAATGATGATTTAGAAGGGATATTTGAGTAAGGGATAATTGTGACTCGAACAGATTACTTTTAACTAATGTATTTATTGCTACGTATATATGGAACTCATTATTGATTGTATAGAGAGAGGAAGTAAATAATGTGTACTTAAACGTATATAATTTATGTATCCCTATAATGATAGATATACATACTGTACCTACTGCATCTTTATACCTATATGTGGAAAAGAGGGAGACTCGAGGCAGAAGGGGCACTTCATCCTACCAGCCACAGTTCTGCCACCCTCCAGCGTTTTTTTTTTGCCTAATGACTCAAAATCACAGTACATTGTGTGCAGAGCTCTGAACCACAATGCATACATGGAAAATAGAGATGTGAGCATCTGTTCATCAAAGCCTTCCCAAGCTGCCTTGCAGAGTTCCTATTTTGTGCAAAGAGCACAGAAGACAACTGCAGCTAGGAAAGAACCGACAGATAGAGAACAGCAAGGAAACTTGCCAGGCTGGGTAACTGTCAAGTTAGCTTGGAAACAGTGAGAACAGTAAATAGCAGTAACAGAGCCAGGCAGTGCCTGCGCTGATCTCAACCTGGTGTCAGTTCACCTCCTGCAGCAGGTAAAGGCAGCAACCTGTAGCAGTGAAATCTGCGTTTCAGAGCTCAGGTGCTTTGGTAAACAGCAGCAAACGTAGCCTCACTTTGGCCGCTCAAACAAAACACAATTCAACTGCATTTCCTGTGGCTTTAGATTTCAGGGTGAGCATTTCAAGCCCGACCAACCCAGGCCCGTTCTGTGCATTACTTGTCCCATGGGGTGGAGAATTAGGCAGCTCTTAGAGAACCAGACCCACACTGCGGTAAACATTACTTACACTGACAAGAATGAGCGTTTACTGAGGTCATGCTGGTGCCAAGGACTTCTAGTCTTTCCCATGGAAAATTTTAGGTTTTCCAGTAATGCTGTAATTATCACCCTGTCATGTCACCACACAAACAGGTTGGCAAACCTGGGTACCGAACTAAATAATCTGTGGCATAATCTAAACATGTAATGGTAATTAAATCTGACAATTTAATAAGCTACTGAAATTCAAACGTACAGAAGTAATCTGCAATTAAGTAATCTTTTGTAATAGCACCCTGCCAGTCTGTAGGATTTCAGGTGGAGCGCTGTGTACTGTTCCATAGGAAAAATATTGACATAGGGAAAAGGTATCCAGGCAATGATCAGACACATTCAAATCAACCAGTGCAGTGCATGGAGAGGTGCAGTGCAGGCAGTGATTCACTTCAGGCATTCAGTTGTGTGTATTCAGAGATGCCTTGCTGTGCTTGGGAAGGGCTTGTTCTGCTGCTTCAAGGCGTGGTGACTCCTGCCATCTCTAGCAAGGTGTTGGTGGGTCCATCTCCTAACCTCAGGGATGGATGATTGGAACAACGGTTGATCCCCAATGTTCACTTGCTCCTCGGAGGGGAGAAGGAGTCATTACAAACTATCTGAATCTCAACGAGTTCCATTTCTTGCAAAATGGAGTTCAGATTCCATCCTTTTGGCCGTGGTAATACTGTGTGCTGCATGTGGTGTTCATGACGCTCAGTTACCCCAGTGCTGTGCTGGGCAGCAAAGCTCAGGTACAACAGAAAGGAAGACAAGATTGCATACAATCAAGAAAAAGAGAAGATTTTGGATTGGGGTTGCTTCTACAAGTCAGCTGTCCTGAAGACTTGGGAGCAATAAGGACACATATAGGAACTTCTATATGCCTATAGGAACTTCTGGGCTTTTCTCTTTCTTGACTGTCAGGTCTTCAGAACTCATAGTGTATGCTTTGGCCTTCATCTGCCCCATACAGTTACGTGCAGCATCCTTGAAGGGGAAGGATAAAACAAACCCCCCTCCCTCTATGTGTAACTTATTGGGTACTTGGGGCCAAACAGCACTGGAACCATCACTGCTGCACCACAGAGGGCAATTATATTTCAGTAACGATGTCAATAAGCAGCTCCCAGGAGAGCTTTTATATCTCTTGTCCTTTGAAGCCCTGAATGAGTAAAGTAAGCCTTGGAAAAGCAAGCCAAGTCAAGAAACTTTCTAAATATAGGAAATGCTTTGGGTTTTTTGCATGACAATGACATTATTTTTAGGCATAGGCAAAAGATTTCCTGCATTTGTCAGTCTGAACTATTGTGTCTTGGTTTCATTTTTTCCCCCTCCCCCTTTCTGCTTCCACTGACTTCCCTCTCTCCTCATGTTGTTATTGACTGTTTCTACAGATGCTGTTTTCAGAGCAAGAGCATTGGGGAATCAATCAGAGCCACGTTATAAAAGGATCCCCATCACTACAGAGCTGAGTAAGTTATTCTTTAGGAAAGAATTTCACAGCAGCAATATGCGTGCTGCATTATTTATTTAGCCTGGGCCTTCTTAGAATTCAGAGGCAGAAAGCGACACGCACTACATGTCCAAGGAACATTAAAAGGTTTGACTTAGATGTTAATTCACTGCCTTTGAAGGAGTCAGGATGGTTTATCGGGAGAATAAATAAAACAAAGTGTTACAAAGGTCTCAGTGTGAAGCAAAGCACCGAGGCATCCATTTAGGATGAAGATAATGTCCTTGTTCTGTTCTGCTAGGCTGGATCTCAGGAGATCTGTGTTCTGGTCACGTGGCCCACATTCAGCCCACCGTTGGGTACAGACTTCACTATGATAAATCAATCAGAAGCGTGTTTTCCTGCTTTCCCTTTATTTTCAGCAAAGAAAGAGACACCACCAAAAGCAGTTGTGCTCAGAGGGAATCTGGCTTGTCCTTTGGCTATTTTGTTGGCATCTCCCAACAGAGTGAGGCAAACCAAGGCCTGATTCTCCACATTTCAACCCTCCCCTTTCTGAAATACGGTGGTGGTTCCCTCCTCTTCTCTGGATCCTGGTGGTGGCTGCTGCAGGCTTCCTCCATTGGCCTCTCTAACCTGCGTTCCTAACTGGAGCAGCCATGGAGCTCTTGCATTGCTGCTCTTGGCTGGTTTTCATCTTTGCCTTCATCTCCTGATGGTTACAAACTTGATCCGTTAATTAGGAACACAAGCACTGATTAACTGATTAGTAACGCAGCAGTCAGTGTCACACCGGAGTGGTGATGCTGGGCTGGTGGTCCCCAATGACATGGCTGTTTTGCTCCGTTCAGAATGCTGACATAAGAACATCACGTCAGCACAGCGTGCTGCTGGGTGTCACGGCTGGATTCTCAGCCATGTGCTCAGGTTTGGGTTCTCTTTCTTCCTTCTTTGGAGCAATGCTTGTAAGCAGGCGCTACACGTGTAAGGGGTGGGTGTGGGACAAATGCACTGCTGCCTCCATAAAGCAGCAAAGCACTGCAGTGTGCTGCTCAGTCCTTAGACTGAAACTCTAGCAGAAACTGATGATAAGATCATGCCCTCTTCAGAGTCCTTCAGAGCTGTTGGATTCCCCGGGGCGAAATTTGGATGCTTTCTGGTGCTGTGGTTTCAGCTTTTATTTCTGTTGTGCCCAAAAGCCTCAGAAATGTTTTGAGCTGGCTCCTGAGGCCCAGGGAAGGCACTGTGCAGTCACACTAATGCCTGCAGACAGCCATTGCACCCGTGTGATTTCCCTCCAGGATGTGGTGTGTCATGGAGGGGAAAACATCTGCGATCTGTTGACATAACTTGGATTTTAGTCATGTCAGCTCTTTGACACAATAATGAGTGGAGCCCGCTCCCTCAGCAGATGGAGGGCTGCCCCACTTGTGGTCTTCAACAGCACAGAAACATGTTCTGAGTTACAAGGATGGGTTGAGAAGGAAAATAACCCCCAAATTCTTTACTTTCTGGGTGATGCAGCCCTGGAATAGGCTGCCCAGAGAGGCGCTGGAGTCTCCTCCTCTGGAGATGCTCAAACCCACCTGGATGCTTTCCTCTGCAACCTGCTGTGGGGAACTTGCTTTAGTGGGGTTGGACTGTGGCACCTGCAGAGGTCCCTTCCAACCACTGCAATTCTGTGATGCTGCAATTTAAAACCTGGGAGCATAAAAGCAAGGCCAGTTAAATGGCAGCTGCACGTGGGGGTGTCTGCTGGCCCAGATCCCTCACGTTGAGCACATTTCAATACGTTGAACATCTGAATTGGAGTTAATCCCTGGGCTCACAAGGCTACTGTATGCAGGCACTTACCTGAACAGCACATCCTGAAAACCCACACCAGAAAGGGCTGGAGATACAGGGGATAAACAGCAGCCATCTGCAAGCAAACAGGGATCTTGTGAATGTGTGAGGGAGAAGGAGCAGTGTGGAAAATAGAGCAGGACCCCTGTTGTGGCTGCAGGGCTGTGCTCTCTGTGCCTGGGTGCTGCAGGCTGGCTTGGGGAGCCACGCTGATGGATTTCAGAGCAGTGCCAGCTTCTGAAAGCCAGGGTGGGTGAAATATCTGTATTGAGAGTACACGTCTGAAGGATGGCACCGGCACTGCAAGACAACAGGAGGCATTAACAGCGTGGTAATTCTGGCTAGCTTTAGTCATCTTTAAAAATGATACACTCAAATGCATTCTGGCCCAAGGGGACATAATAGAAATCAATCATGACTCACAAGGAGTTCCTTGCTCTCTCTATTTTTTAATGGGAAGACGTGGGTTCTTGATCTCAATCCTTCTCAGCCCTCCTGTCTCTCTCTAGCTGTGCTGCTGTCATTCATCAGCACAGTGCTGGAGTGCCAGGACAGACCCAGCACGTCCAGAAGCACTTCTGCCAGGGCACACTTCAACAGTTCTCTGAGAATAGAAGGCGAGCTGAAGGGGAATCACTTCCTGAGTGGGGGGAATTCTGCAGGACTACCTCAGACAGCAAGAATAGTGATCCTCACTCGTTCCTCAGCCTTGTAACAGAGGGACAGCCGTGTAAGGACCTCCAACCCCAGTTTAAGCCAATAGAGAGAGTCATTCCATTCCTGTTAGGTCAGGAAGATGAGTGGAAGAAATGAGATTATTCCTTCTTTTTCAAAACAGGTGAATTAACTTTGGCCTCTTATCTTTAAGCACTTGTTTGGGAAATCAATTTGAGGCTTCTGTGTCTTTTGTGTCCCGCTGCACCATCAGTCAGCAGCACCGAATATTTTGTTCCTCTTTCCTAATGCAGCACACTCTGAGGCCAGCTACATTTATGAGCTTTCTTTTCTCATCCTAGACGGCTTCCCTCCATTGCTAAGATGTTTCCTGTTTCTTCTTTTCTTATCCGACAGAGTTTTCACCAAATGCCCACTTCATTAACCAGGCTCCCAGCAGCAGTTCTGACATCCCAGAGGAAGATCTGCTTTCCCCCACCGCTGCCCCCGCAGGAGCTATTTTCTCAGATAGCTTCTTGAATTCTCTTTTGTCTATGGTAAGTAGATGTATCTCCTCCTGTCACATTTAGTGGCACTGGAGTGTTAACAAAGTGATTATCAGCCAGGGTAAACCCACTTAATCTACCCTTAACAATGGTCAAGGCCACACGTGTCAGAAAGGCACGAGACTCCGTGCCCTCAGAATTAAACATGTCTATTCCTGTTTAAGCAATTTGCTAATCATGGAATCCTGGAATGGTTTCAGTTGGGAGGGACCTTCACAGACCACCTAGCTCCAGCCTCCTGCCAGCGGACTGCTCTGTGGCCTCTGATTTCCTGGGGTAGCATGTTCCATAGAATAAAAGGCAACTTTGGGCTCCAGGAGACACACCTGAGTGACGCTGTGAGCAGCAGCTGCTCTCCCTGGTTTTGAGGTACCCATGGTAGTATTTGAAGAAACTTTCAGAGTGTTTTCATAGCTTTTCATAACCTTCTCTCTCCTCCTGCCTGATTTATTTACATTTTGATTGATAACATGAGCTTACTATCAGAACCTCTAAGGGAAGTGCAGTCACTGATTGTATTCAGCACCAGCTGGCCTTGTGGTGGAGGCTCCAGCAGTGATGCTCATTGCTGAGAAGATTATGGGGATTCTGAATACCTGGGTCACATAGAGTGGGGTCCTACAGCTCTGGCATGTTGGTGAGCTAGGGGACAGGCAGCTTTCACTGCCACCACTTCATCACAGCACCACGGGCACAGACAGAAAATGCAGTTCTTCTCATCTGTCTGACTGTCACCCAGGCAGAAATTCACTCTAAGTTTGGATGGAAAATCCTTTTAACTCATTGGGACTTTTTAACCCAGTGGCTCTTCCACGTATTTGAGCCATCACTGATCCACAAGACCAGGTTTTAAAGGAAGCATTCATTTGGATTCTCCTTAAATTCCTGGTAATGTCCTTTTAGAGACGTTTGCATTAAGAGGATTGGGTACATCTCACCAGAAAAACCAGACCTGGAGGACTGTGTCGATCCCACCCTGGTGGTGTGATTATAAGTTGCTGTCAAAGCTGAGTGCTATTGGTTTTGGTGACACTTAGGTGCAGTTAAGCCAGGATTTTGGCAGCAGAACTGCAGTTTAGCTCACAAGCTGGTGTTCCTAAATTGCCTTCTCTTTTATCCCAAAGCCCCTTTCTTTCTCTTCCCCATGCTGGAGTTGAGTTCCACGTGCAACGCCCTCAGTTCCTGTCCAAGGGCATAGTGCTTGGGTGGCAGTTTTGCAGAAATTGAATAAATACAAAACAAATCTATCAAAGGGATAAGCAGTCCAAAATAAGCGTGTCAAGTCCAGTTATGGTTTTCTGAGAAGGTGTTAGGGAAAGTATTATATTGCTGCTACTCTCTGATATGTCAGTCAGCCAGATGGTAATTAATGGCTGCTCGTGTCAAGTGAAAAAGTAACTCGAGACTTAGCATGACCTGTCTTAAAGGATAAAATTTCACTCCAGCATAGATTCCAAGTCTGTCCAGGAATGATCAGCACTTGGCTCTGCTTTAGAGCACTGGGCCACCTTATGTTAGATTCAGTCAATCTGTAAATCCATAGGATCATCATAGAATGGCCTGGGTTGAAAAGGACCTCAAAGATCATTTAGTTTCAACCCCTCTACCACGGGCAGGGCTGCCAACCACCAGACCAGGCTGCCCAGAGCCACATCCAGCCTGGCCTTGAATGCCTCCAGGGATGGGGCATCCACAGCCTCCTTGGGCAACCTGTTCCAGTGCGTCACCACCCTCTGAGTGAAAAACTTCCTCCTAAATCCAACCTAAACCTCTCCTGTCTCAGTTTAAAACCATTCCCCCTTGTCCTATCACCATCCACCCGTTCCCCCTCCTGTTCATACATTCCCTTCAAGTACTGGAAGGCCACAATTAGGTCTCCCTGGAGCCTTCTCCAATCTAAACAAGCGCAGCTCCCTCAAACTTTCTTCCTAGGAGGAAAAATCCAGGGAAGAAGGAGAGAAATACACTGTTGTTGAGCAGTTGCTGTGGGTTCCTGAGCTGTACAGGACCAGCTCTAGGAGCTTGGTTGCAGCACACAGCAAATGGGACTACACAACTGCTTGGTGGTGGGAGATGGATTCTGGCACAGCCTTTGTGTGCAGGTCCAGCCCTAGGAAGTGTCCTTATCTCCAGCTGAACCCAGACAACAACTGGGAAAGAACTCCTCATGGGCACACTGCAGAAATGCTGCTGCTTTAAAGCCAGACCCATTGTGAGCACAGTGTGCTGCATCCCGGTGTGTACGCACACCTCTGTCGTTGTTCCCTGCCTTTCAAACCCCCGCCGTGTAACTCAGCCAAGAAAGTACAGAATGAGGGTGACATGCAAATCCTATTAATTCATCCAAGTATGGAAATGCAATCCTTTTGATGTCAAAAAGTACAGCAATGATATGTTAAAGAGCTCAGCACGCTTCTGTTAAATATGTAAAGTGCAGATTCCCCTGAAGCTGTATCACTCCTGGATAACCCTGGACTATAGCTCCTTACTTTAAAAGGCTGGGAATTACTCTAACAGCATTATACCCTTTTGCCCAACAATATGGTCAGAAGTTCTTAAGCGGATTTGAGCTGAGCTTGGATTTAACAGCAGCGTTCCTTCTCTGCACCTTGTTTAGTTTCTCTCCTCAGGTGAGCGCAGGTGACAGATTCCACAAAGTGGCTCTGTGGAGGAAATGGGATTTTTTTGAGAAGGGGTGGGCAATGGGTTATTCGATGCACTGGGGGCAGAGGGAACACTCAGAGATCAAATAATGCAAAAAAAAAAGGATGCTGGCTCTTTTTGTCTTCAAATCTCTGTGTCAGAAAACTTTAAACATAATTAAGGATGAATCCAAGTGTACAAAAAAACCCTCTGAAGTGCCTGATCACATTCTGCAGGTTTTCAGTGGTAAAATCTGTTTGTCTGTCAGCAGTCATTGCATACTCTTCAGTCTTTCCATTTTCCTTGTTTCTTCCTTTGCAGACCTACTACAACCATCACATCCTGGCTTTGCTGCAGGCTTTGGTGACAAGCAGGACGAGCCCAGCGTTGGAGCAGCTGGGAGAAGAGGACAGCAAACTGAGCAGGGGTCTGGACAACGTGGTCCAAAATCCCTACCAAGTCAGGTGCAAGCTGGCACTCCTGCCGCTGTCCGGGCGGTGGCTGTCGGGAACCATGGTGAGTCATGGCATGGATTTGGGCTGCAGGGATTGGGCTTTCATCCCCACTGCTTACAGAAAAGGAAGGCTGGTTGTCATTACCCGAAGCTTTGTTTCATTCAGCTGAAGATCACTGTGTAGCTTAAGCCATATTTTAAGGAGACTGAAGACAACAGATAGCTTTATATTAGATTCGACCCTTCTGGGGGATCAGTCATTTTGTTTCCTGTCTTACCAAATACGATGAGACTAAAAGTAGTGAACAGGGATAGCAGTTGGCTCAGTGACCGATTCAGTGCTAGGCTGAGTTGTCCACGTTGGTTCCTTTGAGGTAAGAGTGGTTTTGCTGCTTTCGTTGCAGGAGGATTCCTTTGGAGACATCTACTGCAAAGCCTTAGATATGTTTGGAATACTCTGCTTTGGCCTCTACCGGCTGATGGAGGAGCCCAATCCGTACAAGAACAGGCAAGCAAGCTTCATTTTAAGTTGTACTGTAAGTCAAAGGATGCCAGTCGTGACTTTGAAGTTAGGCATCTGTGGAAGGCAATCCCAATTCCTTACTTTTGTCTTGAGTTCAGACATCCTTGTAGGCAACGAAGGCCATCTGAGGCAAGCTGGTGAGTAGTCTGAGTGTGGTTCTCTGATTATTTCTGGAGATCCGGTGCTTGTTGGCACTTTCATGAGGTTCTCTGAGGTTCACCTGAAGCGTGATTTATCTTTTCTTCATTAGAGAGCTGCTGGAGCATGAAGTTATAACACTGCTGGGGGGAGAGAGAACTGCCTCATCTGAGCCCTCCTACTCCGATTCTTTCCATTTCAAGGTTGATCTCCAGATCTCAGACAGACACTTAGTTCTGATTTAGAGATTCCGAGCAGTCAAAAACTTTATCGCACATTTTGGCAGCTGTTTCAGAGACTCATGAGTTTCATTTTTAATAAGTTGGCCACTCCTAGGTGCAAAGAGAGGTACAATAAAACTCTGCGTGTTGTCTCAGCATTCCAAAGAACTCTGCAGATGCAGTCATTATCCATACAAAGAGCCCTGCAGCATTCTTCCATCCCAGACTCAGTGCAAAGGCCTCACCAAGCAGCCTGAGTCTCACATACCAATGCTTTTCCAGGTTTGTGATTGCTCGGCCTGCCAGTGATTTGAAGATGCTGCCCACAGATCTGCTTTTCTCCATCGCTCCGTTCAACATTGCAACAACTGAGGACCTGTAAGAGGAGTTGGAGAGTCGGTAACAAAGCAAGAAAACAGGTACCACAAACACCTCCATGCCAGAATGGAGAGACTGCAAAGTGCCCTTAGAATAAAGAGCTGTAGAAGAAATTGAGATCCCACAACCAATTTTCAGTGTTCTTATTTCTTAGTGGGCAGCAGGTAGTTTAAATTTGGCCAACCAGCATAAGATCAGCATCGAAAACAGTGTCATGAAGCTCTAACAACTGTGCTTACCAGAAAGCAAAGCATCTGCAAAGGGCAAAAGCTTGAGTTTCTGCTGAGCACAGAACAGATCCATCTGTGTTCAAACGTGATACTCCACCAAGTTTAGAGACTGCTGAACAGCTCGGTGCAAAGACTCCAGCACTCTGAAGCACGCTTTTCTTGCATACAGAACTGAAGATTTTGGATTGATATGAATTTAAAATCAAAACAAACAACCCCAAATAATCCCCCATTTACTTATGCCATAAATCAGATCCCGCCCTTGTGTTGGATTCAGTGGAGGGAAGCAGGAGAATGGGTTTTTTTCTTCTCCCCTCTCTCTTTCCCCTAACACTAATTAGGTTTGAAAGACTGCAGCTTGAGTCCAGATACCACATGCTGAGAAGAAAGGAACCCAAACAGCTGATGCAGAGTTCAGACTAAACTAACTGCAAGCTCCCCAGGGACATCACAAGGTAAACCTGATAGTCTCTGTCATTTACAATCATTATCAGGCAGCTGAGTCTCTGTAATTTTACTAGGGAGCCAATTAACAGATCCCTGAAGCTCCAGAGTATGGTCTTGGTCTTTTTTCTGTTTCAGACAGGAAAAAGGGGAAAATAAGCCTTTGTTGCAAATAAACACTCCAGAAGTTTTCCCACCCGTGGGAATGGTTGGGTCTGGATTTGGGCTTTTCCCCTTGAGGAATAAAATAAAGCTCTGCAGTGAAGTGTCAAACACCAATCTGAGAACGGGCTGTATGACCTTGGGTGAGTTATTTAACTCTCTGTATCCTACTGCTGCCCACTGAACACAGGGGAAATAATGACATACTTGTTAATCTAGGTAATTAAGAGCTTCAGAGCAGGGGCTTGTGATTTGTTTAGCCAAGCATAAGTGGGTGCTGATTTAGGATGGGACATTTAGGAACTCCACTCAAACAGCGTGAGCAATAAGCAAGGAAAAAAGCTTGGACCAAAAGTCCAGATGGAAATAAATCCACTCCTGGGGAAGTCTGGGGTTTGGAGTCAGTCTGTGCCTTAATGTGTTGGACTCATCTTTCCTGGAAGAAAGTAATCATGCAATCTATCTTGAACTGTAAGTAGGAATCAGTGAACCGTGCTTAGAGCAAACAAAATACCATGGAAGTGCTTCCCATTGCCAGCCCTGTGCAGACCTGAAACTGAGCCAGGACAGCTGATCTCTTGGTAGGAGGTTTTTTGGCCTAAATTTGCCCATTGTGCATACAAACTTAAGATTTTGTGCACTGGGATCTACTCACCCTCTGGCAGATCGAGGTTTTGATAACGGTGTCCTCGGTCCATTCCCTAGCATGCAATATTTTAAGAGACAAAGACTGTTAAAAGGTGGAAGGAAGAGCCTGGGCAGGCTTTGCAGCCCCTGGTCCCATTGAGAGCTTCAGGAAGAGCTGAGATCTGACTACAAAGGAAATCTCGTACTGACACTGCAAGCTTTCTGTGTTGTCATCACCTGAACCCTTCTTTAATTGCAGCAGTAATTCAGACTGAGCACAGAGGTAACATCTTTTCTTATTGCTCTGTAGTTTTTAGATATCTGCACATGCCTGCCTGGCCCTCTGTGCTGGTTTTAAGCAGCTCTTGTGTAACGTTAATGCATTTTTACTAAGAAAACTACCAGAAGAGGAAAAAAAAAAGAACTTGTTTACTCAGAGCTCTCCCAAATGGTTGAGAAACTCAGACTGCATTGCCAGCAAACTCTTCTATCTGAGTTCATCTGCTTTCCCTAGAAGTCATACGCAAATGGTGCGACTGGAATTCGGGACCTGCTGGGTCCAGCTTTAGGGCACCGAACGTTGGTAATGCTGCTGTGTTACTGCAGAGCTGCGCGTGGTGTAAAGCTGTCAGAGCAGGGGGGGATGTGCCCATGTGCGCTTAGAGAGCCTTTCCTGGACGTCAGATTTCTGGTGGTTTATCCCACGACTGCTGGAGCGCGTCGTGCTGGGTAAGGTGGAGCAGGGAGAGATGACAAGGTGATGGAGGGACCTCTTTCACTTTGCTTATCCCACCGTTCTGTTTGGTTGCTATCTCTGAGCAAGCAGTTCTGCTTCTCATAGAAGAAAGGGGAGAGAAATCCGAAGGTAAAAGCATTAATGGGTCAAGGCCTCCTTTGCATAATTCTATTATCACCAGAAGATTCTGCACTAATCATGTTAGGCATGTGCTCTGGAGCATCAAAGTGACTCGTCTTACCTTTTTGATGTTAGACAGGTTTAAATGCTTTGTACAGATGAGGCACCTCAGACAGCTGATCAAGAAAGCCTGTGCTGTTCAAGCAAAGCAAAGGCCTGTTTGCTGCTCCTGCTGCTTTCTTTTTTTAATGTCAACAATGCCACATTCTTCCAACAAGGAATAATCTCTGTTGTCACAAACTGTGAAAAGCAAAGGTGTGGGAGAGAATGTGTGTCTGGGTGCATGCAAACACGCTTTCTGAAGCTGCCACCTTTGATTCTTCAGCAGCAGGATCTTGCATATTTGTTGGGTCATACATTTATATAGCTGTAGTAGGAATAAGTTCAGCTCCTGCTGAGAAAACCACAGCGTGGGACACAGAGCAGCTGCTGCAGGATCTCTGCACCAATGTTTGTTCATCTGCACCCTTCCTGAGCAGGAAGGCCTCTCTGTGCACAGGGATTGATATTCGTAGGTTTGGGTTTTTAATACTGACAGTTTCCAATTGAGATCTGAAAATCTGGGGTTAGGAGCAATTAAAAGTGGTCCCTGACCTCGTGAGCTCGGGTGATGCTTACAAAGAGTTACAGGGAAGCAGCTGAGAAACAATAGCGGATCTGTGGAATAAACAAAGGCAGAACCCAGGTCTCCTGATTGTCAGGGCATGCACACACAGACACAGAGCTCTGCATTTGCCCTTAAGGAGATGAATATGAACGTCCTCTCCTGCAGCCAACTCCAATCCAGCATGGTGAGCTGTGAGGGCCGTGCTGGGCTCTGCAGGGCAGAGGTGGTGACTGACACAAAGTCCATGAGCTCTGAGGATGGGGCAGGGTGGCCACTGATGAAAGCAAGAGGTGGCTGCAGACAGAGTATCATTACTCTCTGAGCACGATGGGGACTGCCCATGGAGATGAATCACTTCCATCTGGGTGATGTTCTGTCTGCTGCCGCAGCAGGACATGGAGCTGTCCTGGGAGGAAGGACACAACAGCAGGAGCTCAGCTTTGGAGAGCATATGAACTGGCATCTTATCTGAGATTCAATTTGACTGCACTGCAATAACTCCAAACGCCCAGTGGTTTAAATGAATGCCAGGGCAGAAGGCTCTCTGAATCAGTAATTGGCAGTGAGTTCTCCGGCTGCTTCACACCAAAGGAAGGGCTCTGTGCTGCTTTCCCATCCATCTCCGTGAGCTTCCTCTCTTGACCTGCCACCGAAGCACCATAAAACTGTGGTCTCATCCTCCATCTCCCCACCAGCCACTTACAGGGAGTGCAGCAGTTGAACTGCTGATTGCTTCCGCACATGCAGCAGGAGGCCGTGCAGAGTGAATTAGGTGAGCTAACCATATTAAGCAATCTGGAAGTGCATCATTAATGCTTCTGACACTATTCTGTGGTACACATGTGCCAACTAATAAGCATTAATGGCTGAAGTTATTCCATTTCCCAGGAAACACGTGGCTGGAGCAGTGGCAGCACGGACGCAGCCCGCTGGGCTCACTGTCTCCATTTTCAGGTGCTTTTCTTAAGCTTTACTACCCAAGCACGGGCAAGAGGCACACAGGGCATCTTTTATCTAAATAAATATTATTTTTTTCCCTACAGAATGTTTCTAAGGTTGAGATTTGAGTTTTCCTCTTGTTTTCTTCCTTGAATAAGCCCAGGCCTTCTCAAAGGAAGATTAAAAGGAGAGCAGTACTGCCCTGACTTGGTCTCATCCCTCTGTAAGGGATCAATCTGAGCAGCAGGCATTCCTCCATTTCTCTCAGTGCTGTTCTGCTGAGTGTTCTCCCACATGGCAGAAGTGGTCCCACCCATTCTGCAGCTCTTTCAGGAGTGCTGAGGGCCCATGCGTGGCAGAGATGAGCATTCTGCCTTCACCACTGCAGTTCATCCTCTGTCCTCACTTCTCCCTGCAACTCCAGAAAGAAGTCCTGAATGCCAGACTGACGCATCAATCATAATTCCTGAGCTGCCAGCAGTCATGTAACTGCTTAAAGACCTCAACAGCCCTCTGGCACTTAAAGAAAAAAATCATCTAATTAATCACAGGTGAAACAGCTTGGACCTGCTCCAAAAGCCCCTGAATTTACTGCCAAGCTTTGATGCTAATTTTCCTTCTAAGTAACCCCCTAAAGAAATTTACGATTAGGTAATTAAAGTGATGAATAAAGAGATACTTAGAAGAAGGAGGGAAATGAAAAAGAAGAAGGGAAAAGAAACCCTTGAGTCAAAAGCCTTAAATCTCCTCCCCTCCTCAAAGAGCAGCGTTAGTCATTTTTGCACACGCGTTGTCTCTGGAAATTGGGTTGGATTCCCACAGGAGGATTGGGAAATATTCATTAAAGTAATGTTTGCGTAACCGACTGAAGCAGAAGGAACTCCAGAGCAGGTCGTGGTGTCAGCGTGGCTGAGGAGGAAAAGCATTTGTGGCTTCTGCCTGAAGATCTCACACCGCACAGCTCCAGCCTGGAACTGCCTCTTGGCTTTCCCACCCATCTACCTGAGGTCTGATCGTTGATAGGCAAATTCATTAGCAAATGCACTGGTACCCAATTAATAACCTGAGAGCATCTCAACAGCTTTTGAAGTCCAGCCATTTCAACCCAGGCCGTTCTATGATGCTCTGATAGTGCTTTTCAAGGCCCTTTCGAGTTCTTCCATCTGTTTGGAGGAGGAACAGGAGCAGCCCTGCAGTCGTGCTTTACCTTCAGGCGAATGTACTGCACCCAAAACTTCTTCCCAGCACTGCTCAGCTCACCTTCCCCTGTGCAGAACTTCCCTCTGATCCCATCACATCGCCCACCCCCTGCCTGGCACCGGGGGAAGCGCTGCTCAATGATGTTCGAGGGGAGCAGAGAGGATAAAAAATGAGATGATGGCAGATTAGATCTCGGGTGACAGAAATGAGAAATAAAAGCCATTAGAGCCCATTTGCAATGTGCCCTCATCGAGTCAAGTTTCAAGGTGTTTTTCCAGATTATTAATAGCCTGACAGCAGTTTTTGTACAGGCATCTGATACATGAAATAACACTCATGTATACAGAGGGGAAAGTGGAGTCCTCTCATTTATTTACTTGAAGAGGTTTGAAATGCAGCAAGCAGGCCAGCTGGGTTACAGACAAAATAAACATTCTCTGTTATAATTGTGGCATCTTCAGACACATGTCTCTATAATAATGCAGCACTATGAAAGGGGCTCTCATAAGTCTGTGTTTGGTGTCTGCACAGTTTGGGCTGTGTTCAGAGTGGCCTTGCCCAAGCCATGGTGTTCTTTGGTGTGGAGTGAATTGCACTGAGGCACTTCAGTCCTGGAGAGATCTGTCTCATCTCAGTCCTGCTCATCTGAATTCTGTCAGTGTGATATCCAGGTGAAAGGAAGGCCACAAAGAGAAGGAGAGAATGAGATTTGGGTGTGTGGGAAAGAAAAGATGAAGAATTCCCAAAGTTCTCCATCAGAGCTGCACGCCTGTTAGAAGGAAACATCAGGTGGATGGCTTTGAACTTCACAGGGCTTTGTAGCACTGAGTTGTCAAATATGAGTAATTGCAGCTTTCTTCACTAGCAGTGGGTGCCACAGACACTGACTGGCATAGCCCACAGTGCCCACGGGCCAAACAGACGTTGGGCTGAAAGAGAGAAGCTCTTCAAACATCTTTAGATGCTGATATCTGCTTGTCTGTGTCTGTTGCTTTCTATTAAGCTTCCATTTTTTACTTCCTCATCTCACGTTGCAAAGTAGCTCTGCTCATGAGAATTGCTGGGCAGAAATAACAGAGTCTTGATCTACGTTGCATAATACATTGTAGAGGCAATCAAGCCAATTTTCTTCTGAAGCCAAAAAAGGAAAAGTAGAGGCCAACTTTACACATTTCTGCTCCTTTCCAAACTGCCTGTAGTGTGCAGCCTTGGCAAAGCTGGCAAAAAGAACTCTGCGGGTGGGAGTAATTGCATGATTGGATCTCCTGCAAGAAGGTGGCACAGCCACCACCTGCATGGGTCGGTCTGGAGGGTGACACAGATAGGTATCCTTACTGGGATACTGAGATGAAATTAAAACAGAGGTAGTGAAGACTCTCTCCTGCTAGCCTTCCTTTGCTTTCATGGCCTCACAATTCATAATATAACCATACTGCAGTTTGTATGCTGGCAGCTTCTGGGTGCTCTTATGAGCTTCTGTCTGCAGAAGACAGAAATGAACTTCAAACACTCGTTGGCTTTCTGACGAAGCGGTATCCCTGCCAGCAGGCCTTTTCCAGGAGACAGATGAGACAGCCTGAAAATCCACTCCTGAATTAGGGTCAATTACCTCCAGGGGATCCACATCACCTACCGTGCAATTGAGCATGTGTAGTTCCTGCTTGGTTTGGTAAACCTTGTGGATGCACAAGTATTTCCAAAAGATAAGTCGTGTGTCATTGTTGAGGAAAGCAATGCTTTGGCAGAGATCAAGGCTGAGGACAGCAGTTGCCTGCTAGCTCTTCCTTTCACACCATTACAAGTGCTGCATAACTCCTAGGAAGTGCTGAGACGCATTTGTAGCTCCTCGCTCAGCACTTCTTGACTTCTTAGACTTCACACGTAGACTGAGAGCTGCCTGGGGAGCCAACAGGTTCCGTAGCATCATACCTTCTTGATCCAAACACCGAAAAAAACAAAGAATGAACATCACCTCCAACGTGATCTGCAGCCTTTCAAGTACTTTGCTGTCCTTCAGGATGAAAAGTGCCCATGCAATAGCGAGGCATGATTATAGTTCCTTTGTTGCTTTGTACGTGCATAATTTACTGACTGCTATGAAAACCCCTGCTGGAATGCCTCTTTGATGTCGTCTGCCTTGCTTAAGTAGTGGTTGCTGTTTGCTTCTTTCCTACCCAACTGGTTGCAATGCTGCCCATGGCAATTTCGGTGGCTGAATCCCTTCCTCCAGTAAAATCTTAACTAGTTGAACTGAACCTTGAAGCAGTTCCACATCTCCCTCAGTAATTATCAAAAGGGAAATCCAGCTTAATATAAACAGAGAATAGCAGAACAGTGCTATATACACGGTTCATTTTCCCTTCAGGTAAACCACTAATGGCACATAAAACTCTCATAATTAAAAGCTGCATCTGATAGAACAAAGTCGCCTGTGCAAGCAAAGGAGGAGGGAGATGAAAGCACCACCGGTGCAGAGCAGCAGTCCGGCGATGGGCCCATGCATGTCTCTTTTCCCTGCTCTGAGAAGCAGCCAGAGCCTGAAACCTCTTCTGACAAGCAGCTCCTCTGATGACAGATGCTCCCTGCAGCCTCCCCAGGCTGCAAACAGACGCATTGTTCTTGCTGTCAGCTCCCCATTGAAAGGTGATTCCAGCAAGCAACAATTGGCATGATTTGTTAGCATTAGTCAGCAAGTGCATGGATCAGATTTGCTCCCAAGGAAAAGGAAAAGCAGGTCTGAGACTGAGAAATCAGAGCTCATAATCAACAGCTTGTCAGGGAGCAGGGCTTGCTCTTTGGGGTGTGAATAGGGACGTGTTGCTAGCCTCACTTCAACTCCTTCACACTTCAGAAAGGGCCCATTTCTGTGGGAGCGATATGGATAAATTGACCACATCTCTGTAGGATCCTCACCTCGTGAGGTGAACTTGCATGGAAAAAAACTCCCCAAAATATTTCCTCTGAAATATCCCCGCATTGATATCTCGAAGGAAAGAGATGTCAGCTCCATGTGGGTAGTTCTGCAAGGGCACCAGCTCTGTAAGAAACTTGTGGGGAAGCACTGGAGACCATTTTGCTCTTTATAGCCATAGTGTATGTGTGTCCTCAATACCGCATGCGTTTCTGGTCCACTTCTGGTCTCCCTGCTCCATTAGGTGTACCGTAAAGTAGCTCTGAGTGTTGCTTTATTATCTGCTCAGCTACAGCTGACACTGCTTCCTGATCAGCCGTCAGCAGTAGGAATAAGTGCTGCTCTCATTTTCTAACCGAGTTATGCTACGAACTCGGGTACACCCAGCTGAGGTCAGTCTGATACAGCAGTGTTCAACTCACTTGTTTGATTCCAGCTTTGGCTTGGAACCACTTGGGTATAGAATCATAGAATCATAGAACGGATTGGGTTGGAAGGGACCTTTAAGATCATCTGATTCCAACCCCCCTGCTGTAGGCAGGGATGCCTCCCTCTAGACCAAACTGGATATCTTCTGGCTCTTCCTTCCCCAAGCTCCCCTCAGGCAGCTGCAGGCCCTACAGAACGACAGCTTCTCCCCGTGCTGGGCGCTGGGTAGGCAGAAACCTCACAACACAGTGCTAATTCTACATTCAAGCATGTCTGTACTTTGCTTTTTCCAGAACATCTGAATTGCTCGCAGTGCAAAAGTGTGGAGCAGAGATGAGCCAGAGATGAAGCAAATGATTAACACCGAGCACGCAGCCTGGAGCTGCAATTGCACCTGATTCTTCTTTCATTTTTTTAAGTACATCTTGGCACATTTTCCCCACCCTTCCCTCTCCCCCAGCACAGCTAGAGGTAGTCCATTAGCGTGAAGGATGCGTGTCACTGCATGCTGATCTAGGACAGAGCTCCGGCTGCTTTTCAGAGCCAGTGCCTGGGAGCACAATTATACGCCAGCCGAGATCCTCGGTGGTGATTTAAAACAGAACTTGATTTTAAAGGTGCATCTCAAAAGCACCTGGTTTTCTAAAAATGTAAAAGCGACTCAGTTCTCACTATCTGCAGATAAGAAGCTCTCAGATTAGGTGCCTAAAAATAGAGGCATCCTGTAGTATTAGTCACTGCTGGAAATGCTGTTCACGCAGCTCCGCTTCCTTCCAGCCTGCAGTCTGTGCTCACTGCTCACTGCACAGTGCCCGAGATGGGAAATCCGGGCCTCCAAGATCCCAGCAGGTTGAGTCCACGTGACTCCTTCCATGTGAACTTTGCTCACATGCCATACCACGGAGCTGTGCTCCCCAGCCCTGCTCTGAGCGCAGCTGCTCATCCCATGCTGCTTTTGGGCTGCATGGCACATGGATCCGGGCTCCGTCCCACCCTTGGCAGGAGGCTGCGTTCCCAATTGTCCCTCTGTCCGCCCCTCAGCAGTCCCAGTTAAGTCCTCATCTCGGATCGCCCCTCATTACCATCTCTGGTCCTGACCATTTCCCTCACCCATCTCTACTTTCCCTTTATAGTTGGCTCAGCAGCTGTCAGCACTTTCTGATACAGGACAAAGCTGCAAATATCAAGCCTCTTTTTTTGCCTGATATCCCCGCCACTAAACTCATCTCTCTGTAACTTGCAATGCCCACTGGTTGTTACAGGGGAGAGGATTTTATTCCTCTGTGATAAAAGCCTCAGAAATACCGACCTGAGGAAAGTTACAGCTGCTCAGGACCTTTCAGCATTTGCACTTTCTCCTTTCTATTAACGAGCTATTCAAAAAGTTAAGCCTGAGCAACTGCGCCTGACCCCATGGCCAGAGTGCCACCTGTGACCGTGCTCTGTCATCTGCAAAATGGAAGGCTCTGATCGCCGGAGCACACCGCTCTGCCGTGACATTTCCAGGACATCCGCACTCCAAAGGCACGCAGTAGCCTTGGATTAGAGTCTAAAATAGAAACATGTTTGCCTTTGTGTACGGCATGGGATTGCTAGGGAGAAATAGCAGTGAGTGCACGCAGCTGGATTGCACGACCTGCAGGAGCTGCTGGGACTCGGTCTGCTTGTCACGTTACAGCCATTCTCCGGGCGATTTATTCAGCTGAGTCAGGGAAAGCCGCTGCCTGCTGCTCCTAAGAAACTCTCTGCACCTCAGGAGAGACAGCGCTAATTAACACAGGTCTAAATTAGAGCAGAACTAAGGCTAGTGCTTGAAAAACATGGGGTGAACATAAAAGCAGGAGGGCTGTGTGCACCCCGCTGAGCTGCCTGCAGGTGCCTGAGCTTCGGGCTGTGCTTGGAGCTGGTGGCAGAGCTGCTCCGTGTTGTTCAGGCTCAGTGGGAGCTGCACAAGCCTTTGCTGCCCTTCTCTGCAACGCTGAGTGAAACTGGTCTTGGTTGGTCTTGGTCTCCGAATGGTAAGCCTGTTAACTTAGGTTTCCTAACAAACAACAGCTGAGATTCTTTTGTTTGTTTGTTTTAGGTATAGTAGTTTCCAAACACTGGCAGCAAGCTGCTGTTCATCTGTTTGTTGGTAAATCGTAGCTGCTGACTTCCTCCTAACCCTGCTGAAAGCTCATCTGAGCTGGGTGGTGAGCAGAGCTCATCCCCTTGGAACCTCATGAAGGCAGCCACAAAGGATGGGAGCACCGCAGGCTCTTCCATGTGCTCACAGCCCCTCTCTGCCCTCCCCTCACCCCCCCTCCTGCACCTTGTGGTGCCCAGCGCAGCCCTGTGTGCTCTCCTGCTGTGCAGTGGCAGCTTTCAGCTGTGTCGTAGGGAGCATCCAACTGATTTATTGCTCTCAGCGTCTCTTAGTTTGTAATAAAGTTTTCAGCAGCTCTGCTGAGGCTGCTCCCCACCCCCGCGCACGCACACAGCCCCGCGCTCGCTTTGTTCTCCTCACACATAATGTCAACTCATAAACCTTTCATCAAGTCAACCAGGTGGAAAAAACCCATTACTGAAAGAAGTGTTCATTCAGGTTTGGGGGGGTGGGGGG
>JACDJE010000302.1:248302-328302 GCA_016647715.1 Pavo muticus
GGTGGGGGGGGTGGAAATGGAGGAGAAAGTTCCCCAATGGAAAAAAAAAAAAGGAAGAAAAGCTGTGTGTGCTCTGAGCTGAGCGCCTGCTCTGTGGCACACCCAGGTGCCAGGCCCCAGCAGATCTGTCATCCCAGTGACAGGAGGTGGAAGTGCTGCACACACATCCAAAGAGGCGGTGGCTTGAGCCTGATCCCCACTGATGAAAGGCAACATCAGCACTGCTGCTCTCTGCCAGCATCAACGAAACCACGTGGGCGGTTGAGCAGCAGGAGGACCCCAGCAGATGGGTTGAAGCCATGTTGGCTGAGGATTGAGTGCTGATCGGTGCTGCATGCTGCCCAGCACGAGGCTGGCACGGCCAGCAGGGACACACTGTGCAGAGGGAGCCAGCTGTGTGCCCTGGTGGCCGAGGAGATGTTCTCGTTGACCAATGGTTGGCCAACAGTTGACCATGAGCCAGCAGTGTGCCCTCGTGGCCAAGAAGGCCAATGGGACTCCAGGGTGCACAGAGCACGGCCAGCAGGGCAGGGAGATGCTGCTCCCCTCTGCTCTGCCCCGGGAAGGCCACTGTGCCCAATTACAGGCAGACTGAACTGCCGGCATAGGGCTGCAAAGATGGTGGGGGCCTGGAGCACCTCTTGGTGGGGATGGGCTGAGAGCCCCGGGGCTGTTCACCTGGAGAACAGAGGGCTGAGAGGGGACCTGAGCAATGCTTATCAGTATCTGAAGGCTGGGAGTCAAATGGATGGGCCAGGCTCTGTCCAGCGGTGCCCAGCACCAGGACAAGGGATGCCAGGCACAAACTGGAGCCCAGGGGGTTCTGTTTGCACATTAGGGTGAAATTCTTTACCTTGAGGGTGCCAGAGTGCTGGAACAACCTGCACAGAGAGGTGGTGCAGTCTGGTTCTCTGGAGAGATTCAAGATCCGCCTGAATGCTTTCCTGCTGTAGGGAACCTGCATTAGGGGGGTTCAGTGGGGAGCTCCAGAGGCCCCTTCCAGCCCCTATGGATCTGTGTGGTGCTGAGGAGGTGTGTGAAGGGCAGGGATGGAGCACCTGGGGCTTTGGTCTGGGGAAAAGGGAATAAAAAACAGCAAAATTTGACAAATTTTGAATGGAATTTCAATGAAAAAGGGTGGGTAGGGGGAGCTGACCCCAGCATCTTTGTGATTTTGGGAACACGCTTTGGGGTTTGATGGATTGCTTTTTACGCAGGGACATGGAGAAAGTACTGCACCAAATTGAATTGAAATAGTTTTCCAGAGCTGCTGCTCTGGAGAAGGGAAACGAAGGCTCTGAGATGGAGAAAGGATGGGAGACAACAAAGGAGCACAGGCAGTGACATCTGTCACTGGTATTTGATAAGTTAAAAATTCAGCATAATCTCCTGCCACCCTGTCCGCCGTGCTGAGTTCCAACAGTAACAGAATTGTCATGATTTCTACATGAATTAATTCAAATCTCTTTTTGCATGATAAGGTGTAAGAAAGGGGCCATCTGGTTTATGTTCTAGGTGTCAGAACCACTCATACCAGCACACTCTCTTAGTGCAAGATGTATGTTGACTGCACATATTAATGTCTCCTTACCCTCTGCCTCCCTGAGACGGGATGCTGTTGTCCCATTATGGTGCTGCCATTTATACTGTCAATAGCAATAATAATAATAATAAGGCAATACTGGCATGCACATGGAACCTCCAATTACAGATGTGGCTGAGCTACATTTGTACTGCTTTCTTCACATGTGGGAAGCTTAGGGGCGTTAAGTGGGAGCACACTGTCATAAGGATAGGAGTGGCCCAGTGCACAACAGGAGGTTGTCCAGGGGGAAAGAATGGGATCGAGAAAACTGGTCTGACTTTCTGGGCTGTTAGAGGTGCTTGGGGTATCAGTTTTTGTAGTGACCTTCTGTTGTTGTCTGCTTGAATGTGCAAAATCTGAGCAGAACCAAATCGCTGGGAGAGGCCGAAGAGCCGCTGCCCCATCCCTGCACTGCAGAGAGGAGCTCAGAGCAGTGGGAGGAGGAGTCCTGCTGCAGAAAAACTCATCTACTGCAGATCAGCTCTATTTATACTGCGAAGGCTCTGGCTTAAGTGAGGTGCTTTTTTCCTTAGAAATATTGTCTTAGTGTGAATTTATCTCAAAATGAACTTCATGGTAAATATAATTTAAGCATAAGCTTAAATTGAAGGTCTTATTTAAGTGCTTTTCTACTTTACTTGCCAGCGAAGGATCCGGCCTGGGCTTTGAATGTCTTTGGGGAGAAGAAACAGATTAATGAGATTAGAACGTTTTAAATCACTTTTGTACTTTTCTGGGCTGCATGATCTTTATAATGCCGCGTCTCTATAGACTCTGTGAAGTGCATTGGCTGGGAGCTGGTAGGCAGGGATGAGGGAAATGAGGCTTGCTTGTGCATCCATTCAGATTTGGGGAACGTATTCAATGGCCTATGGGTACGTTCAGTTTCATACATCAATGTGTGTTTAATCTCCCCGTCTGCTTTTTGAAAACCACCATTCTAGCCCTTAACTCTCAGCCTTGTGGGCCTGATTCCCTCGCTGAGTTCTGTACAACCAGGCCAGTAACACGAGGAAAGGGGTCATGGCTGATGGTGAGATGGGCACAAGACGTTCAGAGCACACGGGGCTCTGGGCTGGCACCTGTGGGACCTCCTGCCTGCACTGGCACACGTGGGCACACAACACAGCCCTGCAGCCCCGCAGGCAAAAGGCAAATCCGTGACACTTTGAGTTTTGCTGTTGTTTTCTTCCGAGTTCCAAACGAAGCCACCCCTGCAGCAGTGTAGGGAAGGAGTGGGAGCCATGAGCTCAGGTTTCCCCCAGTGTCACCGGGCGGTTTCCATTTAGCAGTGATGCAATGCAAAGTGACCCCGGTGAGAGCAGTGGGTGTAATGAAGGTTGTTGGCCCGCGGGGTGCAGGGCTTTGTCAAAGGGAAACGGGGCAATTGCAACAGACTGGAGTTTCCTGCAGCTAAAGTTCCCCAGCAGACAAAGTTAATCTGTTCCTCAAAGGCTTTGTGTGAAGGAGAGCAGCGAGAACCACAAATCCCACGAAATACCGAAAGCCTCAGGATTTTGTCTGCCCTGAGATTTTCACCAAGGCAGGTTTCCCCAAGGGTTTAATTGCATGTTCATCTCTCGCAGCCTGTGCTGGCTCAGGCTCTGAAAAGCTACATGAGAAGGAGCAGGGGAAAAGTCCAGAGTAGTGTAAATGCTGCTGCTGGTCGGTCCTGGTCAGTGTCAGCCCATCCCTGTGAGCCTATCTGCACAATGGAGAGCTCAGAGTGCAGGGATGGGGATGGGGGTGAGATGGGGATGGGATGGGGATGAGATTAGGGATATGGATGGGGATGAGGATAGGGATGGGATGGGGATGGGGATAGGGATAGGGATGGGGATGAGGATAGGNTCTTGCTGAAAATAGGGGTGGGGATGGGGATGGGATGGGGATGGAGATGGGGATGGGATGGGGATGGGGATGGGATGGGGATGGGGATGGAAATGAAGATGGGGATGGGGAGTCAGGCGGGGGGCACAGTGCGGGTATGGCTGTTTCCCACGTAGAAATAGAGAGTATAATTAAAAATAAATCACCGTAGCTTTTAGTTTGATGAAATTACCAATTATATTAACGGCAGCTTGAGCTGACTCTAAATCACTTTCTGCAGAACGCCTCTTTGGGATTTAAGATGTTGGATCGGTTAAAGAATGTGTTGTGCTGCATTGGGAAAGAAAGGAGTGAAACGTGGATCACACAGGTGTGAATGCAGGAGGTTCTTAGATCCTCAGTGCCTGAAGGCTGTGAGAACTGAAATGTGCCCATCTAAAATTGACCCAAAGCTGCTCCCAGGCACTCCATCAGCCCTGCTTGGGTGTGGGTCAAAGCTATGACTTCTTATTGTAAAGCATTTTCTGATGCTGTGTTCTATGTTGCAGTTGTGGTAGCTTCAGAAATCACGACGTGAACTCATGAATCTTGGAAGTCTGGGGTTTATGCTGCTGCAGAAGGGCTATTTGTTGAATACAAGGCCTGATCTGGAAATGCATTTAAGACATGCATGACTTTGAGCATATAAATAGTTGCACAGAAGTCAATGGGACATAAATTTATGAATTTGCCTAAGTGCTTTGCTGGATCTCTGCCTGAGGAACCACTTACCACGAGTTCGAATAACAGAATCATGGCCTCATTAATGAGCAAAGCTCTGGACAAGGAGCATCAGTGAGATGTGAAGTCCAACTCCATGCCATATCTGTGCTACTCGCCTTGACTCCATCTACGTAAGCTCATTGTGCTGCGCTGACATTTACATCCTTTGCCCTTTCCAAAAGGTGATTTATAAGTTCCATTTTACACTCGTGAGGGCAATGGGATTGTGCAAGATGTAGAGCAGCAGTCACAGCGATCTGGGATCGGTGCAAATCAGAGCAGGCAGTGCAGCACCACGGGGACACGGGCTGGCTATGTCTGTGCAGGAGATCTGTGCCTGCTGTGCCGTCTGAGCGCTGCTCTCTGCACAGTGCCTCTGGGAGCAACCACAGCACCTGCTTGAAGCTGCTCTGCGCGCTGTTATGGGTATCAACTCGGACAGTGCAGGTAGCAGGAAGAGGCCGGGTCAGGTCTTTGCTGAGCAAAGCACTGTACAAAACACTGCAGAAAAAGGGTCTGCCTTCAGAGCATTGCAATGTAAATGAAAACAGGAGCATGGCGGCGGGGCAGGGCTGGAAGGCAGTTTGCTGCACTGGGGTTTCTTCTGAAACACAAAGTAGCAGCACAGCCTGGGAGACCATGGAACAAACCAGGAGGCAGAGGCCATTTGCTGAGCGCCACTTTGAGCTGTTTGGCAAGTAAATCCATCTCAGGATTCTTGCACTCCAAACGGCATTGCTACGAGTTAAAATACTTGATGGTATGGCTCTATGGCATGGCTAGTGGGCACGGTAGGGAGAGATTGATGCTTGGACCTGGTGATCTCAGAGGTCTTTTCCAGCCTCAATGATTCCATGGTTCTTTGATTGATCTGCTGTTCACAAACATTTGTTCCAATTGAATAAGGAGAGCTACCAAGCCCAAAAGAAACTTTTGCAAGCCAACTCCAGGCTTCAAGTGGAAAAAGGCTCAGTTGAGCTCTGGGCAGTGGGAGCAGCTGCAGAGCACAGAGGGTGTGCAGGGGCTGGGGCTCAGCCCATGGCATGGCACAGCCCAGCTGCAGCAGTAGCAATGCATGGACATGCACAGAGACACAGCACAGACTGAGCCTGAACCTCCACCTCCTGCCCTGAGCACATCCAGTGAGCAGACGTTTGGAAGGTTTGACTTGTGGGGCTTAATGTGTCAGACATATTTTGAGGAAACTCCGGGACTGTTTTCCAGAAGTGAGCCCCAAAACTTTTCCAGGATTTCCAGGCGCTTTGTTGTTTAAAGGACATTCAGTCCTTCCCATTCTCACAGCATCCTCAGCTGTGGTTCACACACAACTGTGTTAACATGAGTCTGGAATATCTCAACACATAATTATTTATCCTTCAAAAAAAAAACAAAGAAAACCATGTCTGAATCTGACTAATATCCCTTCCCAGCCTGCCAAGTGGGGCCTTGTGTTTTCAGTATTGAAAACCAAGCCTGACTTGCTGCATATTTTGTGTTACCATGGTTTATGTCCAAATGCAAGGATTTAATTCTGTCCGTCATCAAGCCGTGGTTTCCATATGACACCAATACATTCCTTCTTCCTCCTGCTGCTCTGACAGATGACAGAACAGAATTAAGCACTGCCACTACTGTGCTTAAAACACAGGAGTTTGTGTTCCTTTGGCTTTGGAGATCAAGGGGCAGATCTTCAGTGGGTAGAAATTGTCCTCATCAGAGAGGAACATTTACACCACTTACCCCAACTGAGGTGCAGTCTCATTTATTGCACAGTGCCATTTGAAGATACAGCAAGACTGAAAATAAGATTGACTCCCTTTGTCTTCTCTGCAGAGCTCTTATGAAAGGTGACTGTTGTGTTTCCATCTGGAGCAGCTGAGCAGCCCAACTTATGCCTCTGAAAGTCAGTAGAGAGAAAGCCCTGTGCACATTCACCCCTAACTGCAGCCTGCCCTCCCTGCCAGCAGTTTCAATGGAGCAGTACCAACACTGCAAAAAGCCAACCCACAGACTCCAAACTGAGGCTGAGAGGAGGAAGATGAGCGGTTCCCTCAGAGAGGCTGATGCTGCAAGGGAGCTGCAGGAGTGGTGCACAAATCTCACATGGAAATTTAAGCTCTGGATCTTGAAAGTAATAGGGTTGTTCCACAATGTCCCACTCTGCAAGGACAGCTCAGAGCCTGGGGTTGCTGTGATGTCATTCCTTTTGGGAACCTTTTCAGATGAAGTCAGTGCAGGTGACCTCCACCTCCATCAGAACACCACTGGTGGGATCCCGGGCTGCTGGGTTCACAATTGCTCATAGCAGTTTCCCTGTCTGTCCATCAGTAGTGCTCCGTCAGTGCGCTGAGTTACATCTGAGTGTCGTAATGCAGCTGAGCTGAGTAATCCCTGCGGATAGGAAGGGGAGATGGATGCACTCTCCTCAGGAAGAAGAGTCCAAGAGGATGATAGCAACAATCCAGCTGGGCCTGCAAGTCAACACCATTCCCGGATCTAGCCAAGAACTTTGGCAGTTTTTGAGGTGCTTGGGATTTTGCCCTGGATCTGCAGTATCAGGAGTGGCTGCTGAACAAAGATTTGCAAGGTGTGGTACGGCCAGAGCTGCTGATGCCAATAGTCAAGGAGAGGGGAATGAAACCTGCTGAGACTTGGGGATGAAACAAATCAGTATTAATTAAAAGCAAATGCTGTCTGTTGACTGAGAGGTTCCAAAGCAGATGTTTGTCAAAACCGCCAGGAGATGGGTCATCTGAAAGCAGAGGTTATAAATAATGGGAGTTGTTTCTAGTTATTTCGTGTTTTCTCAGGTCAAAACCAGGTGTCAGTCAGTGCTGGGACTATCACAGAGCGAAACACGTTGTGTTGTTACACTGCAGGGAGCTCCATGCCGTCATCTCTGTGTTTGTGACCCATGCACCCAAAGCACTTTGCACCTGCAGACCCGTGGCAGCATTACATGCACAGCTGGCAGCATGCTGGGCAGGCCCTCACATCACTCCTGCAGGCAGAGGCCGGCAGCCTCACTCCACCAAATGGCTCTCTGCAATTTATGCTCAAGTGGATGCATGTTGGAATGGCATTGGCACCTCTGTGGGTCTCCATCCCTCCCTGGCAGCAGCACAGAGGAATCCGGGCAGCTCGCTCTGTTCTGTCCTGGGATACATCAGAAGGGGATGAAGAAACATCCAGCTGTGATGCAAACCAGCTTTTCCAGGTAAGATTTCTGCTTCCAATTCAGCACTGTCAGCTAAATTTGGGATGCCTTATTCCTGTAATGTGCTTTTATAACTTAAATGTGGTCTTCAGACCAGGCAGGTCTGCACTGCGCAGCCTGCAGGTGAGGCAGCAGGTCCTGGGAGGCTCATCCTATGGTCAGGGCTGCAGAAATATAAATATGTGTAGGGCCAAATTCACTGCTGGCACAAGGACACATAATGCACAGTTTTCAGAAAGATATACCTGCTTGCTCTTGAAACGAGCATGGCCTGCCTATTTCCTCATGTACCACTATATATAATATCCTCATAGAAACATACTTTGACCAAGTTCTAGTATTTATACACGGTGTGGTACATGCTGTATAAATATCCATGGGTTCAATTGCCAGCACATAAATCAGAGCAGTTAAACAAAGGCACAGATTTACACTCCCTGCAATTCTGAGGTATAAATGGATCAGTGTGAGCCAGCTCCCAGCCTGGCACTTCACATGCAAATACAAGGCATGCCTACAGGCAGGAGATGGTAGGGATGGAAGTGTGGGCATCTAAATCTTCATACCAGGACTGCTGCATTCCACACTCAACTGGTCTGTGTGTGGGGGATGTAAAGGCAGAGTCATGAGGCTGGGCTAACACTCAAACTTCATTTTCCAGATGAAGTGAAAGGCATTTTTTTTTTTCCCATAGCTTTAAATGAGCAAAACTGTATCAGATTTCAAGAATGCAACCCTTTGTTTCAACTTCAGTTTGTTTACAAAGAGTGTAGCAAGGAAACATTAAGGAATTAAACCTGTGGGTGCGTGGTTTGCCTTGGGATGTGGCCCTGGGGCTGTGTCCATGTACCTGTCCAGGTGTGTTCTGCAGCTCTGAAGGTGTGTATGCTAGAGCAAAAAAAGCCAGTGTTTAGAATTAACTTGTCCAAGTACCCACCGTGCAAAGGTGCCCTGTGCACACACTCCGTTGTACATGGATGTGAGCAGAGGGTAACGTTTGCATGCACAGCCACGCACAAATTGCGCACAGAAAATTAAGCGTGTGCCCATCTCACCCCAGTAATGCATCCCTCCAAGGAATGTCCAGCTTATTTGTGTCAGCAGACAGACCTGCAGCCCAGGGAGGCACTGATGTAGATGCGCAGCGAGACCCAGAATCTCAGCACCTGTAGGGGTTGGTTTAGGGTGAGGTCAGCTGTTGGAGCACTGTGTCCCCTCTCCCAGCTCCCCATCCCTCCCACGCAGTGCTCCCCATCCCGCATCCTCTGATCTTTGCCCTCTTTCCCTTCAAATTAAATTTCAACTTTTTTTTCGGATCCCTGGCGGAGTGACAAGGCGGTGCCAGAACTGTCTTTTAATACACAAAAGCATAAATAATGCCATCCATCAGAGCTGTCACTCACAAAGATAGATTGCTGCTTGTCCAGACGTTGGAATGACACAGAAGTGAAAGTTAGGAACTGTCTCTTTTCTTTGCTCTCTTTCTTTTTCTTCTTCTCTCTCTCTCTTCTTTTTTTATTTGCCGGACTGCTTGATTCTGATTAATGGTGCTGTCAGGGAGGGATTCCGCTTGCCCGGATAATGAGTCAGGAATGTATTCCCTGTCACAAACACAGCAGATGTCAGGGGCAGAAGGGCCCGGGAATGCCAGAAACAATATACAGTTTCTTCCTAGTCCCCTGACAGGCCAATATGCTGCACAAGGTCTAATTTATGTAGACAAAACGCAGGCAAGGGGCTGTAGCAGCAGAGAAACTGTGCTGGGAAGTCTGAACTACAATGCAGCAGGGGAGAGAGCTGAAGGGAGGTAATGAACGCTAGCAGTGGGACTCAATAGCACTGCATCAAATGGCCTTAACAAGAATGGCCCAGGACCACTTTGACTCCATTAAAGTGCACTTTACATCATTACAGAGAGAAATCAAACAGGGCAGAGGGCTTCTGTTTCCTTTAATGGCTCGATTAGGTTATTCACTCATCGAGGTTTGCAGCTGTCATAGTAATGCAGCGACTGCCAGCAGAGGTACAATAGCACTCGTGGCAGCGCGGGGCCGCGTGCCCTCTCAGAGCAGAGTGCAGTGCCTCCCCATGTGCACACGATGACTGTGCAAAAGCAGAATGAGAGGGCATTTGCCAGGCCTGGTAAAAGAGCATCTGAGGGCTTTGTCTTGAGATGCCTTTGCTTTTGGGGGTGGCCACCTGGAAGACCAGGAAAGGGGCCGCGGCTTTGCCCAAAGCCTGTGGTGAGCTGGGGCCCTGGAGGGGTATTCCCTGAGCTGGAAAGAAACCCATTGCTTTCCAGCTATGAAATGCTGGTATCATAAAACTAACTCACACATCAGGAAAATAAATGAACATTTTGAAGTGCATGCAACTGCACTGGTCTGCTGCACTCTCAGCTCAGCACTCTGGGGCAACGCAGGCTGCCAGTGCTTGGTCAGCACTCGGTGTAATGAGGTCCTGGTCCAGGAGGACCAGCTGGTGTGCCTCCATCCCACAAAGCTTCCCTGAGGTGCTGCCAGCCTTCCTGTGCTGTCAGGGAATGAGTGCTGAAAATATTCCTTACAAGAGGTGGAAGAGCTGCTCCCAGCTGTAATAATAAGACAGTACCACCCCAGAGATCAATTCCTGTGCTGGGGGTAAGTGTACTCCTCATCCTAAATCTGGTGCTAGACCGTGTTACTGAAATCAGTCCTAAAAAGAGCACCTTAAGGTGTTCTCACCTTTGTCTCATCTTTGAGCATTTAGTCCTGGCTTTTATCGTAGTGTTTGGTCAATCTGAACCGAATTGGATGAAATGGAGGCCCTGAGCTTTCCCCAGAGCTACCATGTCTGTGTAGTACATACATCCTGAGGAGGAGGTCTGAAAGTGGTGCTGTTCTAGTGAAGCATGCTCACTCTGCATAGGAGCTGTGCTGGCACTGGGTTGGCCAGGCCCACGCTCTGAAGGCACGATGACATTTTTAGTCAGATCAGTGTAAATCCAGCTACTGGGCTATATTTGATTCCATTTGCAGTGGCAGCACTCCAGAGCATCTCTGCTGCAAACACCAGCCTGCGTGTTCTGTTAGTTCAGTGACACAGGCTGGCATAGTAGTGCCAGCATCAGTGGAGAGGTTGGCTGTAGGGCTGCCCCAGTGCTGCACCTTTGGCTTTATGGGGCTGTAAGTGCCAGCACTGGAGGCACTGACTTGCACTGAAAAGACATTTCTCCCTAATTGAGTTGTGGAGTATTTTTTCCCCTTAAAACTCAACATGTTTTTTATTTAAAATAACTTTGTCTCCACTCAGAATGCCCCTAATCGAAACCAGCACCCAACCGTTAGCCTGAAAATGAAGGAAATAAAATAAAAGATTGCAATTGCTTTGGTTTTACAAGCTGGAGGCCTGGTGAGGCTGGTTTCAGGAGAGGAGGGGAAAAGAAGGGCTCCTTTTTCTCAGCTTTGCTTGCATTACACTGATCAAAGCAGCATATTGTTAAGTCTGGATTTGGATATTTAGTGCATTAAAACAGCTGTGATTGACATCAGATTGCAGGAGTCAGTGCTGAAGGGAGTGCAGAGCACAGGGCTGGGCACAGGGCACGTCTCAGGTGTTGCTGGGAGCTGCTGGGTGGGACGGGGTACAGGAGTGGGCAAAGGGGCTGCTTTGTTGCTGCAGGTCAGCGTGGAGCCAGGCAGGAATGTGGGAGGACACTGCTGCACATTAAAGGTAAATGTACTTAGTGTGGCATGCTTTAAAACAAAAGTTAGTTTACCCAGTGTGTTCAGTGCAAGTGTATATTCCCAGCATTAAGAATGTCCCCTTTGCTTTCATTTCTCTTTTGTAGCCTTTGCGTGATTCCCCCCCACCTTAACTGAAACTGAAGTTCTGCTCTGCCTCCCTCCCCACATCTCCCTTAGTAATTCAAAGAGGAGCTGAGTCTGAGCCCCTGCAGGACGCAGGCTGAACTCCTGGCACCTTTGGCATGCAGTGATTCCTGGGTGTGATGGACATCCTATGGAAGCAGCTGTGACATGGACATTAATAACAATACGGGGAGTGCTCCACGGGCTGAGCTGCGTTACGTATTGCCAGTGGTGCTGAGAAGAATGAGCAGTGCTTAACTGCTTAAGCACAGCCTTGGCTGCATGATGCTGTCGGGAGGGGAGAAGCAGAGGTAGGGTTGTTACAGCATTCGTCTCTTCATGCCTTCCATTGGAATGAAGCTGTGCTCTCGCTTGGACCGGTGTCAATAGAGATGCTACTGAAAGAGGGGCAGTGACACAGGCAATGCCACGGCTGTTTGCATCCGTGCAGAGTAACTACAGGGGAAGGAGAATGGGAGAATGGGACTGTGATGGAGCCAGTGGGGATACCAGGCTGTCCTCTGAGCCTGAATGGAGCTCTGCTGGGAAAGGAAAGTGCAGCAGTGGGAGCAGAGAAGGTGCCCTCCCAGGGCCCTCCAGCCCTTCTGCCCCACTGTGCATCAGCATTCAGAGCAGCAGCTGAATTTAAGTTGTTTAAGCTGTTACCTGCTGAACTCTGCAGAAGTTGCAGCCCAAAACATTTATGGTTATCGGAGTCGGCAGAGCATTGTGTGTAACCTGAGTCCTCGAAGGACCAGGTCAAAACCTGGTCAGTGCTCAGGCATCTCCCTGGCATCCCATCCCCACAGCCCCACGAGAGGGGATTGGATTTCAAACGCGCTGTGTGTCGTCTTTAAAAGACATAATACAAATAAGTGGCACCCCAGGACCAGGCGTCTGCATGGGGAAGGGAGGGAGCAGAGCTCGTCTGATCAAAGATGCCCCGGCCGCCTCGCCGAGCCGCGTCCCTCAGGAAGGAGCCTGGAAAGACCAATTTTCACAGATCTCAGCACCAGGAAATAGGCATTTCATCATGAGTTGAGTCATGGAGAGGAGGGCTCGGCCAAGCTGCTGCTGCTAAAGCAGAGACAAATGTAATTTATTACCCCGCGGCCTGCTGAGACTCGGGGAGCTCAGGAGGAACAAGCAGCGTTAAGGAGCCCTGGCCCCCTAGGAGGCCTTTTGGAGAGAGACTAATGGAGGTGGGGTGTTCTCATCCATCTGATCACATTCCGTCCTTTCACTGCTTTGTGTCACAAAGCAAACAGCACATAGGTGCAGGGAGAAGGGCCGTTCTGGCCTGCAAGTCAGGGCACCCAGCTCTGCCCACAGCTCCTGTAGGTGCTTCTGTCACTCAGCAACTCACTTCATCTTTTCCTCTCTCAGTTCCCCATCTGTGAGAGCTGTGAGAGCAGCACAGCGCACTCAGGTGCCATAAGGAAATAACACATTCCTGGGGGCATTCCCCCCCCAGGCAGAGGCTGTGCTGTCGGTGCCTATTTTGGATTAGCAGAGCAGAGAGGTGATGCTCAGAGATGAATATGCGACATTGCAGGAGTGATTTCAAGTCTGTGCACCTACTTTAAGGCTGACGCTCCCGTGCTGTCACTGCAGGGGGGTCATTTACAGTTCTGAAATGTGCTCAGGGTTTTCAGGTGAGTGGGGGCCCTTCCCAGCAATGCAAGGTATTGGGTTTCTCGTGTGTGTGGTGATTAACTGATAGTACTAAGTGCTGAAGCCCACCACGTCCCATATGTGCAAGCGCGCGTGTGTGTGTAGCAAGGCCAGGCAAATGACTAATGCAAACCTGAAGAGAGACAGCAGAGCATATTGTAAAGATCAACCCTATTTCAGCTTATGTTCAAATCGGAAATGCCAGAGATTGTTTCATAGTCTTCTGCAATGTTCATTATAAAAGTCCCCAGATGGCAGATGGCTATTAGCTCACTGTGACCTATATAAATGTCAAACGTAAAGCTATTGCCCCAGTGAAAATCTCAAAATAAATAACAACAGGAGGGATGCTGTTCTGCTGCCACCAGGATTTATGGATTATGAATTCATGCTAATTCATCCCAAAGCCGACAGAGGCGTGAATGCTGTCCTTGTGGAGGGATTCACTTCACACCTGCTTGCAGATGAATGTGGGTCCTGCACGCCTGGTTCTGCACCGATGTCCTCTGCACTGTGTCCCCCTATGGATGGAAGCAGCACATGGTGGAGGCTCTCCTTTGTTTGCCAAAATCGTGTAGCTACGTCTCAAACAACAGTTCCGGATTGTTTTCTTTACCCTTATTGATCACAGTTAGAAAAGGTGGATTTCGCCCCAGGTTCTCAGGAGGTGGTGGCTCATAAGGGCCAACGTGCGCTCACTGGGGCTGTTTGTGTGGAGCAGGGTGGAGGAAGGGGCTTTGTTTGCTCCGTCCTTCTGTCACTGCGTCCTCACAGATCAGTAACTGCAATTTCTGTAGCGAAACTTTCCCAGCCCTTCTTCCTTCCATCAGAACGGTGCATGATGGAACAGATGCACTTTGTAGAAAGCCCAGAGAATTAGTTGTTATACCTCCCCCTGGTCTCGTTTGCATCATCATCCATCTGTGGTAGCTGTGTCACCAGAGCTGATCCAGCCCAGGTCGTGCTGCAGCACCCAGCTGGTGGGTCAGGCAGACCCCGCGTGCCCCATTGAGGTGTGGGGCTGCAGGTGTGGGGCAGAGCCCCGTGTTGGTGCCCCAGCAGCTCGGCTGGATGGCAGCAGCTCGTGCAGCCCACAGCTCCTCGGTGTGCTCGGGGCCTGTCTCTGCAGGGAGCCGTGAGGAGCAACTAATTGCATGAGGCTGCAAACAGAAGCTCAGCGCTATTAAAGCCCCATGTGGCTGCTCCGCTTCACAATAACATGTCTGCAGCTTGCTGCAGTTTCATCTAACCATGGGGCTTTGATGTACGCTTATTAACTTCATACCTTGCCTCCATTTGTCTCAACTTCTCTCAATGTACCCAGTAGACGAGACCTTTGTAAGGAAAAGAATTGCATTAGTGAGCTCGAAGGAATTTATCCTAAATGGCCATTTTAGGATGATGGGCGCAGTCACCACTCAGTGCCTCCCTTTATATTTGGTTCTGTGGTGCTCAGATGGTATCGAGGACACACAGTGCTCAGAAATGAGCAAGGCCAGAGGAAGATGGTGGAAAAAAGTAAGGAAATTGTGGAAGTGGAAAGATGGGCTCCCCTTAAGGAGCACTTCACAGAGCAGGTAGTTGCTGTCAAAACGCTTTAAGTTTCACCAACACAAATTCCATGTTGTTGCTGGTTTCTTAATATATTGCTCAGTGAAAACATAAACGAGCTGATTTGAGAAATATTTCATCCACATGAAAGACAGTTTGGTAAACAAAAACACAAGTGAATATTTTATTAATGCTTTTGATAAGGATGTGAACGCGGAGTGATTTCGTGCAGTGAATGAATCAACTTATTAAAAAATTAAGAGGGAAGGAGGAATGTGGGTCAATTTTATCAATGCAGGAACAACTTCAGTCACGTTTTTCTCACAGAGACGAGATTTCATTTTTGAACTGTTGCAATCATAAACATTCCCGAGGAGCACAAACTCGCTTTCATTTCCTCTCATGCTGCTTCGTATTGGCTGAAAGCTCGCAGCCCTCTGAAGCTGAGCATCTCTTTGTATGCACAAATCCTACGTCCCAGCTGGGGGTGCACTGCTGTCCTGCCAGCACTGGGCAGTGAGGTTTGTGCCATGCATGCAGTGTGTGCTGTGTCAGCACAGTGGTCAATGTGCAGCACAAGGAATGGTCCCATTTGCAATGCTGGTCTGTCCAGCCCAGGGCTGGGAGTAGCAGTGCCTGCTCAGAGCTGCACCCCCTCCTCCAGCACTGCATCCCACCTCGTCCATCCCCGCTGTGCCACAGCATTACATCAACAGGCGACTGAAATTGCACTTGAAAATTAATTTCCCGCAGAGGTTTGGCCAACAGCTGACAGGTGACAGATTGCTCCGTTGGTTGTGCGTGTATTGGTTCTGCCCTAACGTGAAATGGAGGTCTTGCAACAATGTCTTTTTGGTTTTCTTTTCTTTTATTAAAGCTGCAATTCCACCGTGTCAAAAATTAGAGCCACCGGTTGGTGCCACACAGCAACCTCCGTGCTCATGATGAACCCACAGCTCCAGAGCCAACAGGACTGTGCCCCACGCATGAACCGGGCAGGAAGGGCTGATGAGCTCGGGGTCCAGCATTTCTGCTGCTCCTGGGATGGAGCCTGGATGTCTGCATGGCATTGCTCAGGGACACGCAGGCACCACTGCTGAGAGCAAAGTTAGTTCTGAAAGAAAGGACAAAGAGATTCAGTTCCATCCTCTTCTTTCATGTGGAATAAAACAAGAGAAACAACAGTGTTAGAATGGAACAGGCTCCTTAAGTTGTGCTGCAACCCAGCCCTGGGGGTTCGCATGCTGCCCTGAGCTCTGTGCTGGGACTCTGAAGACAGCCCCACGGATGTGGCGTTGGTGGCAGCAGTGGCAGAGTGAGGGCTGTTGTTGTGCCAGGCCTGCAGAGAGAACAGACAGCTTGGCTGAAAGCAGATCTTTCTCAGAGGCCCAGCTCCAGCTGCCCATGGAAGCCAAGGAAATCTGTGTGAGATGTCGGTATTTGAGGAATTGCCATTGCGGGGATGAGGGTGCCTGGTGAACACCAGCATCCCTTGTTCTGTGCAGCACAGCAGGGGGAGAGTTAACGTGACCTAGAAGCAGAAACGAAGGCTTTCCTTTTTCATTCTTTGGCATGCGTGTTTCTTGCTTCTCTGAGTATTTGCATGACCATAAATTCAGAGCTCTGGAGGATATTTTCAGCCAAAGACTACATGTGCAGGATACCATAATGTAAACTGCATATGTTGTGAGAAGTTGTTAAATGGAACCAGCAGATGATAATGTGCCCAGCATTGCTGCTAACATCACTCGATTTCCTCCCACCATAGGTAAAACAAGCCCTCTTCCCAATCAATTCCAACCCTCTGACAGGCCCATAAATTAACATGAGGAAGAGAATGTTTTTGGCTACCAGACCTCCACTGGAGACCCAGGAGTTGGCCCCTGCTTCCAAGAGCAGCTCTGGTTCTGAGGAGATGCAGACGAATGGCCTTCGTCTGCCATTTCCCATCTCTGCGCTCTGCCTTGCAGGCAACGACACGTGTTGGAAAAACTCTGGCACAGCCCAGGACATCTGCCACCTTCCCGGCCTCTTTCCCACTCCTTTTCCAGAGTGGCTGATCCCCTTTCCGTGTGGGTTTAGGGCTAATGGGAGCTGCAGCGTTTCCTCCTGGCTTGAGGACGAGCAGCTGTTGAAGCCACACAGGGAATGCAGCAAAGCTCCATCAGCTCCACCAAGAGTCAGGGCTGGAGAGGACAGGACACTGACGTTCTTCCTGGCAAAGCATCTGGAAGTCCTATGGGGTTGTTTTTGTTGTTGTTTGAAAGTCTGAAATGTGGATCAGGCGAAGATTACTGTGAGGTTTTCTTACGGAGCAGCAATGCAATATCGTAACGCTCTCGGCGATCTCAGCACTGCACTCTGTGCCTTTTGGTGTAGAAGGAGCAAACGGTTCCTTCAAGGAGGGAAAGCCATCAACAGCAGCTGCTCCCACTGCCAGCTGCAGTGCTGGAGCTCAGCCTGACAAATAACCAACAGGTTTTCTCTCTGATGGTCCTTAACCCAAATACTGGTGCTGCAGTTACCCCCCTCAGGTCCAAACTTTGGGGCAGCATTCACATTGCCTGGATGGAGCCCAACGCTCAGCAGTACGGCGGGGTGAAATGCACAGCTGGGTGGGGGCTGAGAGCTGCCCAATCAATCCTCAGCCCCACGCCAGGAAATCTGTCTGCTTCAAAGGAGGTTGTATACATTACTAAATAACGATCATACCCGGAAGTGTAACACTAAAAGGTGACCAAACGTACTGCTCAAATACTGAGCATGGGGTTGGAGCTTGTGTTTGTGTACGACTTTAAGCTGTCAGGGAAGGATGGCCACGAGGGATGAGTGGTTTTGTGCTCGGGGACGTTCTTTTATTGCTCTGACATCCTTCCATGCAGCTTCTGGAGTTGCTTTGCTGAGACACGTGAAGCGGGTTGCTGTCGCAGGCAGGATGTGGGGCAGATGATGCATGTGAGCCGTCCTGGAAATCCTGTCGTTGCTCTATTCCAGAGAGCAGATATTTTTTAGAAGTGTTTATAAGTGCAAATTACAAAAAAAAAGCACTTTTGTTTGGAAGCTCAGCCGCTGGGAACCTCTTCACCTGCTCTTCTCTTGCCAAATTGAGAATTTTTCCCTGCAAGCTTCCAAGGCATTGCAAGCACCTCGGGCAGCACAGGCTGAGGGTAAAGCTCTGCTCAAGGTGTCTGAGGTGTCACAAACTGCTGCTGAGCAAAGACAGAACTCTCAGCTCGAGCTGAGCGAAGTAACGCAGCCGCAGTGTCCAACTCCCCATGTGGTTCCATGCGCTCCCTTTGCCTTCGTGTTCACTTTGTTACATTTCCTCCGCCATTTTTGGCCTTAAAACTTCACCTTCGTGCATATTATTTTGGTGCCATTTGAAACAAAGGCTTCTGAATTCCTTTTCTATTGGGTCAAACGTTGTCTGGGGAGCTGAAGGACCTTCAGCCCCAATCACTGCAGGGCAACTGCATCAAATCACTGCTGCTGGGGATGCTCTTCATGGAATCATGGAATCACGCTCTTGCTCTTGCTGTGGTCTGTGTCTGTGCACTCACACGAGAGGAACGCAGTCCTGGAGCTGCATGGAAAAAGACCTTGTAACTCATAGCAATGTCTCTGCAGCTCTATGGAGCTAACCAAAGGAAACTTAAAGCAGAACAAACCACAGCAACAAGAAAAGCATTTCTGTGTGCATGTCCTGCAACATGGTAGCACCTTTTGCAGGAATGTAGAAAACTGGCTGTTGTGCTAAGGAAAGGATTCATTACGAAGCTTTTTCTGCTGTGTCCTGCGGGTTTCCCCATAAGGGCAGGCGTTGGGCATCCTGAAGGGCCACAAGCAATGCTTCATCCATCTAAAACTGAAATCGTGACTTGATAAAGGCTGGGAGGAGGAATTCTTAGAATTGCAGCCTGGTTTCAATGCTGCCCTTGCCCTGGAGAAGTCAAATGTGTGTTTGTGGGAGGGCAGACAGCAGGGCTCGTGTGGGAAGCCCTCCTCTTCCCTGCTTCCCCTGGAGGAGCCCTTTTCATTCCCCTCTGCCAGGTCCCTGTGATTGAAATTTGAAAGCATGTAGCTGTTAATCTGGGAGTGATTAAAGAGCCTCATTTCTTGGAAGAGTCAGTACTCATCATCTGCCGTGCTGAATGAGCCTCTAACATCCCCTGATCCCATTATATTGTGATTAATTGTGCCAGTTTAAGTCAATAATTCATTTGTTAAAAATAGGCCTGCGAAGTATCATTTGTCTCTGGGGAGATATCAGAATAAAGAAAAAAAAAATCATTTGATACTTCTCATTAAATTAGTGTTGGGAGTTCTATTGAAGGGTTCTGTTCATGAAACATTTATTGCAGGCTTATTTGATAAGAAGTTGTATTTGTCTAAAATTATGTCTGCTAACAGATGTAGCGGCCTGCATTTCCCCATTGTTAATGAAAGGATAAAGAGCCTAAAGAAGTGCGTGGCAGGGAGAGTCGTCTGTGGTGACAATAAGGGAGATTTCTGAACATGTGTTCCACCAAACAGGCAGAAATAATGTCCTCATCCTTCACTACAAAGTGGGGTCCTCTTCTCCCCGCTCCCTCTTCAGCGTGACAGCGCCGTAATGGGAGGTTCTGTGCCTGCAATGAAAGATGGATGTGCCCCAAAGTCTCATATGTGTAAATGGTTATAAATGTTGCATTCATATTCATCGAGCCATTAAAAATGTTTCGGCTGTAAACGGTTCTAAAAGGAATATATAGGGAATAGTAGCTACTCTGCTAATGATAATGGCCATAACTGACGGAGACACATACTTAATATCTTCATCTCTCCAGTCAGTCACACTCTGTGCCACGCTGTGCTGCTGGAGATGTGCAGAATGATGCTCAGGTTTGGGGCTCAGAACTTCTGTGCTGGGGGCAGCGCAAGGGGAGGAGGGGGCTGAGCTGTCCTTGGTTGTGGGGTTGGTGACTGAAGCCTGGGCCGTCACCCCTTTCTATCTAAGGGCTGTCCAATGCATGGCTGGTGCCAAAGGTGGTTGCAGTCACTCCGCACTATCCAGCCTTGCTTGGAACCAGTGAGGCAGCAAAGGGCTCTCCGTGCTCTGTGTGTCCAAGCAGGGAGCACTGAAGAAAGCAAGGAAGCTCTGCTCTGGTTAAGGAAATGCACACATTGGACTGAAGCTTGGTTTGGGAACCCAATCAAGTCCAAGGCCAAGGTTTGTTCCAAAGTATATACCAAAAATAGCCCAAACCCCTACAAACCGCAAAGCTCTTTGCAAAACCAGGCTCTGCACTTTTTGCGTGCGTCTTTGAGACATTTTATAGCTCTTGCATCAGGTTACCTGGTGATCTGCCCATCAGCCGTGCCGCACAGTGTACAATCCTTCCATTGTTTGAAAGCCTTCTTGTTTGACAGCAAATGCTATTAATGTGATGTGCTTGGCCAAAAATGTGTCACTGCTGCAGAGGGGAGAGCAAAAAGCGCCTTTGAAGTCTGAGTGACAAGTTTCATATGTCTGCGTGGGGCAGAGGGAACGTGAGCTGGAGCAGCAGCCCTTGGGGAGGAGGGGGACGGGGATGAGGATGGTCCAACAGCTGTGGGTGTGGGCTCTGCTGTGGGGTTCTTCTTTGCAGAGGCTGCACAGTGCTTTTTGGCAGAGGGATGGGTATCTGTGCGGCCCTACTTCTAATAAAACTTGGTGCCCGTGGAGGAGCAGGGTGGATCTTGTTTACACCCAGCAGCGTATTTGGCTCGATGAAGTCAATGAAGCTCAATGGAGAACAATTTCTGCTCGGTGAAGCTGTGAGTCTGTATAAACAGTGCAGGTTGTGTGTGTCCCACTGACAGCCGGCTCATGGAAGGTAGGGATGTGCTGTGACTTTCTCACACTTCGGCAATGTTCTGTGTAGCTTCTCCTGTCAATACAAATCTGATCTGAATTGGCCTGAATTGACAGACACCCATTGACTTGAACAGGAGATGGATCCAGTCAATAAGCTCTCATGCCTCGCAGCATGAGGCAGTCACTAACTCAGGGTGGGCGAGAAGGAAATATCCCTGATGTGTTGATTATTCCATAAAATTGTCCACTAGGAGGATTTATGGACGTTTGGTTGCTCACAAATACAACGCACAGCGCTGCAGGCACCATTAACCTGTTCTAACCCAACGGCTCCGGGGTTCTGCAGCTCTGAGTCTCCCTACAAAGAGCGCGGTGGAAAGACTGAGCACTGAAGTGTTAAAGCACAGGAAGGAGAAGAGTTTATTGCTGAATCTTAATCTGGACAGTAAAGCCTGAGATGTGCCCTCTGCAATCCCTGTCCTGCTCGCAGGACCCTCCAGCTAGCTCCACCAGCAGCATTCCTACAGTGCTCCTCAATTGGTTCAGCCCGTAGGTGATCTTTGAGGTCCCTCCCATCCCAAACCATTCTGCCATTGTGTGATTGACACGGGGGGGAGGGAGGGCTAACCTCCTCCATTCCCTGGGCCATGGGCAGCTCGTGGGCCAGCTTTGTTGTGCAGAGGTCAGCAGCTGTCGGCGCGGTCCCTTTAAGCCATCCCTGTCCCTCCGTTCCCAGCGCTGTGAGGCTGCCTGTCAGCAGGGAGCATAAAACAGATTGTGACACAGGGCAGTGATTTTTTTAACAATCCTATTATGAAAGACAGAGTGCTCCCATTTCCTTTGCAGCTTTTATCAAGACTTAAATTGCTGCCAAGGGAGGGAAAAAGAAAAAAAAAACACCAAAAAAACCAAAACTTCACTGCTTTTATTTTTAATTTTTTTTTTAAGAAAAGATTTTGCTTAGTTACTAAATTCCTCCCTGAGTCTCCTCCAAGCAGAGATCCAACAGTATCCCTATTAAATTATATAGAGCGAGTCCAGTCCTTGGCTGTCAGCGGGACCCATCAGTCCTAATTTATCGCCCCAGGAAACACAGTACAATTATGGTAATAAATAATAATAGGATTCAGTACATGACAACATGAATGATGGAGCCTCTCAGAACTCATTTACATTGCTTTGTGTTGCAATCACCCTGCTTCTAATGTAATGCCAAGCAAATGAGCCTTTTTGAATATTGTGCAATCTATTGCAAGTCAACTGGCACAAAACTCACTCAATAAATCATGTTCAAACACATGCCTCTAATGACAGGTAAATCAACAATGAAGTAATTGCATTTAATGTATTGAAATACTGGACAAAAACAGTGACCTCGAAGTGACTTTTTGTAGAGGGTTTGATATAGTTGCAATGGCAAATGGGTCTTTTTTATCGGGCCCTTCTTGCTCAGATGCACACGTGAGAACCGACGATGCTGTTCCATCACACAGCCGTGTTTACAGCACTCCTCCTCCCGGCTGCATTGCTGGGCTCGCTCCTGGGCCCACGTAACCCCTCGCTGAGGATGGATGTGGATAACAAGCAGTGAGGCACTGCAGAGCAGTGTGACTCCATCAGGGCCGCCGGCTCTGCCCATCCGCTGCGCTGGGGTTCAGCGCTGTCGCTTTCAATTGACTTTGTTCTGAGTTTCCCCGATTTCCGTGTTTCATTTGTTGCAATAGAAGAGGGGAAAAGAAGGGCTGGGCTGCAGAGCAGAGGCTTCAGTAGCACCTCCTGTCAGCCCTCCTATGCTTTCTCATGGGTTATTTCTGGGCGGTTGGACAGCCAGGCAATGCACTCCTCCAAGTTCTGCTTAACCAGAAGCTTTGTGTTTGGTGGCACAGCCAGCATTAGAGTTACATCTCCGATTGCTCACGGGATGCTTCTGGGGAGAATGCAGACCTGATTCCCCAGGGCCTTGTGCAGACATCGACACCTTTGCAGAATTTGCCTTTGGGCCCATTTCTGTGGTCCCGGTAGCCCTGGTGGCTCTGTGTGCAGGGGGGAGCTGAGCCAACAGCATGGAAAGGAGAGCTCTGAGCAGAGCAGACCTTCCGTGTTGCCCCATAGAAACAAGGTATCGTGGCAGAGGAACGTTTTAGGATTCTATTTGAGGGCTAATGAAGGAACGGCTTGACAGCTTTTGGCTCCGACTTTCTTCCCTTACCCTTCCCTTGCAAGGGAATTTGTCAGGTGTCAAAGGTCTCCTTGGATTCTTCAGGCAGTGGAAAGGCTTTACATATCCCCAGGCTTGACTGTCTCTGCTGATAGCTCCCATATGATATGAGCTGATTAGCAGAACGTCTAGAGTCAGGACAAAAGAACTAATAGCTCAGTAAAAAGGAAAAGAACAAGAATTTCTCCAATTTTAGAAAATGGTTACCACTTGTATTTACCATCCCATTTGTTCCTCTGCAGCAGGAATGCGAGGCTGCAACAGCCCCGTTTTCCTAGACAAGATTCCTCCAGGACTTCACTTGCAAACACTTCCAGTGTTGATCTTGTGGTGTTTCTGCATTTGTTTGTTGCTGTTGGTTTTGGTGTTTGTTTTGGGTTTGCTATTCTCCCGACTGCTATGATGGTTTCATGCCATCCCAGAAGCACGGCAGGTATTTGCCCTGCACAGCTGTGCATGACAGGGCTGTGCATTATACAGCAGTGCATTACAGAGCTGTGAATTACACTGTGGTGCATTACACATCTGTGTGTTATACAGCTGCGTGTTGCAAGGCTGTGCATTACACAGTGGTGCATTACATGACTGTGCATTACAGGGTGGTGCATTACAGGTCTGTGCATTATACAGCTGCACGTTGCAGGGCTGTGCATTACACAGTGGTGCACTGCACATCAGTATGTTACACAGCTGTGCATCGCAGGGCTGTGCCTTACACAGCAGTGCATTACACGGCTGTGCACACATGCATGCAGCAGACATATATCGGCACGCGGGTCCTGCAGGGTTTGCTTGCACAGATTCTTTCCCCACTCCCCCTCCTGCTGTCTTCCCCGAGCCCCCTGGTGTGAATTAATGTCAGCAGTTTGGCGGCAGGAAATAGACTCACTCCCCTTGTCATTTTATTACGCAGCTCCCAAGAGCCAATAATCAGGCTCTGGCTGTGAAAAGGCCCCGGCTTAGGCAGCTTGATTAATGACTGGGGGTCACCGCGCTCCACCTTTCCCACTGGATCTCCGAGGCACACATACAGCCCAGCTGGAAGTGAACAAGAGTCTGAAAGTGAGGAATAAAGAGGCTGAACAATCAGGAACCGAAAACAGCCGCAGCCAAAACAAAAGGGAGGAAATGCTGCTCCATCCGAGAGCTGTGGGGTTTTTTTCCCCGCGGTGAATTCAGTGGAGCTGCGTTAAGTGGAGGTGGGGATGGGTGCAGCCTGTGGGGGTTTGGGAAAGTTTTTATTTTGGCGTAGGTTTTGGGTAGTGTGAATGCTTCTTTTCCTTCACTGTCCCTCCACCATCCGTTCTGCTACTGAAAACGAGTCCTGTGCTTAGGAAACACCAGGAAAGAGGGAGGACTAAAAAGGGAAAGGAAACTTGAATGGGAGCGAGTGCTGCGAGCACTGCCGCATCTGCAGGCTCTAAGGCCACCCCTGCAGCCTCCCCTGGCTCCTGGGAGAAGGGCAGGGCAGAGGGCCTGCATTTGTACATCATTCCCCAGGAGCAGGAGAAATCCCTCCTGGCGAGGTCATTGGTCTCCATGCTCTGCATGAGCCACATTAGCCCCCAATCTCTTCACTTCCCTTGGTCAACACCTGGTTACAAATTACCTCCTGACCTTACAGATGCGCCGTCCTCTTACTGTGACTTCACCAGTTGCTCCTCTTTATAGGCACAAATGCAACATGCTCGAAGTAGAACGTTTCTCACTGAGGTTTACCTTAATGCATCCCAACTTCGGTTCGCTCTAATGGCAGTGAGTGGCTCAGCTCGCAGCGATGGCGTTGTTGCTCTGCGTTCAAGGCTGTGCAAAAGAGAGATGAAACGTTGCTGCTGCCCTACTTTGCAGAACGAGCAGCGATAGTGGAAGTGGGGGAAATCGGTCCAATAACACTCAAGAAACTGGCAATAAGGGAGGCATGTCAGTCACTGGTGAGAACAGAGGGAGATTTTGGATTTAATTCACCTCAAATTTCAGTTGATTCCGCACAAGTGATTTTTGATTCACTGCAGACAAGAAAAACGCTGATTTGCTGGCTGAGTCAGCTCAGGAATCTCATTTGGGTACGGCAAGTTTTGTTTTGTTGTTAAAATAAACAATGAAAATGTCTTCATCAGAAGAAAAGGTGAAACGCTGCCCTCGACTGAACTCCTGGTCTTTAGGGAGGCAGAGAACATTTCTGTATGTAATTTCCCACTGTGCCAGGCAATTCTATGTAAAACAAGCTGGGCTTTGAGATGGAATGGGAGGGGAAGGAAAACGAACTGGTGTAGCTATAAAGTTTCCCGGACCTTCTGGCTGGCAATAGCAAATCCTCATCCATGAGATCCCCATGCTATGCTCCCTCTGCCCCCCCAGCACCTTTCCCAGCGCTCTGTGCTGCACGGCTTTGTGCCAATGCTTGGGAGGATCTTGAGCAGCGTAGTAGGAAAGACCCCATGGTGGTCACTCCATTTTCCTTTGCTTGCTTTCATCCCATTGCTCACTAGCTTGAACGCATTGGCCCATTCCCCCGCACTGACGTAGCCCTCCCATCACCTCCCAGTTTCCCAACCCCATGCCAGTTGCCAGCCCCATTTCCCCACCTCTCCCCATTTCCCCAGTTGTGTTGGCATCACCCAGCTGGATTCAGGGACCCCGATGTGCAGAGCAGGGAGGTTGGGCTCAGAACTCCATGGGGCTTCAAACAACTCTGCTCAAGATCCAGCAAACCCAATACCCGAGGAAATTAGGTTGCTAGGATCCCGAGATTGTTTATTATGCTCTCAACTTTAATTAGCTGTAAGTAACATCATGTCAGTGTTCTGCCACAAATGTTAAAGCTGTCAAGGCAATTTTACTGAGTCTGGCAGCTTAAATCAGAAACAAGAAAGTCAACATGTCAATAATGGATCTAGACATGATGGATATATTAAAGGGGAAACCTAAAAGTTCTGGACTTCATTATACTGACTTCAGCTCAGAAAATGCATGCCTGAGAAATCTGCACCTCATTGGAAAAGCCCCTTGGAGGTATTGTTCTCAATTATGGGGCACTTCTCCTCACCTTCCCGCAGTTGGTTTTTGCAGTGTGTGCCTTACGAAACGAATTAAGGAGCAGAGCAGGGGGTGGAAATAACCCATCCAGGTTCAATTTCTACCAATATATCTGCAGAGGTGAAGAGGGTACGGTGAATCTGTTGCTCCCCTTTGAAAAGGACTTTAAAATCCCAAAGAGAATGCAGTCAGGTTTAACACCAGCAGTTTTTTCACAGCAGGTGAGGCATTTCCTTGCTGGAATCCAGGAGCTGGTGCTTGGTGCAACACCTGAGCTTAGCAGCTGCCCCCAGGGAGGACTCTGCCTCCTGCCTTCATTGAGACACTTGGCTTTTCCAAAGCATTTCTGTTCCCATTCGCTGCATTTGGTTTGGGATTGGGTCAGTGTCACCCTTCCCCTGCTGGCCGCTCTCTGCAGCCCTACAGATGCTGCTCACACTCTGCAGCTGCCTTTCCCGAAGCTCAGCAGTGTGCTGAGGCCATCACGGGATGACAAATTTGGCCCCCGTGCTCAGCTTGCTTTCCCTTCCATGTTTGGCTCTCCCAGATGTTGTTGGTCATTTCCGGGTTGTAATTAATAACAATAAATCAAGCGAGTCCATCAGGGCTGGCTGCTTCCTGCCACCACTTGGCTTAAAGGGCAGCAGTTTTTTTCCAGATTTTCCAACTGTTGGTCAAGGGAAGCTGTCAGATGGGGGCTGTTGGTTAATAATAAACCCCACCACATTTCCTCCCTGGGAAAGTAACATCTCCACATCTGCTTTTGGGTGGAAACATCTGTTCCGTCCAAGCCTTGTCTGTCTTGAGAAGAGACAGGCATTCTGGGAAAGCGTTCCAGCTGGGTGCGATTTTTGCTTCTTCTTTTTTTTCCCCTTGCCCAGAAATCTTCCTGACATTGCGATGCGCCAACAGCCAGCAGTATCCAAATGTTTGCCAGGCGTTTGCCTCTTGCACAAAGCAGCACCAGCAACCCAGCGAAGTCATGAAAGATGCAACGAGATGGAGGAAAAGAAAAACAAAAGTTCTCTCTTACGGGTGCAAGTATGTAAGAAAGGTGTTGTCAACAATGTGAACACACAGGAGCACAGCAGTTGGGGCTTTGCACAGATGGGAGTCTTGTTCTATAAACAAGTGTCAGTCAACATAGCAGCAAAATTAGGTATGTATTACAGTACACATAGTGGAGTTTGGCCCCGCGGCATCTCACCAAGGAGCAGAAATCCCCACTGCTGCTGTCTGCACGCTGCTGTGGGCTTCAGTTCCTCCAGGAAAAGGTCCACATCTTGCATTGCATCGGTACTGTGTCAGCTGTAGTGACATCTCCAGCACAGCTGAATCGTGGTGTGCTGTGCCGGAGCGCACAAGCAACGTTTGACAGCAGTATTGGCTCAGGTGCATCTCCAGTCTTTACCTTCTTGGCCCAGAAGTGGGTGGACGAGCAGGGAATGCTACCATCTCACTGCCATGGCCAAGCAAGCCCCACTTCACTGGCGCTCCACTTGTGGTTTCACTCCACAACCACTTCAGCTTCCAAGCTCCACTTTCACCACTCATGTTCTAAACATCACCTCCACGTGCTGCTGTCCCATCTGAGAGGCCTCCAGCACACAGTGAGCCATGAGGGCTGCTCTCTGCTGCCAGGCGCTCTGCCCAGAGCCAGCATCCCTCCCTTCCTTGGAAGCTCTGTGCTGTCAGCAGCAGGAGCTGCCCGTCCTCCTGCCCAAGGCTGCGATGGAGAACCTCTGGAAATCCAGGCTGCTGTCCCCAGCTGCTGCCCTCTGCCCTCTCCCCACTCAGAGTGGTGAAAGCAAGCAGCCACTGGCAGTGAGGCTGAGGCTCTCCTTCCTCACCCCGTGGGCGCTCCCTGCGTTGCACTGAACATTTGTTCCTTGTCGCTTGAGGGGAAGAGCACAATGTGTATCAAAGCCAACAATGCTCCAGCAGTGAAAATGAGAGGAGAGATGCTAAACAGCTCAGGAAGGGATTGCGAGCCTCGGAATGATGAAGTGGAGAACCGCAGCAGTGTGGCTGCAGAGGATCCGGGCCAATTATTTATTTTCCTGCGGTCTCTGTTGCTGCAAACAGAGGCGGCTGTGGACACATCCGTGCCCCCGGCACAGCCCTGTGCTCCCAGCCCCGAGCGTATGGCAGCTCTGTGTGTGCTGGGAGAGATGTCACCGGGAGCTCCATGCCCCGAGGCCCAGCAAGAAGTGTGAGGAGTCAGTAGGAGCCCTGCCAGGCGATTGCCTGACTTTGGATTTTCTTTCATCACCTTTTTTTTCCCCTTCTTTGGATTGCAAAGGATTCCGGGTGGCAGAGATTGTACAAAGAAGGGAGGGTGTGGATCAGGCAGATCGTGCACGTCGGCCCTGAGGTGGCCCAGCTCACCCTGCATGCAGAGCAGAGCTGTTGGTGTATGTGCAATTAGCCGGGGCTGGACGGTGTGCAGCACCAGCAGAGTGAGTGATTGCCCAGGGCAGCAACACAGCAGCCGCTGCCTCTCTGTAGGCATTCTCCAGTCAGTACTGCGCTTTGCTTGAGCTGGGAGCCGTGCTGCCGCTGGGATATGGGATGCAGAAGTAACCAGCACAGGGAATGCCATCTATTTCCCAGAGTGGAAGGGAGGGATGCACAGTACTTTAAGGAATTAACTCTGGGAGCAGCAGGGAAAGAATCCTCAGCGCATCCCCACCAGGAGTGCCTTGATAACACAGAACATCATCCTCCCACCTCCTCCTCTGGGAGTCCCAAGGTGCCTCCCAACCTCAGCAGATTAAATGCTGCCACAGTGCTATAATCACCTCCAACACAAACCTGGGGAAACTGAGGCATTTTGAGGTGCTCTGTGCTCCAGAGGAGCTGCTGGAGGAGCAGAGCTGGAACACTTTACTCCCTGCTGCTCCCCCTCCATCCCCAGCCCCAGTGCCCCTGCACTCTCCCTGCCTGGCATGGTGAATTCCACGGCAGAGGAGGATGTGTGCAGCATCCTGCTGCCTCCATTCGTGGAGCAGGACAGGGCCCGCCCGCTCCCCTGCTCTCCAGCCATGTGTTGTACCCCATGAGCTGGCTTGTGGCATTTATTAGCGGAGCAGAAAAGTGCTTGCCTCATCACAGAGAGCAGCTGGAGACAGAAAGGTTTTCAAAGGCATGTGACTGACCTCTACCTCGGCTGCTGGGGGCCGCGGATTGCCGACTCAGTGGAATTTTTTCTTCTTTCCTCCATCTCTTTCTCCCTCTCCCGTTCCTTTCTGCAGTGTCCTGACCTTGTGAGGCCGTGGTCTCCCCCCGATCCATCTCCCAGCGCTCAGTCTCTCCTGTGAACTCATGCTGGGAGATTAATTGCCACTATCGCCCCTAATCCATCACACTTCCCAAAGATTGTTTTGACATCTAGTTAATTTTTGGCTGATGATTTATCAAATTCTTATTACCGTGCTCTGAAGGGGCTCATTTATTGTGTTGATTCATGGTAATGATAAAGGGGAACCTTTTTGAATTTTAACTACATTCCCTCATGTTCTTCCCAGCACAGCTGAAGAGGAAAAAGGGAAAAAATATAGCTGGGGACTCTTAATTCCGAGAGCAAAAAGGGGAGGGGAAAAAAAAAACCTATCCTCCATTATTTGTTTGAGAGCCAAAAGTCCTAAAAGAGGTTAATATATATTAAGACATATTTTTAGAGTTCTGGTCTGGACTGTGTTTCAAGAGCATCCCCCCAAGGCTCTTTAAAACATTTATTGCCCTGTAATATTACCTAAATGTCTACTACCATTTTATTCAAATAGAAGTTAATGCTAAATGATGTCAGTCATGTACCAGTGGAAATGTAAAACATGTCTCTCTGCCAGTCCATATGGCAATTCCAGCTTTTAAAAGTACACAGAGAATTTTCTGCAGCCCTCTATGTCATTCCCCCATCTTTGTTCCCACCTATTTTTAATTTGCTGCGCAGTTTTTAATAAGCCCAGATGGTAAAGGAAACACAGTAAATGTCCACTCTCTGTTTCTCTCCAGGCAGCTCAGAGAGTCGGAGCCCTGAAAGGAGGGGAAGGAATGTGGCAGCAGTTTGCTGGCTCCGTGGATGGGTTTGGAGTTGCAGAGCTGCTGTAGGGTGTGTGCTGAGCAGGGTCCGATGGGTTGGGGTCACAGAAGTTAATGGGAGGGATGCTCCTGTGCTCAGAGCACAGCCCCAGGAGCCTGGGGGAGAGCTCCTGGCTCTGCTCTGGTCCCTCCTTTGTGACTCCAAGCAGTGATGTGTGCTCTGCATCCCTCGGTTCCATACATGTGAGCGGGGAGGATAACCCAGCTCTTTCTCCACCTGCCTGTGCCACAAACCGAACCTTGCACGGCCATTGGGGTGGAGGATGCACCCAGGACAACGCTGCCCAGACCTGGCACAAATTGGCTGGGAGCTCCTGGGGTTGTTTCATCAGGTAGGGCAACTTCCTCAGCAGCTTCCATCGAAGGGTGGTGGTGTTAGATGGGAAAAACAGGGCGAAATGCCCAGAAAAATATCTGGTTTTCTGTTTTCCTTAGAGAAGGTCCCAGAATTTAACAAAAATAATGATTTGAAAATACTGATGATCCATTCATTGCTCTAAAAGCCAGGTCCTACCCCAGTGCTGGGGTAAGCCTGAAGTGGGGCGGAAGCTCCTGCGAGGCTGCTCACCTGCATCGTGTGCTCTATCTTTTATTTTTCTTATTTCTCTCTTCTCCCCCTCCTCTCCCTCCCCCTTCCTCCCTCCCCCTCATCCTCTGCGCCTCTCATTTTCCATCCCTTTAAATGAGGTCACCCTGACTGAATGAAGGACGCAGAGAGCGGGAGAGGTCACGCATTAGCACTGCTATAACTGCGCTGCTACTGAAACCAGGCAAGTCATCCATCACGGCCTCCACTACTCCATTAGGCCCCGCATGAAATATGCCCTGCTCTGGATCGCGCGGCCATACATCTCCCCGTCTAGACACCTTCCTGTTGTGTGAAGATCAATGCCGCGCGGTCATGCATCATGTGTCATCCAGTAGCCCTCACTCTAATAATCGTGTCTATTCTCCAGTCTGCAGAATAAATTATGGGCACTGTGAAAGTACTATATTATTCAGCAACCTTGGTCACTAATGGATTATTGGTTTATTGGCTGATAATGTGAGCTCCTTTTCTTTTTTTTTTTTTTTTGGCTGGATCCCGTCTTTATTTATTTATTTTTTCCACGGTTATTATTCTGAATGATGGCCCATTTGGGTTCTCATCCGCAGGCTCTCACCCTCACAAAGCAATTGTAATAATAAAGCCCTTTGACCGTGGGCCTACTGCACTGGCTCATGCTTAATAAGGATGGCTTTGGCTGGAATAGAAGTCAGATCTCTCTCTTTAACAGTTTGGTTTCCCCTTCCCGTTGGACTTTATTCCCTGACCCCTTTTCGTGGACCTATGGAACGGTTGGGTTGGAAGGGACCTCAAATACCACCAGATTCCAACCCCTACATCAACCTGCTGCCAACCACTACATCTTGTGGCCCAGGGCCCCATCCTGCCTGGCCCTCAGCACCTCCATCGGTGGGAATGGGACACTGCATGAAGGGGCTGGGAGCAAAGAGCCAGGAGGTTCCCTCCAGGTGCCTGCAGGCTCTGCTGGTGATGGCACTCATCACCCACTGGGCTGGCAGGTGGCACAGGAGGAGGAGGAGGAACCCCGTGGGGAGGAAGGGCTGGGCAGGGCCGGCCGGACCCGTCTGGCACAGCGTTAATTGCCTGTAAGAGTGCTGCACTGCTCCGCCGTGCCTGCCGCAGTGTCAGCTGCTAATTTGTTGCTGTTTGTTTGTACATGACAGTAATGTGTTTACCTCATTAGGGGATGTCAAAGTTCCCCAAATCTGTAGCTGGGAGATTACGGATTTCCTTTGCTGACACGCGGAGGAAGCACAGCAGACGAGAGAGAGGGGTTTTGGCAGCGGGATGGAGGCAAAGCGGAAGGATGCGTTAACCCTTGGAGAGCTCATTCTGACCAACAGAAAGTCACAGCCTTCCTGGGAAGGGGCTGCTGCTGCTGTTACCCAAACCAGAGCCGCGTGTCAGGCCGTGGCCATTAAATCCCCTCGGACACCACAGCAAGGACTGTGATGTAAAAGCTGCAAAAGCTCTTAAAGCAAGGACATGAAAAAGAATGGGCATATAAAGAGAGATTAGAAAACAGCCTCCATACATCGCCCTCAGCTGCTCAAACCACTGCCAGGTCTGCGTGCAGCTACTCATTGAGCGGCCGTTTTCCATTAGTTACGATTAAACTACCCTGCAGTTAGTTGTTTGTTCACTCTTTTCCTCCAACCAGTTCTAATGTTGGCCATAATTATTGCAGTGGTGGAGGAGTCCCTCAGACAGCCCTGCCTTCCCCCTTGGTGGGTTTGAAGCTGGCCTTGGCCACATCCAGCACCTGCGATGGGCTCTGGGTAAGGCCACCAGAGGCTGCAGATCTTGGAGTTGCCTTCCCCTGTTTGATGACATTGGACCTCGGTGACTTGTGCCTTCCCTTATCCGATGGCTTTCACACCTGTCTGGTTTACAGGACGGCTCTGAGAATTAACTAGTTAAGATTTTGCTGATTATTCTGAAGCTACTAGAGGCTACTGCTGCCTGTGTTGTCTGCCAACACATCACATTCATCACCTTCCATGTGAATGAATTCCTAGGATGCTGTCCAAACTGACAAGAGGAGCAGGGAATACCTCCTGTGAGGGCAGAAGGAAGGCGTTAGGAAACTAAAGGAGCAATTCAAGAGCCACATCCCACTCCCACATCCCTGTTTTCATGGTCCCCCATGCTGCTGGAGCTCAACAGTGCCATGCACCCATCCCTGCAGCATCGTGACTGCAGCTCTTGGAGGAGGGAAGGGAAGGCCGGAGGGATGGGATGGGAATGTTTGCCTTTGCTTCATAGGGTCAATGCAGCACATGCTGGGAATTCCTCAGCAGCTGGTGCCTGACAGGCAGAGGGAGTATCTTGGGAAAGATCTCTGCAATTGGCTTGACGGGAGCTGCTGGTTCTGCTTCCTCTGAGACACAACTCCAGCACCACATTTGACTCTGCTGATCAGATAGGAGCTGCATTACAAGGCAATATTGTGGTTTCCCTTAATGTCCTGCCAAACTACATTTGTCTTCTCATTCCTTCCCCACCCTGCCTGAGCTGCTCGGGTCGCGGCATGGAGAGAAAGCCTTCCTTGTGAGGAGGAGGATGGAGCTGGGGCTGATTGGAGCCCTGATGTTGAATCGAGGTTGATGAGTGTGTTTTATATTAGCCAGAAATGAGGCAGAATAACGTAGTTAGAGGTACTTGAACTGGTTCCTATAAAGAGATCTTGACCTGAAAGGATGCGCGAAGAGCTCCACAAGGCTGAAGAAGCAGTGATGAAATCCTTGAAGGTTTCCAGTTAGTATTTCCAAAACCATCAAGAACGTGGCTCAAAACAGGTAGCCTTCCAAATACGTAAATCCAAGTGAGGAGCAGGGCAATGCGATTGATTTGGCTGAGTGCTGTTCGAGGCCTGGAATGGTGATGTTTGGAGGGCTGAGGAATGGCTGTGCTTGGGTCTTGGTGCTACAAGGAGCAGCCCTGTGTGGGCAAAGGGCAGGAGTGCAACAGCCAGTTCTGTCCTTCTTATCACTTAAAATCAGTGAGGAATTGCAGCAATTTGTTCGTGTGCCTAAACACTGCTGCCGAGGTCTGCTCACAGTCATCCTGAATCATCTCAGTGTAGAGGAGAAACCAAGTAAACAGCAACAGCCACATCAGACCCTGAGCAGCACCAGCCAAAAATATTGCTGCGTGGCGGTTCCAAGTGCCATCAAGCATATGGCTAGCAAGGGCACTTTGTCATCTCTGCCTAGCAGGACTGAAATACTGTGCCGTCAGCTTCCATCTGCATCTGTCAGTGGAAGAAGGCTTCCATCATACAACCTCTGTAGGTAGCAAAGGAAAAAGGTACTCTAAGGTACTCTGTTTTCTCCAAAAGTTGGTAGAAAGGCCAGGCAGTGGCTTTGCTCAAAGCATCAGGGTACAGGTGGTAACAGCCAGAAGGTGTTGTGGCCATGGAGAGGTAGGCTGAGCCCCAAAGAATTACATAGAAGCTCGTGCTGATTTTAATTATACATAAAATCAGATGGAAACACACATACACACATCTGGCTGTGCAGAGGCACGAGCACATGTGGCCATTAGCACCCAGCACCTGCACACATGGCTAACAACTGCCAGCAGGCATGGCCATGGGTCTGCATCGTATCAGAGCGTGTGTGCATGGGGAGGGGAGAAAAAAACTGAAGAAGGAAATGGACTGAAACCTCCCGGCTTTCCTCCGTCTGCTGCTCCTGAGATCTCTTTCCTTGAAATTGCTCCTTGCCACAGTGATGTAGGGCTTGCAGGGCTGCTTGGGACCCTCTATCCATCTTCTGCAGTCAGAGAGAGAGGAGAAAGGGGGAACCCCCCAATTCCTGAGTGCGTTTCTCCATTTGTTTGATCCATAGCCATGGCCCTCCACCTGCAGAATCCCTCAACTATCACATTTCTCCTGCTCTGGCCGATAACGAAGATAATTGTTTCATCCACTTTGTCAAGCTGAAATGAAAAGAGGGCAAAGCAAAATGATGCCATCATAAATCATCAGGCTGAGACAGCAAAAAAAGGACAAGATAGTGACTTCATTAAGGGTTATGTATTGTGTCATTAAGTTGGCAGGGGTCACCTTTCATGTCACGCAGCAGCCCCATGATGCATTGCCGGCTCCTCTTTCCAATAAAATTAAACGTAGATGTAAAACTGATTAGGCCGTGTTTGCTTCAGCCCAAGGCAAGGGAACTGCACGGGGAATAATTGATACAAGATCGCGACTGATTTGTAATGGCAGCGATTTCTCTTCCTGGTCATTTCTTCGCTGACCTTGCCCATTAAAATAAGCCCAGCTGCCTTGAGAAGAGAGACGCACGTTCCCCCCGTCCTCCCCCTGCCTGGAATTCATTTCCTCACTCCGCTTCCTCGGGTTTCTCACTCAGCATCCCCGCAGGTTGGCGGCCCATGGCTCAGTGTGATGGGGCACAGCCCCTGGTGCCTTACTGGTGTTGTTGGTACCTCCATCCTCGCATCACTCCCTGGTTGTGGCACTGCGCTCCTGCCTGGAAGGCTCTGCCGCCCTCCTGGCTCCGCCGCGCGCTGCTTGCTCCTTGGATGCCCTTTATTTCCCCTTTCCTTCCCCTGCAGCATCAGTCTGACAGCACAGTGCCCACGACAGCACTCCATGCTTCACAGGAGCCTCCCTGGTGCCCCATATGTTTCAGTGCCCAAGGAGCCTCAGCGCATTTACGCTCCCACCACTCACAGCGCTGTCAGGAAGGGGAGGGAAAGCGAGCGCAGTCCGGGGGTGAAGGTGGAGGCAGCACCAGGATTTTAACTTCTGCTTGCACTTCCCTGCAGGGGGATTGAAAGAGGAAAAATACGATGCTCAGCTGGAGCGCAGCACAGAGCTGGAAAACGTTCGACCTGGGTGGCTTTCAGAGGGATTACTTATCCACTTACAGCTAAATATGTGTTTACATGATCTGATGGAGCAGAACTCTCACTTGCAACAACTGTGCCTCATTCTTGATGCCTTTTGGCCAAGGTTTTCCTAAGTGGCTTCTGGATTTGGGGCACTCAGTCTGAGAGAGGGCCGCAGTTTGTGAGCAATGCCGTTAAACCGTGCTGGAAAGCTGCCTCGAGGGATGGTGGAGTGGATTCCTCCTGTGGCCACAGAGCACGCTGCAAAGCCCCAGCCCTTATTTGGGGATGGGTTCAGGGCCCCCCTGCTCCCCTCCTTCACTCAGGTCAGGGAACCTCCCAGCTCTCAGGCAATGGGATTGATTGAGCCAAGTGCTCGCAGTAATGGCACTGGAAGGAAGCAGAGTAAATAACAACAGCTGGATCCCCTTTGCAATGAAAAACTATTAGAGAGACAGAACCAGTAAAACAAACACCATTCCATGCGTCAATCTGAGACATAAGAGCTAAAAATACATAGAGGGAGAGACCACGCACCAGAGAGGGGATGCAAAAGCCTTATAAATGGAGAAGTGAAAAACACCCATTTCCCATGCAATAACTAATACGGTGTGGAACAAAGGAGCTGAGGAGCTGAGACCTTCTCTCCATAAACAACCAATGGAAGTATAAGCATTTTCTGGGGCGCAGATGGCTGATGCTTAGATTTTATTATTCTTTTCTATACATTTGACAGCTAAATTCAGTCATTTGTGAACAACGTGGCCATAAGAATGAGTAACAATGATTGGAGGTATCTTACTTCTGTTTTAATGGGCTCTGGAGTGATTCTCCGGAGCTGCTCCAACCCATGTGGGGAGGAGGGAGATCCTCCAGCAGATCCTCAGTTGCTGTTTGCAGACCTCACAACAGCAGAATTCCCCCAGTTTACACCGCTGGGAATGGGGCCTGGAGGGCTCCTGCAGTGCTGGCTCCAAACTCTAAATAACGCTGTCCTCAGCTGCACTGTTTGGGATTTGTTTGCAGAGCCCCATTGCAGGCAGCTGTCTGCAGAGCACTGCCTGGGACAGGCACAGGGGTGGGCTGCAGAGATTTTATCATCTCTTCAACTTTTCCCCTTCTTTAATTATTTCAGCTATGTCAAAGCGGAGCAGAGGGTTTTTTCAGCAAGCAGAACAAGTGAGGCATTCCTTGCCAACCTTCATCATTCTTGTAAAACTGTGAGATTGAGGGGTGAAGTACATCTGCATGAGAGCGGGAAGGGGCTCTGGCCGTCTGCTGCAGTTTTGGTCTGTTTTCATCCACAAACTGCCCATAAAACATAGATGAAGCTGTACTTCACTTTACCTGCCTGCACAAGGTACCTCACCAACATGAACTGCTTTGGGATCCTGGGATCGAGGAAATCCAAGGTTTGCTTTCTGTTCTCAGCAATGTAAATCTTTATGGGAGTTTGTATAACCCTTCTATGGACACCTGCACTATGATAGCACAAGGGAATGAGCTTTGCTCTCTGTCCATCTCAGTGTAAATGAGCATTTGGGCCTCAGGTTGAGGAATTTCCCCAAACCACGGGGCCGACGTTTGCAGTGGGTGGAGGAGAGCAGTTCCTGGGGGTGAGTTCCCTGGGTACCCAAGGATTACTTGGCTGGGAACTCGCTTAGGGGCAGATCCTAAATCATACAGCTCAGTGCTGCGCATCTGCTCTTCAGTGATGTGATATTAGGTGATATTTAAAGCTAAAGCCGGCTCTGGTGGTGAGATTTACCAGGTTGGAAAGCAGAGCAATAAGGCACCACGAACGGGAGCTTCAGCTGAAGGTGGAAATCAACTGCTTTGCAAAAAAAAAACAGGAAAAAGAAAGCACATATATTGTCAAAAGTCCCATCCGGAGGGCTTGGGCTATGCAAGGTGGGGATTTCCATGCTCAGGCACAGGGTCCCAGCGAGCTGCAGGGGCTCAGAATAGACCCAGCAAGTGCTGCAGCGACCGAGCGCAACGCGGCACAGAGCTGCATTCCATCCACACCTCTGACCTCCCAGCATTTAGAACAGACATCCTCCGAGATGGATGCACACCCGCAGGGACGGTGAGAAAGGGCACAGCGCATTCCTGCCGCGCTCCCCCGCTCCGCTCGCGGCCTCTCCCACCGCCAGCACTCTTTTAGTGCCAATTGTAACAGAGCCAGAAGACACATTGGGAAAAAACTGGGGGCTCATTAAGTAGATCAAATGTTAAGGTAACATTATGTGCCACGGTGCGTCCTGCAGGCTGCTGGGGATGGTCGCCAGAGGTGGCTGTGATGAGCTCCATTTCTGCTCCTTCGCAGGGCTGCAGGAATCAGCGCTGTGCCTGAGGCTGCAGCAGAGCTCCCCACGCACTGCCCTCAGCCCATGCACGGGGTGTTATGCCAGCTGTTCCCAGGAGCTGTGGGCTGCATGAATCCAGAGGTGCCAGGGTGCACCAGGCACCGCATAGCGAAAGCAAGAGGAGCCGAGGTGATCCCTGCTCCCAGCACCACATCGCCCAGCACCTCCATTGGCTTCTGCCCAATTCATGCCACGGAGTCGGGATGGTGAGCTCTGATCCCAGAGCGATTTTTCTTAATGTCTTTATATAGATGAGTTAACTCAGAGCCTTTCCAACACAAGCATGTTTTTCTGTTCCTTCATCCTGACCTTGGCATTTTCTTTCTCCACTCCAAGTTCTCTGCTGTCCTCTGGCCAGCTTTGCCTCTCATTTGTCAATGTTATTATTGAATTTTCAAATGCCAGTAGTGCACATAAATCAATGGCTGGCTTCTCCCCAGTGGCATATCCCTGCCACATGTGGTCATTCATTTTTTTTAATAAGTCCTCCTCTCCTTTCACCCATTTATAAAAATGCATCTTGTTCGCCTGCCGCCGTCCATCATCCGGTGAGTCCAGCTATTTGTTGCCCCTGAGTGCTTATTCATCAACGTTTTCAAAAGCAAAATCACTCTTCGCCTCCTGCTCTTATTGTGCCATCAATCTCGACTGGGGATCAATAAACCTCACTTTTGCAATTTTTCCCCCCATCGTCCTGCACTGGCTTTCCCAAAGTCTGGTGGTTGTATTTACATTTCCAACTGATCACCAGGAGCAGGGCAGTGACAGAGCCCAGCAGCAGGATGCTTTCATTTGCTCCCAGCACGGCAATAACTCGGCTGGCATCGCTCATCCCACCTGGAGACCCCAAGGATCGAACGCTCATCTCCTTCCTTCTCTTCTCAGCCTGGGGATTCCGGATGGGGTGAAGATGAGCCCTGGCCATGAGCTTCTGGCAGACATCAGCCCTGGGGATGGGGAATGGGTGAATATTCTTCTTCTAAACCGAATTTAAATGACAAATAGGTTTTCGCTCAGAACTGAAATTGCCATTGAAAAGTCATTTTTATGGGGTTTTTTTCCTTTGTTTTTCAATAATAACAATCAAAACTAAAACTTTTTTTAACTTTCCTACTTCAAAAACACTCCTAAAAGCATGACATTTATTTCTGAGGCTGTTTCCAAGAAAACAGACCGTTTTCTTTTTTGACCAGAAATGTTTTCCAAAGCTGAATATTTTCACCTGCCTTCTGAAAAAGCCGAACGTTGCTGTTATCAGCTTTATCTTCTTGTTGACTTTCTAAAGCCCCATCTGAAAGCACTTCCAGCTTCTGAGATTTGGCACCCCGTGCAGATAAAGGGACTTTGGTTTGTGGTAATCACAGCTGTGATGGAGCGCGTGGAGATGGGGCTCAGCCCCATGGGTTGGAGGTGGCCGTGCCCCCCCTGCACGTTGCGCTTCCAGCCCTTTTCTGCATTCACTGGAGACAGAGGGAGCCTGCACTCCTCAGCCCTTCCCTAACAAGGCCAGGAATGGGATGTCCCAAACTTTTCAACTGGAGAAACCTGCATAAAGGAGAAAAGCAGCAGACAAAATCGTGTGCCGAGGCAATAAATTCCAGCCGCAATCACGAACATTTTGTGGTTTGACACTTAATTGATTAACTAATTTGAGGCAACAAGATTTAGTGTAGCAGCAGATTAGTGTGGAAGGGCTGATGAGGCCACGTTCCCATCTCCAGGCAGCGCTGGCTGCAGGAGCAGCAGAGGAGATCCCCCATGGCCCAGCACCGGGGGAGCGCAGCGGAAAGGTCAGGCGCTGACTTATCAGCATAGACAAAATCCCTTCCTATAATATATGTGTTTATTCTCAAATTAAATATATTAATGTATTATTTGTTCTTAAAATGTCATTCAATAGATAGTAGGCTTAGGTTTCCTGGCAGACCTTTGAAGCTTAAAGAGTAATGTAATAATAGTACATTAATCCATAAGCTACGCAGCCTTCTCCCAGCAGACCCCAAACTCCAGAACTGGCTCCGAAGTGCTGAATTTGCTGCATCTGTTTCTAGGAATTTCTGTCTAACAATAGTGGGTTTGTTGGAGGCTGCTCTGCCCATTCCAGCATGAAATGCTGCTTTTCTCCTCCTCCATCTGTTCGGCATTAACATTTGGGCACCTGTACATGGTGTTTCTGGGGGCAAAGGCAGGTGTCCCTCCCCATAGCCACTCACATTGTGGTTCCCCTGAAGCGGGGTGGGCTCCCAGCACCAGATCCCACTCCCCACAGCCCTGCTGAGAGCCGGGCTGCAGAGCCAAGGTTTGGTTTGGGCCGAGCCCCAGCTTGAGCTGGAGGAAATGCTGCATTTGGACTTTTCCCCAGGCTGAATTCTTGGCACAAGGAAATCATCTCTTGGAAAAAAAAAAAAGAAGTCTTGAAAGAATGTCTCCATCTTCTCCTCCAAATCATCCATCCATCTATCTGTTTGTCTGTCTAGAGATGATAGCTTGATAGCTCTCTAAATGCCAAACCTGATGTTTTGGAGAGCTTGGAATCCTTCTCTGAACCGCTCTGATTTTAATTCTGCAAGTCTTAATACTTGATTGACAAATACAGCTAAACAATCCATCACAGTCGCCTTATCTAAAAAATGTAACCTTTTTCTGTTTATGGAACACGCACATGTGGAACATGTTTTCCTTTTACTGTCTATTTATTCCAGACAGTTCGGTGCATTTTTGTTTTTGTATTTCGCACTGGTTTTGCTGGCTTCTCCAGCCTTCCCCTGCCGCACCTTTCACCTCTGGTTCCTGGAAAAGAGGCTCAGTGCAAACAACCCCGGCTGTGCGTGGATGTGGGGCTGAGAGGAGGGACCGTGGAGCCATTGGTGGGGCAGGGAGCTGCAGTGCTGCGGGGCTCAGTGCGGACAGGTCACGGATGGGCTGCAGAGCGCCGGGCGCTGCCACGACGATGGCGGTTCTCATTGGTGCGCTGTAAGGGAGATGGGAACCCTCCCTCGTTTCATGCGGTGTTGGTGGGCTGCCAACGCAGTGGGAGCACCTGACAGAAATTGATGTTGAGGTTTTGTTCGCCGCTGTGGGTGTTATTGCTGACGGTGTTGACAATTATTAAATTATGGCTGCTGCTCTAGCGATAGTCAAAGTAATGTTGGTTAATTGCTAAGGCAAATTAATGGCTTTTGCAATTCCAACTTTGAGGAGCAGCTTGATGGAGGGGTGATGCTGAAAGAGTTAATGCTATGGGGAGGGACCCACACGGTCCCGCTGCTGCCCCACTCCCATCCCAACCCCACCCCACCCGACGCCGCGCTCTCCAGCCCTGCTCACAAGTGGCAAATATGAACATAAATCATGGCTGAAGGGAGCGGGTTTGGCAGGAAGGAGATCCCACCCCGCTCTGCTTCCCAGAAGCTCCCACTGCCCCGCAGAGCGGAGATTTCCTGAGGTGACCCCGGATCCCGGAGCCACAAAGGTCACAGAGGGAACATGCTGGGATCCTTCTCCTCAGCCCTTGTAATGGTATTAGCAATGACTGTTTCTTACTCAATCATACTCCCAAAGGATTTTCAATAAACTTTTTATGTGCCATAACTGTTACATTAAATAAAGCTGAAAGTATTGAGTAAACTGACTGTAAATCACTTTAGATGCCTTGGAATTACATTAAGTGTGAGAATTATGGATCTTTTGCTGCTCGCAGAAACAGAGAGACGACAGAGCCAGAAATTTTTATGCTGCCAACCCTTCTGAGGGTTTTTTTAATTATTTCTTCGTGCCATACAAGAGTGTTCTCCTTCTGTCCATGGCTCTTCCAGGGACGTGTGGGGGCTGAGCTCTATCCCTGTGGTGTAGGATCTGGTGGTGCCGGGGGAGATTTTCCCTTCCAACCAAGCTGGGTTGGCTGAAGCCTGGAGCTGAATGCTGGGGCAGTGTGGTAGAGTTGAAGAGCTCTATTGCACTGAGAGTGGTTTTCTGTTGGTAGCCCAGCAGGCAATGCTACATCTACACAAATATATTTGGATATAAACACCTTTAGGCATCCCAGAGTCAGCTTCAGTGTATGTTCCATTCAGCACCCAGTGGAGAGGCAATGCAATAGAGCAGGCAAAGAACCTTATGCTCCAGGAAAGGGGAACTGCTCCTTTCCCCATCCCACCCCCTCTCCCAAACAGAGCACAGCAAAGCCCTCTCCTGCCAGCAGCCGCCCGATGAGAAAACAGTGAGCAAAGGGCTCCCAGTGGGAAAACCTCCTGTTCTGCTGATCTTGTAAATCAGCCGAATTCAGCATGTCACAGGCACGTCCTACAACTCACAAGACAATGCCCAGATTTTTGTAGTGCAAAAGCATATTAACCTTTGTGTACTCTTGCCGGGTTTCGACAAAAGATGTCTGTTAAGAACTGCAGGGCTCATTGTAATTGCTTGCCATGTGGGTAAATGATCCGGAGCTGTGTGAAGATAAGAAGAAATTGCTAAAGGCAAATCACCTGGGTTTTATTATGCTTGCCCTAAAAATAATTAGCATGGCCTATGAAATCATACTGTGAGGGGGTTTGTTTCAGCAGGAAACCATAACCTATGCATTGTGGCTTTCTTTCTGGGGAGCTGATCTTTGTAGTGGTGTCGATGGGTCTCTTTCTGTTGTTTTCTTTTTAACTGCAGTAAAAGAGAAATGAAGGGGCTGGGATTGCTGTGAATAGCAGCGAGGTGCCAGGTTGGCAGCCTGTGGGATCTGGGCTGGGTCCTGCTGGAACCAGAGCCTGACCTTAAGGAAATCCCTGCCAGCATCCATGGGGAATGCATCTCTGTGCTGCTGCCCCAGGCGCTGCTTCTAACACAGGATCACGGGTTGTGTGCTATCCACCAGGCATAAATCCACCACCTCTTCTCGGAGCAAAATGTTGTTTTCCATTTGCTGCATCTATCCGGGACCGTGGAAATATCAAGGTCACGAGAGAAAGCAGGGAGTAAAAAAACAACCACACACAAAATTACAGGCTTGCTGTTTTCAGTGCTCGCTGCTCGCAGTTCGGGGTGGGTTGCAGGTGATCAGAGCTCTGAAAAGCATTTGTGCACAGACGGCATTACCAACCCTGAGCACCAGGAGCCCTGAGTCAGCTGTCCTCAGCATCACGTGCTGGGGCTTAAATAATGAGGTATCCAGGAGCAGTAAATACGGGGCCGCTCGCCTGAAGCCTGCGGGGATTTTCAGGCTACGTTCCAGCAGCTGTTCTATGGCAGCCGATGGTTCCCCTACACCTGGGCACAGTGAGGTGCCTATGAGCTGAATGAGGACTTGTGGGGCTCCCCAGGCTCCCACTGCTGCCACCCCCCATCTTCAGCTGCACCAACGCAGGGTAAAAGCCCCCCAAATTCCTCCCAGAGCGATGTGTGGCTCCAGCAGTAACTCCCCATGTGACATACAGCCCATCAGTGCTGGTTCCCCGTCTTCTTGGTTCTGACACAGTTGTTTTTCTCTGTTTCATTTCCCGGTATTTGCTGTAATCCTTATGTAATCCTGGGAGATTATTTCTCATGGCACAGCCAGTAATTTATGGAGTTCTACTCTGTGTTTTCTCTATGGAGAAGATGAGGAGAAGAAGGGCCGCTGCCTTACTAGTTCACAATGTTCTGATATAGCTCTCTCTTTGGGCTGCATGCTTCCATGTATCTCTGATGGATTTAAGTGGGTCTCCCAGCCAGAAAGTCACTGTGCTTAGAGCTTCTCTCAGGTCCCGGGGGCTGCGGTGTTTATTTCCCTGTGACAATGGTGCACAGATGTGGATCTGATCTTCTCTTTCCATAATGCATCTGAAGTTGGGGTAACATCAGTTCTCCCACTTGATTCTTCATAACGTTTAACCCCCATTGACTTGCTGTTCCAGCAGCTCTCCACAGAAGCACGTGATGGTTTCCCCAGTGGTTGTTTGTACTGCTTTGCAATGGGACAACCAGTTTTGCTTTGTGTTATTTGCTTTCGTTTGGCTGGGTCAGTAAGCACCCAGCTGGCTGCCCATCAGCATGAGGTCTGGTGTGAAATCCATCTCGTAATGAAAGCAAAGCTCTGGAGGGCTCAGGTGGGACATGAGCTGAAGTAGCAGTTGGTGCATTCAGACTCCCATCCGTTTATAGGAGGCCAAAGGAAATACAAAGGAATCGACATGGAGGCAGATTGTGCTGCGCTGCCCCTGGAGCTCTGCAGGTGCCACTCATGTACCTCCCACATCTGAGGGCTCCTCTTTGTGGTGTTGGGACTTCGGTGCCTCCAGGGCCACCGGAATGTCAGCAGTCACTGCTATCCCTCTGGGAAGGGACGGCCACGGGCTCTTGGGCTGCTTTTCTGAGCTGGCTGAGAGACTTGGAATGCTGTGCTCATAGGAGGAGCACCCATTGCAGACAGCTCCTTCCTGGGGTCCCTCCGTGTTGGCTTTGCCCAGCTGCTTTCTGAGCTTCCTTCTAAAGGCCGTAAATATCCTTTTCTCCACCATTACACATTCTGAAACAATGGATTCCCTTCTGCAGCCACTTGGGCTGGGCTTATTAGGCAAGGAAGTGAGTTCCTGTAGCAATATTCACTCGAAAAACAGAAACACGCTGCTCCGTCATTTGGGTTGCAATGAAGGTAAAAATACAAGCAGCCTTCTGAACATGCACAGAGCAGACAGCAGCCCATTTCCAAAGAGACTCCATTTCCATCAGCAGGATGGGGTAAGGAACTCGCAGAGGTGAGCACAGGGAGGCTGGTGAGCTGCCCTGTATGGTGCCCCAGTCTGAGCCAGGCTTGTTCTGAAGCTGAGAAGCTGGGAGATGGAGCTCTGTGTGGAGGCAGGAAGATTGATGGGGAGCTGGTAGGCTTCCTCTGACACAAGTCCCCCTGTGCTATTCAATGCCTCACTAAGCTCCCAAGTCTCAGAAACAATGCTAGCTCAGAAACCAGCCAGGGAATCCCTTTCCTTGCTGATCATGTATTTTTCTGCAGTAAAACACTGTAAGAAAGGCATTAAATTATATAAACCACAACAGTGTTCAGTCCTTATAGCCCTCAGTGACTTGGAGGCACTAAAGACAATGTGATGTAGCTGTGGAGCAGTTTCCACGCTCTGGATTTGTGTTATTAAATACCAGAATAAATAGTCATTTCAAACCCACATCATTTGTCAGCTCTTGAGTTATGGCTGCTTTGGTAACTTAGACACCCTCTCCTGCCAAGTTCCCATGCTCTTTGTTTTGAATATGTATAATTTTATGTGTTTGGACTTAAATAACTTCTGCTGTTTCTCCAAGATTCCTCCTGTGCTGGAACCTGCCAGATCCCTCCTGGGGAGGAACAAAGGCAGAGGCACTTCCAAGCAGGATGAGAAGGAAGGGGACGGGGCTGTGTTCTGGAGAAACACATTGTTCAGGGCTTTTTTTTGAAGGAATTGGAAAGTCGTGCAGAAAGTGAAACAACTTTGCTGTTAACTTTGGTCGTGGATCTTGGGAATGTGTCTTTTTCCCATGAAATCCCAATGGCTTTAGGAGGTGATGGGTGCTGGAGGGCTACACGAAACTCAAAGCGTTGTCTGATTGCATCTAAAAACAGCTCCTGCTGGGTGCCTCCATCACCTGGGTGCTTTCTTCAAGTCCCTCTACGTGTCTATGAGCCTTTCTATGTGTTGAATGTCAATCTGGACTTGTTTTGCATGCATGAGTTTGGCAGCATCACTTAACGAGATCACTGTGCAGACGAGGATGCTCTTGGTGCAGCTGCACCATCCCTGCCCTGTGGCACTGCACTGGGGAGCACTGAGTTGGGTGAGGGGGGATTCCTGATGCTGTGTGGGACCAGGGTGGGTTGGTGCTGTGTTCACAGGAAGAATGAGTTTGGCATCTCTTAGCTGACATTGATCAGCTCCTGCATGCATGACAGAAAGGTCACGGACCCATGAGGGTAACAAGGGATCTCGTGAGTTAAGAGTAAGAAATAGCAGCATTTAGAGCTGGCTGCAGGCTTCAATATTTCAAAATCAGGCTGGGGTAAAGCAGAAGTGATATTTCCTTTTGACCTTTCAGAAACACTCTGAGAGGCTCCAGGTTGGAAGTGAGAGCCTTGGGGTACCTTGTGCCCCCCTGGCCCTGTTCCTCCTGTCCCCATGTGCGTGCTGTTCTGGTGGTGTGATGGAGCAAAGGAAGCTGATGTGGGAGACAGCATCCACCCATCATCTCTGGAAGGATGTGCTCAGCTCTGCCAGGGTGAGTGGGGCACATGGCATGTGCTGTTGGTACAGGTGCTTGGGCTGGCGAGAGCACACAGGGCATAGGAAGGGCAATGGAAACCTTATGTGTGAGGAGCTGTCTGAGTGACTTCTAGGGATGCCAGAACTGCAACAAGTCCTGTGGAATTGGCTGTTGGTTTGAATTCATTTACAGGGGGGGGGGAAGATTTTTGGTGCCTAAAATAGATGGGTGTGAAGTGCTGTGATATGGAGGGCCTCAACACGCCGGGCTCTGGAGGTGATCACTGCAGGTACCCCCCCACCAAGGGGCAGCCAGCAGAGCTGGGAGGTGCACAGTGCACATCCTCTCTGTCAGCATCCCTACAGGCACCCAAAGCTCCGTTATTTATTATTATTTACCTGTTTATTGGGAAAACACTGAAGGCAGATGGATAATGGAAAGGTTAAGCAGCAAATTGCAGTGCTTCTGCCTGACCAGGGGACTCGGGGCACAGCCTTCCTAACCTGTAATGGAAGCCCTAATGGGAGAGGAACATTATTTTGCCTTCCACTAAAGGGCAATTTTCTGATCAGCTCTTGGTTTGAAGATGCAGAGAGGAGAGAGAGCGGAAGGAGAGAAATATATTTATATATAATATATATTAAAAAAAAAAAAAAGGAAGAAAGAAACACTTACACTTTAATGGAAGCTCATTTTGGTAAAGTACCCGAGTGGCCCCCATGGGCCTGGAGAATTAAGCGCTGTCATTCATAGCTTGAAAGCGGAGCCATCCAGTTTGCAGACACCTGTCATAATTAAACTAATGGCTCTGAAAATGTGCCTTGATATTAAATCTATCTTCCGCCAAGGAGCAGGGCTGATTAAAACCGCTGTTTGACAGTTAATGATGAACCTCGCGCTTGCTGAGCTCTGTAACTGGAACAGACCGGTTCGGCCCTCCCTGCTTTGATTTCCCGGAGCCCCGGGGCCCATGGGGCGCTGCCTTCATCCCCTCCTCTTCCTCACCCCTGTGTGCAATGGCCACCGACCCCACACACCCAACTGTGAGCAGCAATGCGATGCAGCTTAATGGTCCTTAAGGTCCCTTCCAGCATAACTCGTGTGTGATTTGCTGGGTCTGTGCTCTTCGGGTACTTCGAGCCCTCTGCCCCACAACACAGGCAGTGAAGCCTCCTTGTTTGCCCCTTCCTTTAATTGCTGCGGAGCTCATGGGGGCACAGCTGCTCCGAAGGGGTGACAGCACCCAGCACTGTGTTTGGGGCGTCGTATTGGCAGAGCACACATAACCACACGTTCATGGGTGAGGATGCTGCGGAGGAGTCCATGGAGGTGGATTTTCTGTGTGTGCAGAGGAAGAGCCACTTGTTGGAGCTGCGGATGGCGGAGCCGTGCTGACACCCAGCCGGGCTCCTATCTGACTATCATTAGCTTTCTTACCCAGCTCTAATGCCATCCGCTGCCACAACAGTAATTACCGGGAGATTAGGCGGCATTAAGCACTCTTTAATTTGACACATTGCAATGATCTCCATTCAGCCTTTCTGCTCGAATAACTCTCCATAAATATTTTGTGAGGCTACCAAAATAAACAGAGGCTCGGCTGTTTGCACAGCTGAGGTCTCTGCAGCTCCTTTGGAGCCCAGGTAGCAGAGCAGGGGTGGCACCGGGGGGCACCCGAGCGGTCCCTGGGGTGCGCAGAGCACCCGGGAGGGGGAGGCGGCCTCATGGAGCAGAAGCAGAAATAATAATGATAACGAATGCCTTGCACCGATGGCAATTTAATAGGCAACATTTTTTAAACAACAGCCCAATAAAGAGAGATGGGTATTTATGTAAGAAGTGGCTGCATTAGAAGAAATAATAATTACACTGGAGTTGTGTTCTTTTTTTTTTCTTTTTTTTTTTTTGGTGTGCTATTAGCTTAGACATTATTCATTAAGTAATGCAATGGAAAACCACTGTTAATACAGCAATAAATCCCATGGGGCCCCATTGCTTCTGAGATAGGATCATTTGGTAATTACAGTGCATTAGAAGTTCAATATTCTTTCATTTTTCTCCCCTCTGCTCCTCGCCCAGATGAGCGGTGGGACACACAGTGTGTGCCAGGAGGGCTCTCTGCAAGGAAATGCGCTCCATGTGGTGCTTATGGGGCAACGCTGCCTCCATGCATGGGAACCACAATGCCCGGCATGGGCTGCACACCACCAGGAAATCTGCAGCCCTCAGCAGGTGCACCTTCCCGTGCTCTGAGAGAACTTCCCCGTGTGTGTCAGTGCTGGAGCCGTCCCCATCCCAGCCCTTGCTGTAGTGGGAGCTGTCGATGGACGTGTCACTGGGGCCATTGATCAGCACAGGCGTTTCGGGGTCACCGGTCGATGGGAACTCTCATCAGTAGATGTAGGAAATGAGCGCTCGCCAACATAGGCAGCAACGTGAGCCTCCCCAGGGGGCACTGATACAACTCAATTTTCCCTACCCTGATGCTCTGTCAATTTGCCCACGTCTGGAGGGGGAGGAGAGGAACCGACCCCTCCGAGTGTGTGAAAGCGATGAGGGGAGCAGCGGCCGCTCAGCACCGCTGCCATCGCCCCGGGGCTGCTCCTGAAGTGCCACAGGGCTGCCCAGCAATCCTCGCCTCCACGTGGTATCCTTTCAACCGTGGCATTGCTTTTCCCTTTCCAGCACCTGTGGATGGTTTCCCGCTCCTCACGCCTCTCCCACTGTTCTGTTTTTGGTGCTTTTTCCGTTTTCTTCCTGTTCTCAGTTGCTCGTATCCAGTGCTTGGAATGGCACTGTCCCTCTGTGATGCAAATCAGATAAGAGAAACCATGCAAACCCCATGCATCCATCTGCAGAATCCCATTCTGCTGAACCCGTTCTGTTTCATTCTGAGCTTAGGCAGATGTAAATCATGAAGAACTCCTTTTAAACCAATGTCAGCAGGAAAAAGCTCACAGAAATAACAAGCCCACCGCGCCCTGTGTGTTTATCACTCTTGAAGGTAAGATAAACTTCGAGCTCAGTGGTGATTCATGCTCTCGACTTTCCCTGGAGGGTTCCTCCTGTGCTGTGCAGCTCCCAGCAGCCGTCTGCTGTGGGGATGGGAGCCTGGGCAGGGGGGAGCGGGATGCAAGGAGCATCAGGAGCCTATGGAAAGGGACAGACAAAGCACAAAGAGCTGCAGCTTTGGGTGCACTTCATAACAGGCTCAGGGCTCAGCACATGCTCTTGGTTCTGAGCTCCTGTGGGATACTGGTGGTGTGGAGATGTGCTGCAGAAGGAACACCGTGACCACAAGTGGCACCGGCACAGGAGAGGGGGAGAAAAGATGGCAAGCAAATAGAAAGAAGCCCATTTGCAAATATTGTAAGGAATGCATGTTCTCATACGTGCTGCTATTAAGTCCGTTCGTATCATATCAGCTAACATCGTGTCAGCTTGGAGAGGTTCCTGCTTATTTCTTTTTCCCCGTGAAATGTTTTTCAATGCCTGAGAGAATCAAAATGAATGTAAATGAGGTTTATTAAGTCAACCCCACACGGCGCTGTATTGTCAGCGCTTGTAGGCTGTGACAGGTTAGTTATTGCAGCTTGAAGGGAATGTCACCAGCACAGCAGTCTTCAGAAGTAACTTTTTAAAAGAATAACAATAATAATAACAACAATAACAACCCCATCTCGGGGCTATCTGGGATTTTCTGAGCAGTCCTTCTGCAGGAAATGGTGCATCCAGGGGGCACCTGCAGGCAGCCCCTCCCCACGGCGTCCTCCCAGTCCATGTGCCCCCAATCTCCGTGACATCCACAATTCCCCTCTGTGAGTGCAGCCCCATGGAGCTGTCTCATGAGCTGAGTGAACAACTCTCATTTTTGGTGAATTGCTTCAGCCTCGGCTATGCCACAGGACAACAACTCGTAGCAGAAGCATTAACTGAGTTATTTATCAGGATTTAAAACAGGAGACACCATCCGAGGGACTGGGTCTTCAAGGCCAGGTTGCATGGGCATGGGGAAACCTGATCTGGTGCCTGATTTGGTGGCTGGAGCTTTATGGTCTTTAAGGTCCCTTCCAACTCAAGCCATTGTATGCTAAGAGTAGGTTAGCACTGATACGAGATGTCCACGGTCACTGTGGGGCCAAGCTGTGGGTGTCCCTGTTTGCTGCAGGGCAGTTGAGCTAGATGACCTTTGAAAGTCCCTTTCAACTCAATGATTCTATGGTTCTATGACTGTCACTGAAGGGAACTTACTGTACAGTCAACACACTCAGTGGGGGTCATTACTACCCCCATTTCCCAGGCAGGCAGCCAGCACCCCATCAGCACGCACTCCAACCCCTTGCAGAGTAGCTGGAAGCCACCAGGCTCAGATTCCTGCTCCTGAGATCCTCCTGTGACCTGTCCAGGCACAATGCACTGGGATGGCATGGGGAGAGGTGACTCCCACCCGAGGCTGCTGCCAAGCTGTTCTATGGGGCCTTTGCCACCTTGGCTCTCCGTGTTGGCTGCCGCTGCTCTTAGCTGAGGAACTGAGACTGGAGGACTGCAGTCACTCTGGGTCCTAAAAGATGGAAAATGACTTTATTTACAGCACCTGCTAAATGAAAAGGAATGGCACAGCCTCAGTCTTGAGGCGAGCAGGCAGAACCCAGCCCTCCCCTGCTCCTTTCCAGCACCACAGGCCTTGCAATGATGGCTCAGCCCCCAGCACTGTATCTGCTCTGCCTGGGTCTGTGTTAGAGCAGAGGTGTTGGGGAGTGTCACATCAGTGTGTTCCCAAAGCACTGATGTGTGTAAGGTGCCTCGCAGCCTATCTGCAGGGAGAGGAGCTGCAGGCTGACGGAAACCTGCTCCGGTTTTGCATATTTATTCCACCTTTAAATCATTTCCGAACCACTAAACCATTTTACAAGGACGAAGGAAAACATCAATTACAATTAGAGAGAAAAACTCCTTCAAGGCAGAGCCTGGCAGGCAGCAGACAGAGCCGTCCGGGGGCAGTTCTTCCCCAGGTTCCTCCTTGTACTGCAATGTGAGCACATCCCCATGACCTCAGCGCTCCCAGGTCAGTGTGATCTGGGGCTGCTCCTGTGCTGTGCTGTGGCATTGGGCAGACAACGTGTTCTGGGATGACCTGGGCTCTGTGTCATCGATGCAAAGAGCGCAGAGAGTGCCGAGGACTCATCCCATCCTGCAGCCTCTGCCCAGTGCTCGTGTTCCCCTCCCATCTCTCCTGTATTATTCGGAAAGAAAAACCCAGAGTTCTACTTCTTCCCAATATTAAAAAGAACAGCAATAGAACTTCTATAAAATAGGATGGAATCAATAATTGAGCATGGCCTAAGGCCTGGAATTAAATGAAGGAAAGTGACTCCAAGCCTTTATCAGACCTAAACGACGAATTTTACCATTGCTCAAGATGAAATGAAAGACTCAGGAGATGCTACTTCCAAAAATTAAATTGCCCTGAGACAACAGTGCCATGGAAGTGCCCGGTTTGGAGCTGAGGCGGCTTTGTGTCAGAGCCTGCAGGGGGTGAACGGCCGTGGCAGTGCTGCAGATTGGCTGCATCATCCTGGAGGTGCCCCATGTGTTGCACATGGGATGCATCAGCTCCGTACGCGGGGATAGCGCTCACTTCGTGCATCACCACGGCACTCAGCGCGCTGCAGCCCTGATAGAGCAAATTAAATTAGCTGCTAATTGCTTAATTGGTGAGGGGCTCTGTAAAGCAGCTAGGAGCAAATTAAGCAGAAGGGAGAGAAGCGAGCGTCGCTGTGCCATGATTCAAGGGTTGCTGGGAAGGCACCGTGGGGCTGCAGGTCCCATCACTGCCCAGTGCTGGCCATGAGCCCCGGGGGTGACCGCAGTGTGGTCCCCGCATCGCCCACCCGCTCAGTGCTCTGCGCTCGGCAGCATCCCCAGATGGTGCCCCCAGATGGAGCTCTAGGCAGCAAGCTCTGCCTCCAAAGTGAGCGGATTTCTGTGTCTTCCTTGTCAAAAAAAGGAATTGAGGAGGGGGTGCAAAGAAGGCACATAAGTGTGGGGACCTCCGCCCGCAGAGCGATGCGTCCCCGCAGCACAGCCGCAGGTGCTGGGGGCTCTCAGCCCCACGCCTTTAAACTCCAGGCAGATGCCGCATTAACTTGCGTGACTCCTTGCCTGTAACAGCACATAATGGAGCACGAATGATGTAACTCAATGTGATGCCAAAATTTATAGGAAAAGACACCGCTCGCCGAGGTCAGGCTGGTATCTGATTGGAGCTGGCAGTGGGAGCAGCAGTGCTTGTGAGCCCACACCGCGGCTCTCCCACAAATCACATTACTCTGAAGGCTCTGTTGGGCCCCTGGTCCAGACAGCTCCTCTAAACTGGGGGCAGTGATGGGGCTGCAGTGCATCAAACCCACGCAGGGCTCCATGGGATCTGCCACAGACAAACTCCTAAAAGCGCTTCCAATGAGAGATTTTTTGGGGTGTTTTTTTTTTTTCTTCTTTTAAATGAGCAGAAGGATTCTAGATAAACTCGATAAGGGCTGGAATCAAAACAGGATCCCGGAGCCAAAAGTGGAGTGACAGCTATTCTGGGTAGTGAAAATGATGACAGATTCTGAGCAGAGAAATGAAGGCTATGCAGTGAGTGGGGCTCATCCTGCAGCAGCGCAGTGCTTGGGGCCGGGCAGGGCACACTGCAGGGGTGGGCAGGGGTCTGCAGCCACCCCAGAGCACAGCCTGCAGGAGGGCGGGGGTCTGGTCTGCGCCATCGGAAGGCTGAGTTGCTCCAGGTTCTGCAGCAGATTGTTTCTTCTGCTGCAAAGTGACTGCTGGGATGACACGGGGAGAGTCATCGAGCCAAAAAGAGTCTTAATTTTGTAGGAAAAGATCACAGTCAGGCAGAAATTTTTCTTGATGAGCTTATGGGGAAACTGAGGCACTGGAAGAGGGGGCACCACGTGCCCAAAGCTGACCGTGGCCCGGCTGGCTCAGCTCTGCTTTGCTGAGTCTTCAGCATGCAGATTATACCTTTGGTTTTCTTGGGAGCTGAACACTTTAAGAATCTGGTTGTGAAGTGCTTGCCCGAGGCAATACTGGAGTGCAACAGATGCAGAAGTGCAACAGATGCAGCAGGCACAGCTCCTCCAGATGTGCAGGGCCGTGCCGGGTGCCTCACCAAGCCCTGGGCTCCATGAAACCCCCCTGGATGCCAACAGCAGCACCTCTGGGACAGCAGATGGAGCTCCCATAGCCGGAGGGCAGCACAGGGTGCAGACTGGGGCACCGCTGCAGCGCCCAGCCTGCCTGCAGCCCTCAGAGCCATTTGCAAAACGCTCCCTTTAAATAAGCACTTATTTTTAAACCGTGGTTCAAGTCTCCCCCAAAAAAGCTTAACATAATAATGTATAGCCATAATACATCGGACGTGAAATAACGCCGCCGACGGTAACATCAATAACGCATGGAATAATAAAAGCTGCTGCTGATGTAGGAGCCACACGGTCAGCATAGCAGGAGGAGCTGAGGCTCCCGAAGGCTCTCCAGTCTCTCCCACCACCATCTCTAATTCTTTTCCTCAAGTACAAAATCATTCTTCCCCTGATCTCACTTGTGGTCAGAGCTCGGCGCGGGCCCATCACTCAGCGCGGTGATTTGGTTCAGCAGGTGTTGGTTGGGCAATCGTTCATTTCGGGCTAATCTGCTGGCGGCTGTCAGGGGTTATGGAGTATTTATTGAGTTTGTGTCAGGTCCGGATGACCAATAGCCGGCAGCCGCTGGATGCCCATTGACACTGATGATATTGCTGAATTAAACTAGGTGATGTATACAGAACTTGCTTAGAGCTAGTAATGAAGCTGGGAACCATTTGAAACACAATACGGAGGGCCCCGGCGCTCGGGGCTTTGCTCTCTACCTTTTAAATAAAAAATTATTATTATTTTCTTTTAACGCCAAAGGAGAAGCCATGAATCGAGCTCCCCTGAAATATTTAGAGAGAAAAATAGAGTAGCCCAATGGAAATGAAAATCATCTTTATATTCTGTGGATTTACTGCCTGCTAGTTGGGCAGCGGCTGAGGAATTTCTCAGCCGCTTTTAGAAAGGCAGCAAGGGGGAAAGCGGAGCGGGGAGGATGATGAGCTGATTATTGATCATGCTTCAAGGACCTGATCCCTTAAAAGCTTTGCTGAGCACCTTCAGCTCTCATTGACTTCAGCTCAGCGCGGGATCCAGATGCATTTGTCTGCGCCGTGCCGTGAATTGCGCTTTGTGGGGACCGCACTGCCTGTGCCCGGGAGCTCAGAGCCCTCCGAGGAGAGAACCGAGCGTGGGGAAGGCAGGATGGGGCCATGGCCATGGGATGTGCCCTGGTCACAGCCCACCTCGGGATGTCCCATCCCACCCATGGGCACTGCTCACCTCCCAGCAGCCATGGGCATGCAGCCGGCCTCCAGGCTGGTGATCAGACTGCGCTGCTGCTGCATTATTCTGCAAAGAGCATCGGAGTTAATTTGGGGGGCAATCAGCTCGTCTGAGGCTGTCACCGCTGCCGGCTGAAACCTGCAGCGCTGGAGAAAGAGCAATCAGAGCTGTGACCTTGGCAAGGACTGGGGTTAGATTACAGGCATGATTAAATGCCGAGGAGAGAGCTCTGAAGCTGCTATTTGAATACCTGTTTACATGTAGGATAATAGATGGCCACCCGCTGCCTGCGAGGCTGTAATTCACTCTGGGGATGCTGGGACGCAGATGACACCATAAAGCACACGAGGCAGTGCAGGATGCTGGCAGAGCAGCGCGGGGCCCTGCGGTGATTTACGGCCCTGGGCTCGCTCTATGGCCATCTCATCTATTGTCTTTTTATTGCAGACACTGCACAGAGAAATTATTATTGTAAAAATTTGTTTAAAGGAGCTCCGTAAACTCACTTTGATCAGACAATTTCACCTTAAAATCCTCCTGTTCCTGTGGCTGGAATGAGGATGAATGGTGTCTGAGTTATCCTCGGGTACAGCTCCGTGCCAGGCAGCAGCGGGGAGCTGCATTTGGGCTGCGAGGGCCTCATGGTGACGTGGGGCAGAGGCAGAACTGAGAACCCCATGCGTGCAGCCTGGGTTCTTTGCAGGGGTCAAGACCCCAGGAGCCCTCCTGCCCACTCACAGCATTGCTGACAGCCCCAGCAAATGGGGTGGATGGGGATGGGAATAGGGATGGGGCTGGGAATAGGGATGGGGATGGGGTGGGGGGAAGCAGCATGAGCTGAGCTGCAGAGCAGGTCACCTCCCTTCTCTCCATCAATAGAATGGGTGTTAATGGCTTCCCTGAGCTTCTGCTCCTCCTGATGAGTGATCTTTTTGCAATCCTTTCTGAGAAGCACAGTTTGGGATTAGGGCTGAAAGCTCCATTTGATTAAGAGGCTCAGGTGCAAATTAGGAGGCGTTTGGTGCTCAGTCTTCCTGCTTTTTCCATCAGGACCCGAGATGAAAATATTTCCATTGCTATTTACTGCCCTTTGATGCCTTCTGTGGTGCAGTGCCTGGAGCCCCCTGTGCACAGCCCCTGCCCAGCATCGGGGCTCACTGTTACCCGGTGACCTTGGGCAGGGCGCTCCATCTTTGGCTGGCGGCGGTAAACAGGAGATAATATTTCTCTATTTCCTGCGGTGCAATGTGAGAATAAATCAAGTGAACACAGGAGGCTGCTCGGAGCAGTCCAGGAGCCAATGCCCTCCCAAGGTTTGTCCTGTTCCCATCGCACATCTCCCCCTGTGCCATTCATTGGCATCCAGCATTCCCCCAAAGGTGCCATTGTGCTTTTGTCAAAGTGCTGACAACCCCTCTGCAGGTTTCCCCAGGACCCAGCAGCAAATTATGGGTGGCATTTGACACAACGGTCACTGCCTGTCTCCCACCTCACCATTTGCCATCCACTGTTGCTTGATTGGCATTCAGACCTGCAGACTCCTGATTACCATCACGCTTTCCCCTTGCTGAGAGCGCTCCTTACCCTGTGACTAATTGTCCAAAGCCGTCAGACACGAGGGTGATCCATACATGTCCCATCTATCCAGGGCTGTGTGGCAAGAGAGGAAAAAGTAGGAAAAATCCACCATCTAAACCCATTGGCACCCAAATCCCTGCCCATCTCAGCTGAGAAAATGGTGTTTCCAAGAGGTCTGAGAAGGGCTTCTCAGTGTCTCCATCCCTGTCTGGTCCTAAGGCAGATGATCCAGGGAGCGCTGAGCACTCCATCTTTGTGCTGAACAAAGGTGGTGGCAATGGGGCTCACCTCATGATGACCACCACCAAATTCCCCTTTCCCAGAGGAGGGGAGGGCTCTTGGGCACCAGGGAAGGCTGTGCCTCGTGCCCCGCTCTCTTGGGATGGCCTTAAAAACCCAAGTTCCTAAACAGCTGAAAAAACATAAAATGCTCCATATACTCTCTATAAACAAGCAGTTAGAGAAACCCAGGCTGGAAAACACTTGGTGGAATAAGGTCAAGCTTCTCATATGAATCAAATTAGTGGCCGCTCAGCTAGCACTGCAGTGCATTAGGCTGAAGGGACGGGGGAACACAGCTATTCTCAAGGTTACGCTTTTGTTTCCTCTCTGGGCTGCTGGCTGCCAGGTCTTTGGCCACGCTGAGCCGTTCTGGGGGATATTTGTGTCCACTTCCCAGCGTCTGCTCTGAAGGCGGTGGTGAGAATCCTGATTTAAGAGGAGGGAGCTGTGAGGTGGGCAGTGGTGGTTCCCCCGATGGCTGAGCAGCACCGTGCTGGGCTCAGGGCCTGCAGCTCACACTGAGCGTCGCTCGGAATGCAGTGAGAGTTTCTCGAGACTGAAGCGTTCAATTTTACTCCACTGAGCATCCAGTATAATCCATTGAAAGGGCACTGTCCTTCAGGCCTTTCAGCCGGGCTGACAGCTGCCCTCTGATTAATTGACAGGTTAAAAAGATTGATTCCACATGTCAGAGCTGTAACCCTGCCAGAACAATACGGCTGTCAATTGGGCTGTAAAACAGACGCTTACATTAACAGCCCTGACAGCAGCAGCGCATGAACACATGCACCTGCCTTTATGGAGAGCCTAAACACACAGCCGGGCAAAGATTAATCATCCTGAAAGCAGTGCTGTGGGATCACATAAACGTCGCTGCGGAGGAGAAGCAGTGCTCAGACTGCCGGGGGGACCCACGGTGGGGACCCCAGCACTGATGGCCATTGGGCAGAGCACTGCAGGGCTGTGCATAGCATAGCCAGGGCAAAACCCTGAGCGCCAGCACTGCCCGGGGAGGGCTGTGCTCCAGAGATCGATGCGGGCACTGCAGAGCACAGCTCCCAAGCACGGCACTCCTGCTCTCTCCCGCTTTGCTTATCAGCACAATGTAACTCATTAATATCTGTCAGGCGGGGCTGTTTCCAAAGATCCTCAGCTGGGGCGCGGTGCAATATCTGAAGGGCGATTTATTTCTCTGACAGTTCTGGAGCTCGGAGTGCTGCTGCAGGCGCTGAGTCCCCATCCATGGGTGGTGGCCCCGCACTCCCACCCCCAGTGCTGAGAAATGCCAAAGCCCCGCACGCCCCGCAGCGATACGGAGAGGGTGAGTCACTGGGAGCCGGGCGCTGCCAGAAGACGTTTCAAAGCTTTTATGGGGAGATTCAATGCAGATATACAGAGATCAATTATCTTAAAAGCAGCAAGGAGGTTCAGCAAATATTTCCAGCTTTAAACAGGTTTATTTCCATCTGCACTTATCTGTGCTATTTAAACTCCATTGCTTGCAGTTAATCTTTTGTAATGCAGCATAAGAGGGCTTATTTACTTTCTAATGACATCAATTGGCCATAAATATTAGACATCTAAGGTTCGCTGAAGCTGTAGGGACAGTTTTCCATTCCTACTTGACATTTGACTATTTGCAGTGCTTCCTTTCTGTTTGTTCTTGTGTGACTCACTTATCGGCTGTCATAGGCCCGTGTTCGATTTATTTAAATTGAATGAATAAGTACATTAGGCAAAGCTGTCAGGGGAAGAGAGAATGGGAACTCGCGGGGATGAGTGATAAGTCAACAAGCTGCAAGGGAGATTCTGAGCAGAGCTGCACAAATCAAAGTGCTAAAGAGGAGGAACAAAGCGTGGTGACACGGCTCTGCCGGGAGCGCCGCGGTGCAAACGGGTCCCGGAGTGCATCGCCAGCGCCAATGGTTCTGCAGTTGCTGCAGGATCAAAGGCTGCAGGCTGCTCACTGCCACCGAGCTGGGAGCTGTGCAAACACCCAGATAGCTCTACATGGGAAGACGGTGTTTCTTTTTAATTTTCTTCATTGCTTGCTACTTAGCCGCACTAATTAATTGCGGAGAGCTCATATCGCAGCCCTACTGGAACTGTCGGCGCTGAATCCATTCGTCATGATCCAGGAGGGGGGAAGAGACCTCGAGTCATGCTGTCGTTCTCAGCTCATGGAAGCAATTTGCTTTGCGTGAGAGTAGCGGGGATGAAAGATGTGCTTGGGAACCACCTCGGCTCGCAGAGGTCCCCCCTGCTTTGCACACTTTCTGCCAGCCCTGCACCCTGCTGGGACACGGGGGGTGCTGGGTGTGGGAGCCCCGTCCCACTCTGTTCTGCCGATCCTCTCCCCCTGCACTGTGCTTTTGTTTCTCACCTCCTACCCCCCGCACCCCCAGACCTTAATTGGCAGAGCACAGTAAATCAGAGCTGACAGTGGTTGAATAGCAGCTGATTAAAATCATTTGTTTTCCAGCTCGGCCAGCTGCAGACTCTTGCCTGCATGACTCTTGTGGCATTCCCTGCATTGCTCGCTCTCTCTCCTTCCTTTTGAAGGAATCACACTGCATTTTTCCAATTCCTTGTGGATGAGGTGCTCTGATTGCCCCCTCCACCGCCGCCAGCCCACTCCCATGAGTGCAGCCCCATGCAGCCCACAGCCACGTGGGAGCTCCCACAGGGCTGCGCAGTGCTCTCCGCTTTCATTGCGCGGCCACATCTGCTTTGGGTTTGTTTGTGCTTGTTTGGCTTGTTTTTTCCCAACAGCAAAGCTGGGAGGGAGGGAAAAGCATTTAATTTCTAATCCCACGTACCCGGATCGCAGAACAGTGAGAAAAGAGTTGGGAAGGAGCTGCCAAGGAAGGAAGGACCGGCACTGAGCGGGTGCATTGCAGGGAAATGCATTCCCATCCCAAAAGCAGGGCCACCGCCAGCCCTGAAAAATGCACTCTGGCCACGAGTGCCATTCCCTGATCTCCAGCATCTGCTGCCATATGCATCGAATTAAAACCAAATGCAAACTATAAATCTCCCTGCCATTCCTCGGAAAGGTTTCACATGACAACTGCATTCCTGTGACACTTTCCATCTTATGTTTTACCGCACGGGCTAACAGCTGTTTCCAAAACAAAAGCTGGTGATGAGCAGACAGAATCGCAGCCGCTGGGACAAAGTCGCTGTTGTTGTCCCGGGGCTGTGCCTGTCCAGCTCCGTGGGCTCAAAGCACGTGCAGGGAGCTCAGACCCAGGTCTGCCATGGGATTCTTTCATACAAACGTTATTTTTGTGCACAACCACTTCTCGAAGCCAAGATGGCCTCAAGTGTGTGCCGTGCCCTACAGATGGGCCTAATTCTGCCTTCAGCTTCCCAACACGGTGAAGCCTGCCTGGGTGACATTCACCTTCCCAGCACGCAGATGGGCAGCACCAGTTCTGAAAGCGATGGCCTCGCCGGGAGGATGTTTACCTTCCCAAGCCGCCTTCTCCTTACATTTAAACAAAAACGTTTCCTTTTCTAAACAGTTTACATTTCTGATTCCAGAGGTATCCTGCTTGCCAAAACCGTCAGTATTTGTCTCACTTTAAATGCATTTATATGCTAATGCAGACAGTCCCTCCTGCTTGCACACGTACCGCACACAACTCTATAGAAATTACTCTTTTCCTGCTAGATTTACAAAGTGTGGCCATCAAACCTCCTTTCAATTCATCTGCATTGACTGCAGCCCTGCAGTGCTGTGATGAGGTGGTGAAGCACAGCACTGGGGGACCCATTGGAGCTGTGGAGCGATGCTGCATTCGGAGGGAGAGGAAAGGGAGGAAGGAGACATAATAGCAGGGATACAGTTCTGGGATGGCTGGACAGCAGCACTCCCATTTTTGTCACCTTTAGGATCACCATTTATCTTTCCTTATCCCACACCCCTACTGTCCCACGCCAACATGTCAGCTTGTTTAACTTCTTGAAAACTACAAAGAGATTTTGCTTTTAGAATCCCCTAATCTTTCATTTTGACGGCCCTGTTCTTCATTAAGGTCGTATTATAATTGATACAGCAGAAGAGGATTAATTGTTTGGGTTGCAACGCACGGACAGACGTTGGCTTTCTGTCTAAGTTTGGGACAATCGTTCTCACGAGGAACCTCAGAACTTCTCACACAATGGAAACTCCATTTTTCAGCCAGCCGCAATCGTAACGCTATTGCACCACTATTAGTCTTGAAAGGACGCTTAAAAAAACTCAGATTACTCGCTAAGATCTGAAGAACAATGTCATTCTTAAACCACCTTTCTTCCTTTCAAGTTTTCAGGAGTGAAAGCTGACACTGGGAGGGGGAGAACTCTGACTCATAGCAGGCAGGTCGGACGGCGTGCCAGATCAGCCAGGGCCCAGCAAAGCTCTGCCTTATTCTGGAAAATAACGATGGAAAATTCATTTAAGAGTCGTGTATGGCTTTGCTGGGGTGGAGGAGGGAAGGGGCAAATTTTATTCAGGCCCAGAACTCCCCTCAAACGGATGCTGGATGTAAACTTTAGCTGCGTTTCTGTCAGCCTTAATGGATTTCACTTATGGGAACTATAATAAACAGCTCATTATGGAGTCAGCTGCGGGAGCGTTTTGAGCCCAACAGGGTCATTTGTTTTCCAAGGCAGATTTAGTCTAAAGGGGGTGGACAGAATAATCCCGCGTTCAAAGTGTCTGCGTTAGTGCTGGAGGAGCGGTGACAAAGTGGCACTGGGTCCAAAGCAATGGCTGCTCTTTGCCCAAGCACGGCGAGAGCGCGGGGACATCCCGGTGCTCACCGAGCACAGCTCAAGGAGCAGTCATTGCTTCTTCAAATGTTCCTGTTAACAGCACTTAAAAAAAAAACCCGTAAATTCAGCCCAGAAACCATCCTGGCTAATAACGCCGAGGCTGGAACTTGTAAATGCCATCGCAGCTGCAGCTGTTGTTGTTGTGAACACTTTGAAAGCCGCTGCTTTCTTTGCTGGAATAATGATCTGCACTGTGTGATGACCCTCGAAACGTAACAGAGCTGAGAGATAACAGAGGAGCTGGGTGCTCGGGGAAAACAATTTGCTGTGAGAAAAACAGCCTGAGTCTTCATTACATTGGCTCCGACTCCTATTCCTGAAGATGCTGTTGATGCTCTGCGCTCTTTTGAGGTTGGCCTCGTCATTTCTCGTCCCTTCATTACGATGCCATTTGTTAAGCCCGTGACTGTTGAGGAGGCAGCGGGATGGACGCGGGTCGCAGTGTGGTTACAGCGTCCCCATGGTGCTCATGGGGTCTGCAGGAGGACCGGAGGAGCAGAACCGGGTGGGCTCAGCACCGCAAGGTCTCACCCATGGCAGTGGGGCCATACGGGGCTGCCATCAGCCCATCCCAGCACTGGAGGGCTCTCTGGGGCAGAATATATTCCCCTCGCCCAGAGCAGGCAGTAACTCACAGCCCTGCAAAGCACTCTGCCAATACAGCATTTGCTGATGTATAGCTACAGCCATTTTCGCTGTTTCCCTTACTCTGTCTCCGTATAGAATAATATGCGATTAATTGATTTTCTGTCGCTCTTTTAGTAAGGAAAATTAATTTTGGAGCAACCTTGTTTTCTCAGGGTATGAATTCTCTACATGCAGAGTAATTCCGCTCCTACATTATTCATGAGAGAAAATAGTGATGGAGTGTGTAACTGAGGCAGCCCCAAGGCCACAAACTGATAGTCTGCGTTACTGATACAACAATATTCCACTGATGCTTCTAAATAATTCACGGCTACAACTCAATTTGGCACCAGGCACGCGGCTCGGGGTGTGTGTGCTGAGAAGAGAGGGGGGAACCTCAGGGCGAGAGGAGCCATGCCCAGGGCTGGGGCATCGCCCGGAGCCGGCGGTTCCTGGTCTTTGCTCCAGGCACAGAGCATCAGTTGGGTTTTGCATCTCCCATCGCAGCATCGTCTCCTGGGGGGGCCACATGCCACCTGCCTCAGGCTTCCCAGCATGGACATGGGCTGCAGAGAGGGTTAACAGACCCAGAGCTCTCCTCGTGGAAATTGGATGGGGCCTTTCCTCCCTCCTCCCCACCGCTGGCATTGGCTGCACGGAGCGGGTCCAGCAATGGAGAGCCCCTTCCTGGCACCAGCCTCCCTCCAGATTAATGACTTGCGATGAGATGCCGAAGTCACACATTGGGATTTTTTAGCGTTGAACTGTACCTGGCACCCTGCAGCCATTTATCACGGGGCTGCAGATGGAAGGCGGCAGCAGCAGGATGCAAAGGGCCAAGAAACACAGCTCTGCAGCCAACCCGCTGGGGGCCGGGGGGGCTGCACTGCAGCCAGCCCAGTGGGGGGTGGGGGGGCAACTGCTTTGGTTTCATCGGAGATGATAAATCAGATTTCTTCGGGATATTGGAGCAGCTGCATCTGACCTGGCTATTTATCTGACAGATCTTTGGGGTGCGTGATAACAGCTCTTAGAGGATGGATGTGGTGTTATAAGCCATCTGGGCACAGAATGTGATTAATGGCATTCACAGAGATAAACAGATCGCGGTGTAAGAGAATCCCTGCCCTCGTTGGGAACTGGAACAGCACCAGGAGCTGAAGCTCTCCTAGCGGTCGGTGCCATACTGGTGCCAAATCCTCTGGGGGACGATGCTCGTGTGCCACCAGGAGCAACCCTGCAGCACCCCATGGCCGAGGGTCAGCACCCACATGGCACTGAGTGCTGGTGGTGGAGAGAAGGGAACCGCACCATCCTCGGTGCAGAAACCCTCACCCAGAGGGATGGGTCAAATAAACACTGAGATTAATTAATCACTAATGGCACAGACTAAAGGTGACCCTTCACCATTTACAGACAGAAGACAGGAGGGTCAGGATTGAGGAACATTCACGTTCTGTTAGCAGAGCCCCAGCCCTGCCAGAAGGGAGGGAGAAATCCCTTCAGTCCGTGCAGAGGAAGCTCAAGCTTATTGTTTCCTCCCAGGGCCGGGGCTGCATTTTATGAAACACCTGCAATGGAAAACACGAGCACAGACCCGTGGGGCCATCCCTGAGGACGCGGCCCCGCGCCGTGGTTGGGGGCTCTGTGCCACGCTGCGTGCCGCCGTGCCCAGCGAGTTCTCCTGGTCAGCATTAATAACGGCGGATCAATTACAGCAGGCAACCGGGAAAAGGGATTGTGAAATCCTTCCTGCGTAGTGCTGGAGGTGGTGTGTGTGCATGTGTAATGCGAGCGATACAAGCCACCCGAGAGGGGCTATAAAAGGTGCTTTCTTTTGCCTCCAAATTCTGCTCTGTGGCTGCTCTGTACCGTGCACCAGATGCAGCAGCAACAGCGCGAGGCCTATAACCTCCTTCCAAATGGTAATAAATCCCACAAGACCCCAACACACTTGTAATTTACAACTCTGCTAAAATGAACATTATTTCAAGCTAAGCGTATTCTCCGAGGTGCGGGAGGAATGTGGCAGCTTTCCTGCTGACAGCGGAGTTTCTTTTTTTAAATGTCATGCATTCACTTTCATTACTTCCAAATAATTGCCCAAAAGATCAGCAGTCGGATGGGAGGAGAGCGCTTTGTATCGCTGTGGGTCGATTCCATCAAGGCACAAAGCAGCTGTGGGGAATGGGCCGCGGTGGGCAGTGCTGGTTCTGGGTTCCCCCCAGTGCTGCCCGGGGCAGAGCGGCTCCAAGACAAACTCCAGATCCTGTAACGCAAGCCCTGAAGGAAGGCTGTAAATATAGGAGCTGCTGGCAGAGAGCAGGGCTGGCCCAGGGCTGCAGCGGCCGCTCCCACAGTGGGAGGTTTGGTCCCGGGACGGGCACAGGCGGTATTTCAATCTAACAGCTGGAAAAGAAGGGCTCTGTGGTCCGTGCGTGGTTTTCTTCCTCTGCTGGAAAGAGAGAAAGGAGTGGTGGAAAAAAAAAAGAGAAAAAGCAAAAGCTGTAAGGAAACACCGGGCAATGAGGGATGTGGGGGAGAAGCAAAGTGCAGGTTAGGAGAAAGCACTGTCCTGTCTCCTTGGAAAAGCAGCTGCAGGTGCATGGCACGTTGCTCAGTGAGCTTGGCCACGGTGAACTCCCACCACCCCTTATCTTCACGGGAGGAGCAGCACTGCGGGGCTCAGCACTTGGTGATGCACTCCGTGCAGCTGCACCCCTGGTGCTGCAGATGGATGGGGGCTGCCCCAGCACCCCCCAGAGCATCCCACAGGGGCCGGCCAAGTCCCCGCACCACCGCCTGGTGTCCTCTGCGTAAATGCAATTTACCTGAATGTCAGAGGAAAGCATTACAGATAACACACTGCGTGCGTCTCTGACCCAGTAAGTGCTGAAATCACAGATCTCATTATTCTGACACGATAGAATTTTTTTCCCTCCCCGCTGCAGCCCCGCTGCTGTTGTTTTCCAGACTGCAGACATAATTGCCGAAGGTGCAAAGCCTCCGCAGACAAATACGTCTTGCTTACTTCCCTAAATCTAGCAAAATGCCAGTTCTGTGTGTGCATAAGGAAGCGCCGTTAGATCACGCTCGCAAGCAGCGCTGCTTCCATCGGGCGCCGCTCAGAGCCGCGCTCACCTCTGGGATGTGTGAGACAGAATGCAGGGCGGTGCGATCCGAGGGCCGACTGCAGGCGGTGCACACGGGGGCTGCAAAGCACCGTGCGGGTGCGTGGCGAGGAAAGGGACATGCAGGCACACGGAGGCTGGCGGTGATGTGTGCGGCCCCAGCAGCAGCTCCGGCGTAGCAATAACCCTACGTGGCTTTAATTGCAGCGCCATTAGGTCAGCCATGCAGTGATTGAGCACAGCCCTGAGCATCGCGTGGGGAGGAAGGGCTGCAAGGCGAGTTTGCTCTTCAGGAGCAGAAGAGGCGTGGGGCAGAGTAGGAGGATAGGGCAGGTGTGTGCCCAGCTGAGCACCTGCACAGCCAGCAGAGCTCAGCAGACGGCAGGGAGGAGAAGGGTGAATATCACCTTGGATTTGGAAAGGTTTCCTGGTACAACTGCCCTCTGCTGCTCTTCTTCAGGTGTTTGTGAAGCACAACATCCATCCTTGCAGGGTGCAGGTGGATGGAGCCAGGGTCAGGTGTGACATGCAGGTGTGTGGAATGCCCCACTTTGGAGCAATTCTGCTCTGCGAGGGCACACCAAGCAGGAAAGCTGGGAGGTGATTGTGTTGTCCTTGTGATGTCCCTTCCGCAGTTCCTATTGCCTTTGGCCTCCAAGTGGCCCAGTTATTAATGAGAGATGGAAATCAGTTCCATGTGGCTCAGACTGGGGCTGAAATATGGGTCTCCCCCTTCACCTGGTGCTGGTGAGCAGTGCTGCTTCTTGGGCACATCTGGTTCAGAGCACAGCAGAAAAGGTGCCCAAAAGTGCACCGTGCCCTAGCCTTCCCGTTTCAGTTGGGAAAGGCAGCTTCCCAGCATAGATGTGGGGGTCTAGGCAGCCCCTGAGCAGCCTGATGCTGAGTTGTGCTCTGACCTTAATGTTACAGATGGGGAACCATCGCCAGCTGGACCCCTTGGCCCTACACTCACTCCAGAGGGGTGAACGCGCCATGCAGTTCATCTGCAGCCCAGAGCGGGCGGCTGCATCCGCTGCTGAGAGCCTTCCCCCCGTGCAATAACCTCTCATTATTTTTTAATGTTGTTGTAACTTTATGGCTTAATCAGTATTTGCAATTTGTTAGTAGTCCAGGCTGCAATAAAATTGTTTTCCAGGTACTGAAACATCCTATCAAGGTTTGTAAAGCAGTGGTTCTTAGTTTATCACACTCATAAAAAGCACTGGCAACTTGACAGATATAATAACTTTTTTTATCAAGTGTCTAATTTGAGAGGAAATTAAGCCATACATTACATGCCGATCCGAGCTGGAATTGGAAAAAGACCCAACCACCCCACTCCCACCCCAGCGTTTCCTCTCCCATCCCATTCCTCGCACAGAGCTGGCCGTGATCCTGCATTCGCTCTGCAGTACCCTCGGATTGTGTGTGTATTTTTACAGGGCACTGCACACTTAATAAAAAATAATTTATGTGGCCTGCATTGATGTCACCGCAGTGAAACAATGCCTTGCCTTTACTGCAGCGAGGAGCGGTGATTTACACAGGCGCCTGGAAATGCTTCCTCGAAATGCAGTGCAGATTCTCCAGGCCACTGCAGCAGCGGCTGCGTCCCCATCCGGGTGCTCCCCATTATGGCACCATTCTGGGGGATGGGGCTATGTTGGTGGGGAGCAGCTGGCCCTGATCAGGCTGTAAGAATTAGGGATTTGTCCTTGGGAGTTTGATCCATCCATCCAACACCCCACCCTAGCCCCAAATATACCACTCTGAGTAGCATTGATGGCTTTGGGGACTCACACAGCCCCCCCCATTCCTCCTCCTCTCTTTGCTTCATGAATCATAATCATAGAATGGCCTGGGTTGAAAAGGACCACAGTGCTCATCTCGTTCCAACCCCCTGCTATGTGCAGGGTCGCCAACCACCAGACCAGGCTGCCCAGAGCCACATCCAGCCTGGCCTTGAATGCCTCCAGGGTTGGGGCATCCACAACCTGCTTGGGCAACCTGTTCCAGTGCGTCACCACCCTCTGAGTGGAAAACTTCCTGCTAATATCCAACCTTGTATGACCACCAAATATACAGAATGGTGTTATATAATTAACAAATACACAAAATGGTGTGGTCAGATTGGTGTTCAAAGATTGTAAAGCTAGAAAGATCATAGCATTGGAAAAGATAATCAGAAAGAAATAGAAAAAAATAGAAAATGCTCATCAGTGTTGTAGGCTTGCAAGCAAACTCCAGAAGAAGCAACCTCCAGAAAGAGACCCTCCCTCTGTGACAGCCAGCCCTTAAATGGGCTCTAGGAGAGGTGCAGCCTGGCTCCACCCCTTCTGGTCACACAGCTGAATTGCCTTCACCTGTGCTCCCATGGCTGACTCAGTGCTCGCCTCAGGTGGACAATCAGAGGTTCAGGCCGTGATTCAACAGTTCCCATACAAACCTAAACCTCCCCTGTCTTAGTTTATAACCATTCCCCCTTGTTCTATCTCTATCCACCCTCGTGAAATCCATGGTGCTAATTGGAGAGCCTGTCCTTAGGCAGCAGTTGCAAGGATCATTATTTTGGTGGTTCATTCCAGCGTAGACTTTCCCTCATTCCCAGAAGTGACTCCGAAATGCCAACAATGGACTGAGCAGGAGCAGGGATCATTGGATGCTGCTCTCCCACTGCTGGAGCTGCAGCAGCAGCAGGGCTGGGCACTATTTGTTTAAATTTTCATGCTCACGGATGTCGGTGACACGGGAGACAGGTTTATGGAGAGCAAGAAGAAAAAAAATGTTGACAAATGGCCCAGTAATCAACTGGAACATGCAATAAATCATTGGAGTGCCAATAACACTTCCAGGACGAGCTGCGAAAGGTCATTACGATGCCACCATGTATCACGCAGCGCCAAACAAAGCAAACAGAACATGTTGGGAATAGGATTATGGGAGAAGCATCTGTCAGTTCTAATTAAGAATTAACTGTGGATCCTATGTAAAAAGATGTGAGGTTTGTTCCTCTCTCTCCCCTTTCCCACTTAGCTCTCCATTTTTTCCCTCTCCAAAATAAAACTCCATTAGTTACAGAAGGGCCCTCTGTCAGGGAGTCCATCTGACAGCAGTGCAGCAAAGCGGTGTGACAGCGGGGCTGCAGGGCAGGATGGGGCTCTCCTTGGTGCCCAGGGGCAGCACTGAGCTGCACTGCCCACAGGAGCACTCACTCAGAGCCCGTAGATTTGGAAAGGAAACAGAAGGTAAAGAAGTGCTGATGAGATAAAGCAGAGAAGTTAAAGAAATGAATGCTAATAGGGGAGAGGCATCATGGAATGCCCCACTCCTCCCTCACTCCCTCCACCCATAACACACTCCTCCTCCTCTCCCCCTCTCTCCTTCTCCTGTATCCCCTTTCTCCCTTTCTCCCCATTAACCCTAGCCAAGTTTTATCATGTGGGTGCCCATCCCAGGGCTCCTGCCATGAGCGGCCTATGCAAGCCACATGCTTTTCTTTATTATTATTATTTTTTCCCCTTTCTTCTCCTCTATATTTCCAGGCCTCTTTTCTGCTTAAGTTGGCATTTCTTCTTTTTTTCTTTCCCTTTTTTTCTTTCCCTTTCTGCTGACTGAGACAAGACCGTGTCCTACTTCAGCACCCCAGGATTTGTTACATCTTCAAGGTGCAGCTTTATGGCCACAGTTGTCCCGTTTATGGTACAGTTCTTCTTATGGGTTCTAATAAACTTTGTAGCTCCAGGGTGCTCTTAAATCCTGATATGAAAGATAGAGAAGAATCATTATTTAGTCCAACTAAATATAGGATGCTTCACCCTTGAAGGCTGAGGATAATGTTTCTCTCGCAGGTGTGGACAGACCCATAACTCCTGTGTGCAGCAAGTGCAGCTGCAGGAGGAAATAATCAATGCTTCCCATGGAAAGAAGAGTGCTCAGCCCAGTGGGATGGGGAGAGGCAGTGCCAGCTGGATGGGTGCTTAGGAGGGTCGTTTAGCACAGGGAAACAGCATTAAGGCTCCTTAGAAGCAGACATCAGCTAGGAGTGCAGGGTTCAGCTGAGAGCTGAAGGCACTGCTTGGTGCAGTTGGAAGGTCGTGAACCTCAAGCATGCACGTGCAAAAGGAAGTCCTCCTATGTCCAACATTCAGGTTTCCACGTGGGCTCCATTTGCCAGCCCAACCAAGGTGACCTCAGCACCAGAAACATGAGAGGCAGAAGGGAAGTTGCCAGGCTGGGATGCAGCACTCAGAGTGCACGGGGCAGCCAAGCACTGCTCCTGTTGGTGTTGTGCAGGATGTGCTGCAGGCAAGCTCGGTGTCTTGTGCTGTGAATAAGCTGGTGGGCTGCAGCGGTTGCTTTGTGGTTCTGGTAGCAGCCAGTTGTCTTTGGGGCATTTGTATGCCAAAGCCCTCCGCATGTGTATGGAGCTCAGGGCACTGCTAGCAGTCCTGCCAGGGATGGAGGAGGGTTGTGGGCTCTACAGTGAGCAGGTTCTACATCGAGTTGGGTTCTACATCAAGTTGGGCTCTACACTGACTTGGGTTCTACATTGAGCAGGTTCTACATTGAGCAGGTTCTACATCAAGTTGGGCTCTACACTGAGTTGGGTTCTACGCTGAGTTGGGCTCTGCACTGAGTGGATTTTACATCAAGTTGGATTTCAGGGAAACGCTTTTCTTATGTATGGTTTTTTTCCCCTTCCCTCAGCCTTCCCAAATTCTGTCTGATTTCTATTTTCATTCTGGGAAGGAAAAAGGAGGTCAAATGAGGTGGAAAGGTCTACACCATTCTCCAAGTTTTTTCCAGTGTGTGTTTTTCCTTGGAAGTTCCCTCGGAGCAGCAGTGCAGTGCATTGCACACCCCAAAGATCCGCGGTCCCTTTGCTCGGCAGAAGTTACCATACCCCAACCATCGGCTTGTTGTAAAAAGCCATCAGACAGCAGCGTGTTGGATCTGTAGTGTGGCTCCCAAAGCCGTCACTCAGTTTCATTTCTCTGCAAGCTTTTTGCTATCCATAAAACCTGTGGGTTTTGTCTTACATAGAACTATGAGAGATCGTTTTTAGGGGGCAGTAATGCAAATCATTGGAAGCTGCGAATGAACTTTCAATTAAACACAGCACCTCCCCAAAACCAGCACGATGACGGTGCGCCAAGAGGGGGGTGACGTGGAGCAGAAGATCCCTCAGCCTCTGCCAGCCTTTGGCCTTTCTGCCTTATTTTCCTTTTTTCCTTATACCTCATCTGCTGTCACCATTCCCCTCCTGGCAGTGAGTGATGGGCTGTCGGTGCTGGCGCGGAGCCGTGGCCGCAGGAGCTCCCGGCACACACCCGGCGCTCACCACGGGGCCGTGGCAGCACTGCGTCCTCAACACTGCCAGGAAAGATTCCTCCCCCCGCCCCCATGACCCGGTTACTCACATTTTCTGTGCTTCCTGCATGCTACAGCCCCGGCCGCTCTCAGCTAAAGGCGCAGAGGCGGTGCTGGCACTGGAACACCCATCTGATTGTGCTCACACATATAAATAATTGCTTTAAAACCCATGGGAAAGGCCAGGTTGGGAGACAGCAGCTTGTTTGCCATGCAGATTTATGCAAATATATATATGTGTATATATATATTTAAAAGTGCATTTTGTAAGATCTCAGGGTCCTTGGCAGAGCTGTGGCCCATCACAGACCCACTCGAGGTGCAGCTGTGGGTTTTCTAGAGCCGGGTCATGGGGAGCCCATGTGCCCCTGGCCCATGGGACAAGGACAAGGACAGGGACAGGAACAGGGACAGGGGCAGGGACAAGATGGGGACAAGGACCTTGCCACAAGGCTGCGGCTGGCACTGGGAGCTGTGCACCTCCTCAGATGAGCCCTTCCAGCAATCTCTCCACATTTATACCAAGCTGCTCCTCCCCAGCAGATGTTCAGGACTCACACGGAGGAACTTCCAAAGCAAACCATCTGGAAAAGGAAACAGCAAAGCACTGGCGAGCCATTCCCCTCCTCCGCCGTGCCCGAAACCTGGCAGTCCTGCTCCCAAAGTCATGGGGAGGGCTGGGGAGGAAAGGACCATGGGAGCCTTCAGGGCTTCTCCTTGATTTCAGCCCTGCTTCCAGCTGGATGAGGAGCTTCAGCCCCATGACCTGCTGATGAGAATGGTCTGCCCCTGCTCAGGTCCCCTTGGCCCTGGCCAAGCCCCATCCAGCTGCCACGCTGCTCAGTGTCCCCGTGGCAAATTTCATCTCTAGGCACATGGGAACCCCCCAGGGAGCAGGCTGCGATCCCAGTGCTACGCTGCTCCTGGATTTCTGCTTTTTGAGGATCGCACTGAGGTCTCCCCTTTGCCATCTTCCCTTCTGCACAGCCCAGGAAATGGGGCGATGAAAGCCGAGTCATCCATTCCTGCGTTATGTTTCCAAAGAAGCAAGTGTGACTGTCAGGTTTACAAAAGATTGTTTATGTTCAGCGGCGTGAAATGGGGAGCGAGCACACGGAGCAGAGCGAGAGAAAGACTGCCCTGCCCGCGCTGACAGCGCGGCATTCATCCTCCACGCTACAGCAGACAAAGCGCTGGTGCCGCCTGACAGCGGCCATAAATCACCGCTGGGAGATGCTGTACCTACAGCTTATACCACTCCAGATGACAAACACACAATAATCCACACAGCACAGCACTTTTTCTCCCCTCCCTCCCTCGCACTCATTGGTGCTCCAGTGAAGGGGGATGGCATGGAGGAGACCTGCAGAGCCGGGGGCCGCTGAGGGGTAAGGAGAGCTGAAGGCTGTGACCGACTGAGCCGGGACAGGGGGTCCCAGTTTGCCATAGGCAGCCAAGCAGGGCTGAGTCCTCTTTGCAGTGCCATGGGGGCACCAGGGCTCAGTCGGGTGGGGGCAGCTGCAGCTGTGCCAGCGGTGCCACTCCGCCACATCCCCACCAAAGGCACAGCCCAGCCCTGCGCCACCCAGGGATGCACCCAGGCTCTGGTTGTTTGCAGAAGTGCCAATGCAGCATTGCGAGGCCACCAGCACCCTGGGCTGACGAAGGAAAGGAGAGGTCTGTCTGCTCAGACAGCTCTTACATCCATGTATCCTAATTAACAAAAGATCTAATTCATCAAAGTGACAGCAGCTGTATTTATATCACCTCCTTCCATGGGGGCTTCTGGGGGTTTAGGGTTGGATTTTTATTCCTTTCCCTTTTCTGACAGCTTTATCTTTCCCACACACATTTTTATGTTCCCTTTCTGGGGGAGAATGATTGATAATGAAGCTCTCCTTGGGAATAGGGCCATTCATTTGACGTTTCCTGCCTCCCCCCAAAAATAGAGGGGGACGTGGGGGGAGCAGGAAAGGAGGGCTCACCCCAATGTGGGGCAAGGCTGATCTCCTGGCAAAGCAAACCCTGAGAGCCTGACAAGGCATCTGAATGGCACCTTAAATCTTGGAGAGCATAAAAGGAACCCCAACTGTTTTGGTTTGCTTTAATACCTGGAACCGCGTGGTTCGGGGCGGGCAGAGCACGATGCTGAATTGCCATATAAATACAGGGGCTGTGGCATCTCCGAATTGCTCCGCAGTTCTCAGCAGGCTTGCTGGCGGGAGGAGCAAGGTTTGGCCATGATATAGGAGCACCGAGATAGAGATGGTGGCAATGAATCCCCGCTCAGCCGCTCCTCCCCGCTGCACAAACCCCCGGTGCAGGCAGCGGCCTCGCGGGATGCGGGGAGCTCACGTGGCTGCAGGGACGGAGCCTAGAGCAAAGCCTCCCAGCCACCACCAAGCGGGGATGGAGCAGCCATAAAACAGAGCCAGCAGCATCGGGGCGTAGATCCTGATGTGCCGGGCTCCCCGCTCCTCCCGCAGCCTCAACTTCTGATGAACCAATGTGCTTCGGTGCGCATTTATATGCAAAGGCGTATAATATGTCCCCTGTATCTAATTATCTGTCAACCTGAGGCAGTTTGTTTTCCAAATCGGCCTCTCGGCTGTGACTTTATGAGGTCGTAAAGAAAACGGTGCCACTCTCGCGCTGGAGCGCCAGGAGAGCCTGGATCAACAAATTACCGGCGGTAATGGTGTCTGCCTGCCGCCATCCCCAGCATGGTGGGGACAGAGCCTGACCCCGTGCCCTCCCATGCACCCATTCCTGTGCACCACCATGCGCCCAAACCAACCCACCCCCCACGCCTCCCCATCCACCCATCCCCATGCACCGCCATGCACCCAACCCCATGCACCTGGCCCCATATGCCCATCCCCATGCACCAACCCCACATCCCCATGGGTGCAGGTGTGTCCTGCTGTGCTGAGGCTGGCAGTGAGCTCCAGCCACGGATTCCTCTGCCCACCCCGCTCCCATGATTAATGATAGAAAAGAATTAAAAAAGCAACGGGGAAAAAGAAGAGTGAGGGAGAGGGAGGGGAGCGGGTCAACAGCTGAGTGCAAGGCAAGTCGCTAGACAGGGAGTAATTAAGATACTTGGGTAAATATGATTAATAAGCTCAAACTGGCAGGGTGTGCAGTAAACAAGGGCTAACCAGATGGTACCCTTTCCTTTCTGACAATGCTGCAAGCTTTGTGCAAACAGGCAGGAAGGCTCCGGATGCTCTCAGCGCTCTCGCATGGGGAGGATGCAGCGCAGGGCCAAGCAGTGAGGTCAGCTGGTGGGAACGGGATGGTGTCCATCACCACACATCCCATCCGACCGCCCCACAGGAGCCCCTTCCCAGGCAGAGGATGCCATTTCACCAAAGGTGAAACATTTGTGGAAATGCACTGATTTTGATGAAATTGCATTTGGAAAGAAAAATCAAAGGAGAAAATCGTTTCGATAAGGCCAAAGCATTTCAGCTGACCTTTTAGGAATTAAATGGCATAGAGTTTTTTCCATTTCAAAACACATTTTGTTTCAATGTACCATATATATATAACGGTAAGAACTATTGAAACCAGAATTAAATGCTGTGATTATCCCAACATGGGATGATCTATTTCCATTTCCCCCAGTCCGATATTTCAAGAAATTAAGCACAAACATCCCTCTGCTTTGAAAAGGGGAAGGGAAAAAGGCAGAAAATGTGGCTCTTGCTGCTGCTGGAGTGTGGCTGAGTGTCTGCAGGTGTGGAAGAGGACATTTGCAATGCATTCAGATGGGCGTTTCATCATCATTCGGGTTGGATATCAGGAAAAATTTCTTCTCAGAGCAGTGAGGCACTGGAATAGGCTGCCCAGGGAAGTGGTGGTGTCACCATCCCTGGAGATGTGGCACGGAGGGACATGGTCAGTGGGCACTGTGCAATGGGTTGGGTTGGACTTGGGGATATTTGGGGTCTTTTCCAGCCTTAATGATTCTAGGATTCTAAAGTCATACATCTGAGCAAAACGTCCTGGTCAATGCACTCAGGGTGTCAGAGCTATCATTTTCATTTGACTATTTACTGTGTGGTACTCAGAGAACCAAAGAAATGGCCCAGAGGCCGCAGGTGTGACCAACAGATGACATCAGCCCTTGGCTTTCAGTTTCCTCAGGACAGAGATGCTCGATTTTCCCAGATGTTACCCAAGAGCATGGGCTGTCCCTGCCCGTTTTAGGCACCATGGGTGCCACGTGTTCCATGGGTGCTTCCATGGCGAGAACTCGGCTGGCACTGCCGGCAGCCTCATGGCACGGGAGCCACGGTGGCTCAGAGGAGTGGGGATGAGATGGAGGATAAGGAAGAAAATTTGGCTCATTGACAGGGCACATATTTTTCCAATATAAAAGCAAATGGGGGAACCCTTAAATAAATTGACTCTATAAAAACGTCCCTTTGTATTACCGCCTCACCTTTTCAGGGAGAAAACACCGAGGTTTATTTTCATGGCTCCCGGATAAAAATATCACCGCCGCTCCGTAATTCCGCAGAGCCGCACGCCGTCCTCACTGCTGGGAGTGCCCCGGCTGGGGGAGCAGCTGCCACGTAATTACACGTCCTCGTCACGAGAGCGGAGAAACAAGTTGTGGCGTTTAGGAAAGGTCTGCAAAAATAGGTGTCAGACCTTAACTAATGGTGATTGTCCTCCCATTCTGCCGTAATTTACATTTAATTCGCACGTTTCATTTCCGTTTAAAATATGATTACAGTGTTTTGAAGCACATCTCACCTGTCCCCTCCGATTAGGGCAGCAGGAGGAGAACACAAAGCAGCAGGAGCAGGGCTGGCTGCGGGGACAGCACGTGGGGATGGGGACGGAGCGCTCCGGGGACATCACTGCGTGGGGGTGGATGTTTGGACACATGGACACATGGACAGACAGGCACAAGGACAAGTGGATATGAGGATAAATGGGCAGATCGACAGACACATGGACAGACAGACACATGGACAAATGGACAGACAGACACACAGATACACAGACTCATGGGCGGATGAGCAGATGACGGGCAGACAGACAAATGGACACATAGACAGATGGGCACATGGACACACAGACACATGGACACATGGACAGATGATGGACGTGCAGACACGTGGACAGATGGACACATGCTTTCATAAGGCCCCTTGTTGCTGTGCAGGATGTCTGGGGCCGCTCCGCTTGCCTTCTGCTCCCCTCTTTTAAGTGAATTTGGATGCACAAAGTTCTGCTATGGAGAGGTAAAAGCGGGGCCTGGGAAGGGGAGGTTTTACCTGTCCCGAGCAGAGGTGCACTGGGGATGCCATCCCCCTGCAGTGCCTCCTAGTGCCTGGCACTATTTAAGCCATCAAAGGGGGAATCAGCGGCATGGAAGAGGAGCACAGGCCATTGGATACCTGCAGACATGGGGCTACAGCTACTGCAGGGACTGCCCTTGCATTGACCTGGGGGAAATCTGAGCTTCCCTGAGGAGGAGATCCTGCAGAGCAAGTGCTGGTGGAGCAGTGCTTCACCTGAGAGCTATGAAGGCTGTGAAACTGCTCTGCCTTTGGTGCGCTCTGGAAAAGGCTGCTGGCATGGCTGCCAGCAGCTGCATGGCTGCATCTCAGCCTCAGGCAAACCGCTGTCCTGCACACCCGGATGGGCACTGAGGCACTGTGCAGTCCGGGCAGGAGCTGCAGCTCTGGATGTCAAATCCCTCCTGCAAGGTCCTGCTGCAGGGAACTGTTGCTCCCCCCGAGGGCTTTCGGGAGGTTTTGTGGCCACAAAAAGTCTTGCCAGGAAAATCAATCACGCCTGCCCTCACCACCACGTCCTCATCCTGCGTCCCCAGCTCTGCACCTGCCCACGGCGCGCCGAAAAGGCCAGGATGCACTGATTAATATCTGCTACGTGTAGGGGAAAACAACCGCCCCGTAAACAGTATTATTAACCCATGGGCCGGCAATAAATCAGTGGGAGAAGGTGACCTCAGCAATGCTGGAGTAATCCTGTGTGTCAGGGTAAATTTATGAGGCCAATTTTATTGGCCTGTATGACCCAGGCTCCTTGGAGATGTCTCAGTAACAAATCCAATCCATATCATTTATTAGCTTTGTACAGTGTCAGCTCTAAGCATAGGAGGGATCCCATTAAAACGTATTGCTCCCTCTGCAGAAGATGGGCGCAAATAAGCCGCCGGATAATTGCCGGCTGCGAGGAGCCCTCGATTAAGAAATGGCTCGTGGTGGATTTGCTCTCAAATCCATAAAGCTGGGGCCTGGGGCTGGAGCTGCTGGGGTTTGGGTTGGTGCTGCCTGCGTGGGGCTGGCCATGGGGAGCACCGGGAGCACCGGGAGCACTGGGGACACCAGGAGCAATGGGAGCACCAGGAGCATCGGGAGCACTGGTTGCAGCAGAGCCACCAGGAGCACTGGGAGCACTGGGAGCACTGGGGATGCCATGAGCACCCTCAGCAACTCGTGCGTGGCACCTCCTGTGCCTGATGACTGTTGGCTAACCAGAGCTGGTGGAGGCAGCTTAAGTCTGTTTGACTGTCCCTGTCATCATAAGGTTTACGGATGGTTAATTTATTCTTTATAGCACAGTCATTGATGGCTGTTAAATCACAAATGAGAGCCAATAAAGGGTGAATTGCAGCTGAAATTACACTGTTTATATGACAGCAGAGTGCTGGCTAAAAGATTCATATGCCGCTGATGAAGTACGTTATAAATTTTAATTACCATAGTTTGTACAAATGACATGTTTGAAATGCTATTGAGTAATGTGACCCTGATAATGAAACTATAAAATAAATCATTAACTTTCTGAATGAGCTTTTTTATTTCCATGCTACATGAAGTAAACTTTCCAATTTATTCCATTGCAGCCCTCTTTCAAAAAAATAAAAAATAGTGGAGGGAGAAGTGTCACCACCCAGCAGCAGGGGACGTGGGCATCTGGGGGAGGAGAGCATCATGCAGAAGGTACGTAGGACATCAGGGACTGCTCCCAGCCAACAGAGCCCCAAAGCTCCCATGGCTTTGCCCTGGCTCACACAGTACAAGGCAAGCGGGAGCACGGGGATAAGGGCAGGGATTGAGCACCTGCTCTGAGGATCCATCAAAACCTCAAGCAGAGGAGAGAGAAAATCTCTGCAGAAGTCGGGGTGTGATTACCACTCACTCCTCGGCCAGGCTGTGCAGCTCGAGCTCCACTGGGAGCCCCAGCTCGAAGGCCAGCTGCATGCAGCAGGAGCGGGGATAATTCCCCAGCCTGGTGCAGAGCTGAGCTCTGGGTCAGCCAGGGATTGTGGGGAGCACAGAGCGTGCAGTCCTCCAAGCTGCAGACTTTGGTTCGGCTCCACTTGCTCAGGATGAGGAATGCTTCTTTAAGCCTCCTGGAAGGATGCTGATGCCAGGCTGCTCCCTTGTTATGGTAACGTGGGTTATTTCCTAAGGGATGCACGGCAAGAAGTGTGCCAGGGCTGCTCCCTGTCAATCTGCACTGGGGTCTGCTGGTCCCAAGGGCAGGGCAGGGGCTCTCCTGTCTCTGTTGCTGGCTTCTTCCCTGCCTGCTCGCAGAAACTGGGGCCTTGGCACACCTACCTCAGCTTGAGCATCAGCCCTTCCTGTTCCTCGACTGTTTCACACTGTAGAAAAGCAGCTAATAAAAGGCCATGGCTGCCCCACGCCATCCCATCCCATCCCATCGCACTCCCATCCCATTGCACCCCATCCTATTCTGTCTCATCCCTATCCCATCCTATCCCCTCCCACCCCACCCCATCCCTCCTCTCTGCGTGACCTCCTTGAGCCTTTATTCCTCCCCAAAGGTGTTCAGAGTTGGAGAGCTCCCAATGCCCGCTTTTGTCTTATCAGCCAGGCCGAAAATATTTCCAAGCAGGCTGCTCATGCCGCACTACTTACCATTAAAAGAAAGGACCACATTATTGCTGTTATAAACCATTGATTAAGGTTTATAATAGCAATAATCCCCTCGAAATTCATTGTTACTGCAGTTAATGACCAGTTTATTAGAGCGTTAACCATCCTTGGCAATGGGCTGAGTCGTTTAATGCTGGTAACGACCAATTTCTCAAGGGTTATTGCTTAAATAACAATCCTTTGGTAGATATATGTTCAACCACCAGATACTGCTCCAGCTGGAACCTTCTCCTGTGAAATAATTGTTAATTATTTCCCCCAAGTTTGGCCACCATGCCTCAAAGCTGTAGATGGAGAGGGCTCCTTAGTGTGCGAAGTGTTGGGGATGCTGCGAGCAGAGATTGGGCAGCGCGAGGAGAAGCAGCCAGCGAGGTGTGAGCCATCTCACAGTGCCAGTTCATGGGTTTTTCTCCTTCCATCCCCATGGTGTTCCCTTCCCAGCTGCCTGTAGGGTGTCGGGATGCACTGGCTCCAATGGGGAGCAGCAGAGCACCACCAGCATCACCCTCCCCTGCATCCCTGCGTTAACTCAATCGGAACGGTTCGTCGCGTTAACTGTGTCCTATCGTGTCACATTAGCATCATCCTTCTAACAGTGTTCATTTTGCCTGACATGATATGAAAGGTACAGATACGATTACCCTTTAATTGTGTCATATTAGCAAAAATAAATACCGAGATCGTGCAAGGCTAATGCAAAACGATGGCAAATCCTTGCCGTGCAGGGAACAGGATTGGACTCTCATTGTCCAGGGAGGGCCCAGAAATCTGCCTCTTTCAAGAGAAGTGTGGTTGGATGGGCAAATTCGGGAGGAAATGAGCAGGAGGAGTTGCCTGCTCAGTGTTTCAGCATCCCCCTACCAGCCCCAGCAATTCACATGGCACATTGGATGTCAAGGTTTCCCGATTCTAAATCTAAACTGGAGGGTTTTGGTGATGGCTGAATGGTGCTAGGTTTGGCTGCAGTGTTCCTCTCCCTCCTTTTGATTTTTGTCCCCAGGGTTGTGGGCTCTTCGTGGGGGCACTGGGAAGAAAAAGAAAAAGAAAGGGGAAAGAGAAATTACTCCAACATCAGGAAGAAATGTGCCTAACACTGAAGTAGGACATATAAAAGCTGAACTCTTGGGATGCTTTCCCCTCTATGGGAAGGACTCGCCGTGCCCTACCCATCTCCACCAGTTGCCAGCTGGTGCCGGGCAGCCCTTGGGCTCTGCTCCCTGCCAGGGCTGCTGCGGGATTCGCGCGAGCGTCCGTGTTATTTTAGCGATAATGTGAGCAGAGTGGAGCATGTCACAGGATAATGGCCTCCTGCTGCTAGGCTGTTCTTGGCATTTATCAAAAAATGACACCAGCGGGAATACGCTGAGGGGAAAGAAGGTGTCGATTCGATGACTGCGGATAGAAGTTAGAAATAAAAATGAGTCAGGCACAAAGAGGTTTATTGATAGCAGTGCCTGGGTCCCTGCGAGCAGCAGGGCGATGCTCCAAGGGCATCCTCGCCATCCCCATGCACCAGACCCCAAAATACCACGACGGAGATGGGCGTGCAACGCTCAGACTCATGGTAAGGCTCTGGGAGAACGCATGAGAGGAAGAGGCCACCATTGCTGCAATGGCTAAAAGTCTCCAGTGGTGGGTAGTGGACGTGCAGCTGTTTCAGGTGGGATCTGGGCTCTCACTCCGACCCTTCAAAGCACCCTGAAGCTTTATCAAGGCAAACAAATTAACGGGCTAATTGTTGCCGGGCCAAGTTCTGGGGCTCTTCCAGCGACCGGCCTGCTTCTGTTATCTCAGCTGTGGGCAGGCAGGGGGAGGAGGGCAGCAGGAGGACACGGCGGCACCTGGCTCCCTTGGCCCCGCTGCAATAGGAAACAACACGGGCCACAGGGGACGCGTCGCTCTTTTCCACCTACATGTTATTCCAGCCATAAATCCGAGTGACAAGCTTGAACTTTTCTCAATTGACATGTTTACAAGGGAAGTCCGCATTTGACAGGAAAATTAAGCATATCAATCACTTAACGAGCTCGTTAATGAATGGCTCTCAGATCTCTCTGATTCTGTGCCTGGTAGCACAATTTATTGATCAAGCGTGCTTTCGGCCGGGCCAGATGTTGCCGTGCCTTGATCCTCAAAGGCAGAGCGGCTCTGGCCGG
>JACDJE010000302.1:330802-357384 GCA_016647715.1 Pavo muticus
TCCCCAGCCATGCAGGCGCACGCAGGCAGAGCTCCTCCAGTGGGACACGGACCTGGAATGCCTTCTTCAGAAAAAGAAACCAACAATCCCTGGGCTGGGCTTGCTGACACTGCTCTACTTCAAAGAGCAGCCTCCAGCACTTGGATTAATTAGCTACAGGATGCAAATGCCCTTGCGCAATAAATCACCTGAGCATGCACTGTATGCACATGCAGCTCCTCGGGATGCAAACCGCCCGCCAGGCCCTGGGCTGTGTGCTGTGCTGTGTGTCCTGTGTCAGCCTTTATTCTGTCCCCAGGGGAGAGCAGTGCTGAGCGGAGCAAACCCTGGGGCTGAGAGAGCTGCAACACCTGCAGATCCCCGGGCTTCGGGGTTCCTAATCCTTGAACAAACAACGCTCAGGAGGATCTTCCCATGTCCCCAAAGCGGTATCTCCTGCCGCGCTTTGGATTTAAGTACTCGCTCTCCTCCCTGGAGACACTATTACAAAGTCTGATGGATTTGCTCTAGCAGAGCTCTACTGGGGGGGAACCTCTTCTGCATTATTTAAAATTTTCAGTGTTGAAAAATCAATGATTACACGAGAAGTGCTCAGAGCTCAGGCAAGTTGCGGGCAAAGCTTCAGGGAAGCTGAGCCCAGAGGCAAAGCAAAGCCCCAGCTCAGCTCTGCAGCATGCGGGGCGCGTGCCAAGCTCTGCTCCGTGCATGAGCCCAGCAGGTGTACCATGAGTCCCACATGGCTGGAGGACCATGTGGGTGTCCCATGGGGCACTGATGACCAACAAATGAATGACCAGCTCGCCCCATCCCCACTCACTGCCATCACAGCTCCCGTGTCCAACACCGGGGACAAATGTCAAAGCCAACACTTGGGTCAAAATCAGATGGGAATGTCCCTTCCTAATCACAGAGGTGCACAAACTCAATGTCATCTCTAACGGTTCACCTTTGATATACGGCTTGCATTATTAGCAATAATTTCTGTGACCGCATCCAGATTCGCAGGAGAGCATTCAGTGCTAACTGTGCGCTTTGGCTCATGGCATCCCATGATAGGACAAGGGGGAATGGCTTTAAACTGAGGCAGGGGAGGTTTAGGTTGGATCTTAGGAGGAAGTTTTTCACCCAGAGGGTGGTGGGGCACTGGAACAGGTTGCCCAAGGAGGCTGTGGATGCCCCATCCCTGCAGGCATTCAAGGCCAGGCTGGATGTGGCTCTGGGCAGCCTGGTCTGGTGGTCTGGCGGTTGGCGACCCTGCACACAGCAGGGGGTTGAAACTAGACGATCATTGTGGCCCTTTTCAACCCAGGCCGTTCTATGATTATGATTCTATGACTATGATTATCCCAACACCTCCCCGTGCCCGGATCCCCCAGTTCTGCTTTGGGGACAGCCCCGCTCTGCCCAGCACCCCCTGCAGTCCCATTCCTCAACAGCCACCGCAGCCCCACTGCTGCTCGCAGCCCCGCGCGCACCCAACAATAAAAGGCGTTCGCCAACCTCCGCCTCTTTTCACAGCCAGGCTTCAAGTTCACGTGTGAATTTATGCCAGTTTTGACATTAGCAGGAAAAATTAACAGTTCTCACACACCGAAAAGGAAAAAAAAAAAAGAAAAAGAAAGGAACGAAACTCACACAAAAGAGGTTTTGTGTTTCAAGCAGAATAAATTATGGTGTGATGTTATTAAAACACTTAGTTGTTAAGTTGCCAAGAAAATCCAGTATATTCACACGGACTCGAGGACCTGTCTCCATGCAAAGTAATTAAATTAGATTTATGGGCTGCATTACATCAGTGTTTGATAGTTCATTTTTCCTTTCTTCATATTTTGTCCTGCTTTATTAGAGCATGTGACAGATGGTAAAAATAGTGTGAAGTTTCTTGGCCCTGTGCTAAATCCCCCTTCGGTAGTATATCTCTCCTCTGTCAGTTCTCCCCAGCGATGATAAATTAACCTCTCCTCTTCTATCCCAAGTGTGGCAGTAAAGCACTCTTTGACACAGCGCTATCACTTTATCTTAATCTGCACTGGGCGGGGAGGGGGCGGATGGGAGATGATGCAATCGCTGCCGTGAGTTGGGAAAAACAGAGATTTATGGTGTCAAAAAGGGGGAAACGGGAAGGCAGGAGGAGCGCTGATCTATAGGAGCTGCTCTGTGTGTCTGTGTGTGTGCGTACATGTGCGTGTATACAAAGAGCAAACGCAGAGGTGCAGCTGCTCACTGCGGGGTCTCCTGCATGGGGCCCTCCCTGGGGACCCCTCTGTGTCCCATGGGGTTGAGGGATGCACTGATGGAGCGGCCATGGGTGGATGTATGGGGATGTGACGTGGGATGCCTGCAGTTCTGGAGCCCTCAGGGCAGCGCGGCCGCGGGGTCGGCACCTCCTCACCCAGCTATAGCATCCCTGATTTGTGGATCAATAACCAGATAGCACAAACTGTGGTGTCAATGCAACTGAAGCCCCTTAGGAAAAGCGGTGATGTGATGAGCAGTCATTTGCAGGATGGCCAGGAAGGGGGGAAGCCTGATTGGGGTGTGGAATCTGGGGCAAAGTGATGAAATAACGCCTGGAAGGAGACGCACTGGGCCTCACAGTGCTGCAGCTCTGCTTTCCAGTGAAAGCCCTGCAGCACTCCTGGGCCAGCCCCAAAGTGGTTTGTGCTTAAAAGGAAAGCACCGATCTCTCAGATGCTGCCATCAGCACAAAGGAATTAAAATAGCAGCTGGCGTCCGCAGGGCTGTGGACTAATAAGGAGCAGAGTGCCCACGGAGTGTGCAGGCTCGGGGTGATGACAGTGGGATCGGCCCCGTCCACATTGCTCATGGGGTGGAATGGGAACAAAACCTGCTGAAAGCTGACCCACAGCTGTGCTCACATCTCTGCTGGGAGAGACGTGACACGGTCACAGCAACGGTGGCACCGCTCTGCAGCACAGAAGGGTCACAGTGACAATGGCACTGCTGTGCAGCACAAGAAATTGTGGCTTTGCACTGCTGCAGGGGGTCACAGTGCTGGTGGCATTGCATTGCACTGCAGCAGGGCCATAGTGATGGTGGCACTGCACTGAAGCATAGGGGGGATCACCCTGATGGTGGTATTGCACTGCCGCAGGGAGTCACAGTGATGGCGGCGCTGCATTGCATTGCAGCAGGGTCACAGCAGTGGTGCCATTGCAGCACAGGGGGGTCACAGCGATGGTGGCATTGCATTGCACTGCAGCAGGGCCATAGTGATGGTGGCACTGCACTGAAGCACAGGGAGATCACAGCAGTGGTGTCATTGCACTGCTGCAGGGGTGTCACAGTGATGGTGGCATTGCATTGCAGCACAGGGGTGTCACAGTGATGGTGGTGGCATTGCATTGCATTGCATTGCAGCAGGGTCACAGTGATGATGGTGGCATTGCATTGCATTGCAGCAGGGTCACAGTGATGATGGTGGCATTGCATTGCATTGCAGCAGGGGCTGCAGGCCTGGCGCGCTCGGTAGCCGATCGCACTGCGGTACGAGCCCGAGGAATGCTCATCATTAAACCTGTAATTTATTTCTCCTGTATTTCATAAAATGTGAAATATTACCACTCTTCGGGTGCCCAGAGAGAACGGGGATGCTCCATTAAGTTCGACACTGCTCCTCCATAAGATGCAGTAATTATATGCGGCTTTTTTTACTGCTAAGTTCCTACTTGCAGATGCTAACAAAAGAAATAAGCTTTTAATCCAAACATAATTAATATGAATTACCTCCACAGTACACCCTGGCTTTGCACCATTAAACTTAATTTTTGTTTTGCATGATAATTGTGTTATCATTACCATTTATAGGAGAACTCAGGGACCTTCGCTTTGTTTGCAGCCCCGACCAAAGGCGGTGGCGGTGGAGCTGTCGGCCTTGCATGGCTCTGGCTCTGCTGCTTTCAGCCTTCTGTGCTCGTTTGTTCCCTTTACTCTTTGCACGGGGATCTGCGCTGCTGACCACACGGATGGGGAATGAATCCCAGCATGGGGATGCAGCAGGAGCTCGGGATGCTGCAGGCAGAGCCAGCAGTGGGAGCAAAGCAGGGCTGCAGCCCACTGCCCCAAAGCCATGGGGCCCACCTGAAGCCCCACTGCTAATTAACCCCAGGACGAGTTTGTGCGGCCGCATTTCAGGAAGGAGAGAGATGAAATCGGGTCCCGTAATTATTTATTGAAATTACAGCCCTGTCGAGGAGGGCTGAATTACTGCAGACTCCATTAGCCGTGGATGGGAGAGAGGGAATGAGAAAATGATGGATGGGAGAGACAGAGAGAAATCTTAAAAATAAAAGGGAAGATGAGGGCCAGCAGTGCCCAAATGGCACAGGGAGAGCGGATGGAGGCAGGAAAAGTTTTCTCTGCAGTGGTCTGAAGTCAGCACGTTGAATGATCACATAAATATATTAATTGTGCTAACTGATTTCCCCAGGAAAGAGGTTTCGGGAGCTGCAGACAGCAGGTAGCTGGAGAAGGGCGGGAGCATCGCTTTGCAGGCAGTGCAGATTCCCTCACTGGGGCTCCTCCATGTGATGCTGAGCTTTGGTCCATGGATGGGTCCTCGGAAAATCTCAGCACCAAACATCTTAGGAATTACGATATGATCCCAGCTGTGGAATGGGACTGGGCTGATGGGAACTGGGGGATCCCACCCCCACCCCATAGAGAGTAACAGGGACCCCACCCCCACCCCATAGAGAGTAACAGGGATCCCACCACCACCCCATAGAGAGTATCAGGGACCCCACCACCACCCCATAGAGAGTAACAGGGACCCCACCACCACCCCATAGACCATCCCTCAGAGCACTGCGCTGCCCCTGGCCGAGGGCAGACCCTCAGCCCCATCCCTGTTGCTTCTGCCCTATGCCACCTTCCCAGCTCCACCGGAGGTGCAGTGAGTGATGCACACACCGCGGTGCCCCTCGTCCCCTCCCAACCTGCCTCCTGATAATAATGAGCCCAGACACTTTTATTATCATTATTAATTAGCACTTTCAAGCAATGGAATTAAATCAATATGGTGGACTGAAACTAATTTTAACAAGCCATTGAGATCAATCATCGGGACTTTTATCTACATAAATGCCACTAAACTCAGCTCGTTAGTGTAACATTAGCTGGAAAAGGGGGGGGAGAGAAGGGAGACTGGCGGGGTTTTAATTAGGAAGACATAAACCGTACCACAATTTTTCTTCTTTGATTTGCTTTTAATCTCATCCGTGAGCTCTCCCAGTGCCCCGGCTGAGTGCTGGGCTCTCACCTCCTCACAGGGAGCGATGGCAGCAGGAGAGGGCAAAGCCAAGGAGAGGGCTGTGAGGCTGCTGTGGGGCTGCAGGATGCAGGGTGAGGGTCCTGTGGGATGCTGCAGGATGCAGGGTGCTGTGGGATGCAGGATGGAATGGGATGCTGCAGGATATGGCGTGCTGCAGGATGCAGGGTGCTGTGGGATGCAGGGCACTGTGGGATGCAGGATGCTGTGCAATGTGGGATGCTGTGCAATGTGGGATGCTGTGGGATGCATGGGGAGCTTCCCATGGCATTCATCAGCCTCTTCTTTCTTGAGCCCCTTTCACACCTCCTCCAGTGCCTCCAATACATGACTGTCATCCTCTCACTGGTCTCCAGGATCAGAGCAGGTGAGGGTTTGCCATGCAGGGCTCCCACTGCAGCCCCAGCCTGGGTCTGGGAGCCCAGGGAGGTGCCGGGTCCTTTGGAGCCCCATAACATCTGGGAAGAACAGCCAGCTGGGGGGCCACAGCCTGATGGGGGCAAGTGAGGGGCTCTGATGCTGCAGGCTTACAGCCCTCTCCAATTTCTCATTAGCACCACTCATGGCACCCTCCATAGCCCAGCAGTGCCATGCTGCTTTACACCACATGAGGATCCGTCCCCCAGTGTCACCTTTCCCGACGTCTCTGCCGTACCTTCCCAAGAAATATGACACACGCACCAGAAAATATTTCCTTTTTGTTTGCTGGATGGGTAATAACTCGCCTCAGAGACAGTCTTTACAGTCAGCACAAAAGTAATTTACCTACATGCAGCACAACCAGATTGCAATAAATCTGCTGCTCCCCAGCCTTGCTGTGCTCTCCCGCACCATGCCGTGATGCACCATGCCATGCTGCACTGTGCTGTGCCATGCTGTGATGCACCATGCCATGCTGCACCGTGCCATGCCATGCTGTGATGCACCATGCCATGCTGCACTGTGCCATGCNAGAGAGTATCAGGGACCCCACCACCACCCCATAGAGAGTAACAGGGATCCCACCACCACCCCATAGAGAGTATCAGGGACCCCACCACCACCCCATAGAGAGTAACAGGGATCCCACCACCACCCCATAGAGAGTATCAGGGACCCCACCACCACCCCATAGAGAGTAACAGGGATCCCACCACCACCCCATAGAGAGTATCAGGGACCCCACCACCACCCCATAGAGAGTAACAGGGATCCCACCACCACCCCATAGAGAGTATCAGGGACCCCACCACCACCCCATAGAGAGTAACAGGGATCCCACCACCACCCCATAGAGAGTATCAGGGACCCCACCACCACCCCATAGAGAGTAACAGGGATCCCACCACCACCCCATAGAGAGTATCAGGGACCCCACCACCACCCCATAGAGAGTAACAGGGATCCCACCACCACCCCATAGAGAGTATCAGGGACCCCACCACCACCCCATAGAGAGTAACAGGGATCCCACCACCACCCCATAGAGAGTATCAGGGACCCCACCACCACCCCATAGAGAGTAACAGGGATCCCACCACCACCCCATAGAGAGTATCAGGGACCCCACCACCACCCCATAGAGAGTAACAGGGATCCCACCACCACCCCATAGAGAGTATCAGGGACCCCACCACCACCCCATAGAGAGTAACAGGGATCCCACCACCACCCCATAGAGAGTATCAGGGACCCCACCACCACCCCATAGAGAGTAACAGGGATCCCACCACCACCCCATAGAGAGTATCAGGGACCCCACCACCACCCCATAGAGAGTAACAGGGATCCCACCACCACCCCATAGAGAGTATCAGGGACCCCACCACCACCCCATAGAGAGTAACAGGGATCCCACCACCACCCCATAGAGAGTATCAGGGACCCCACCACCACCCCATAGAGAGTAACAGGGATCCCACCACCACCCCATAGAGAGTATCAGGGACCCCACCACCACCCCATAGAGAGTAACAGGGATCCCACCACCACCCCATAGAGAGTATCAGGGACCCCACCACCACCCCATAGAGAGTAACAGGGATCCCACCACCACCCCATAGAGAGTATCAGGGACCCCACCACCACCCCATAGAGAGTAACAGGGATCCCACCACCACCCCATAGAGAGTATCAGGGACCCCACCACCACCCCATAGAGAGTAACAGGGATCCCACCACCACCCCATAGAGAGTATCAGGGACCCCACCACCACCCCATAGAGAGTAACAGGGATCCCACCACCACCCCATAGAGAGTATCAGGGACCCCACCACCACCCCATAGAGAGTAACAGGGATCCCACCACCACCCCATAGAGAGTATCAGGGACCCCACCACCACCCCATAGAGAGTAACAGGGATCCCACCACCACCCCATAGAGAGTATCAGGGACCCCACCACCACCCCATAGAGAGTAACAGGGATCCCACCACCACCCCATAGAGAGTATCAGGGACCCCACCACCACCCCATAGAGAGTAACAGGGATCCCACCACCACCCCATAGAGAGTATCAGGGACCCCACCACCACCCCATAGAGAGTAACAGGGATCCCACCACCACCCCATAGAGAGTATCAGGGACCCCACCACCACCCCATAGAGAGTAACAGGGATCCCACCACCACCCCATAGAGAGTATCAGGGACCCCACCACCACCCCATAGAGAGTAACAGGGATCCCACCACCACCCCATAGAGAGTATCAGGGACCCCACCACCACCCCATAGAGAGTAACAGGGATCCCACCACCACCCCATAGAGAGTATCAGGGACCCCACCACCACCCCATAGAGAGTAACAGGGACCCCACCACCACCCCATAGAGAGTAACAGGGATCCCACCACCACCCCATAGAGAGTATCAGGGACCCCACCACCACCCCATAGAGAGTAACAGGGATCCCACCACCACCCCATAGAGAGTATCAGGGACCCCACCACCACCCCATAGAGAGTAACAGGGATCCCACCACCACCCCATAGAGAGTATCAGGGACCCCACCACCACCCCATAGAGAGTAACAGGGATCCCACCACCACCCCATAGAGAGTATCAGGGACCCCACCACCACCCCATAGAGAGTAACAGGGACCCCACCACCACCCCATAGACCATCCCTCAGAGCACTGCGCTGCCCCTGGCCGAGGGCAGACCCTCAGCCCCATCCCTGTTGCTTCTGCCCTATGCCACCTTCCCAGCTCCACCGGAGGTGCAGTGAGTGATGCACACACCGCGGTGCCCCTCGTCCCCTCCCAACCTGCCTCCTGATAATAATGAGCCCAGACACTTTTATTATCATTATTAATTAGCACTTTCAAGCAATGGAATTAAATCAATATGGTGGACTGAAACTAATTTTAACAAGCCATTGAGATCAATCATCGGGACTTTTATCTACATAAATGCCACTAAACTCAGCTCGTTAGTGTAACATTAGCTGGAAAAGGGGGGGGAGAGAAGGGAGACTGGCGGGGTTTTAATTAGGAAGACATAAACCGTACCACAATTTTTCTTCTTTGATTTGCTTTTAATCTCATCCGTGAGCTCTCCCAGTGCCCCGGCTGAGTGCTGGGCTCTCACCTCCTCACAGGGAGCGATGGCAGCAGGAGAGGGCAAAGCCAAGGAGAGGGCTGTGAGGCTGCTGTGGGGCTGCAGGATGCAGGGTGAGGGTCCTGTGGGATGCTGCAGGATGCAGGGTGCTGTGGGATGCAGGATGGAATGGGATGCTGCAGGATATGGCGTGCTGCAGGATGCAGGGTGCTGTGGGATGCAGGGCACTGTGGGATGCAGGATGCTGTGCAATGTGGGATGCTGTGCAATGTGGGATGCTGTGGGATGCATGGGGAGCTTCCCATGGCATTCATCAGCCTCTTCTTTCTTGAGCCCCTTTCACACCTCCTCCAGTGCCTCCAATACATGACTGTCATCCTCTCACTGGTCTCCAGGATCAGAGCAGGTGAGGGTTTGCCATGCAGGGCTCCCACTGCAGCCCCAGCCTGGGTCTGGGAGCCCAGGGAGGTGCCGGGTCCTTTGGAGCCCCATAACATCTGGGAAGAACAGCCAGCTGGGGGGCCACAGCCTGATGGGGGCAAGTGAGGGGCTCTGATGCTGCAGGCTTACAGCCCTCTCCAATTTCTCATTAGCACCACTCATGGCACCCTCCATAGCCCAGCAGTGCCATGCTGCTTTACACCACATGAGGATCCGTCCCCCAGTGTCACCTTTCCCGACGTCTCTGCCGTACCTTCCCAAGAAATATGACACACGCACCAGAAAATATTTCCTTTTTGTTTGCTGGATGGGTAATAACTCGCCTCAGAGACAGTCTTTACAGTCAGCACAAAAGTAATTTACCTACATGCAGCACAACCAGATTGCAATAAATCTGCTGCTCCCCAGCCTTGCTGTGCTCTCCCGCACCATGCCGTGATGCACCATGCCATGCTGCACTGTGCTGTGCCATGCTGTGATGCACCATGCCATGCTGCACCGTGCCATGCCATGCTGTGATGCACCATGCCATGCTGCACTGTGCCATGCCATGCCATGATGTGCCATGCCATGCTGTGATGCACCATGCCATGCTGCTCCGTGCCATGCCATGCCATGATGTGCCATGCCATGCTGTGATGCACCATGCCATGCTGCACTGTGCCATCCCACGCCATGCCATGCCACAATGCACCATGCCACGTTGCCCTGTTCCCTGCTGCACTGTGCCATGTCATGCCATGGTGCACCATGCCATGATGAACTGTTCCATGCTGCACCATGCCATGCCATGCTGTGATGCACCATGCCATGCTGCACTGTGCCATGCCATGCCATGCCATGCCATGCTGCTTGCTCCAGCCCCAAACAAGAGTTAATATCTGTGAGCACCAAAAAATAAATAAAGGGAATGGAGAGCACCACCACGGCATCGAGGCCCTAAATCACCGAGCCTTGCCTGTCAGCCAATTTCTCTGCAGAAAGCTCTTAGCAGTTAATTTCTGGCTAATTTATTATCCTTCGGCTTAGCCCTACAGCACCATTAGCAGTACACTGACACAACTGAGTGAAATATTGTCTAATTTATTATCTTATTACTCCTCTGGAACAGGATCAATTAATTACCCATTAAAGTATTTCAGTTGCAGAGATTTATGAGGGGGCTCGGCGCTTTAACAGATGATTAGTTATATATGTTTGTTTGCCCGAGGAGCGCAGACTCGCAAATGACTGGAGGGGAAGGGGAAAGACACCGCGTCGGGAGGCACCTAATGGATCTTCTCTTGACTCTCTGAAAATGGAGCAGTCAATGACAAGAATTATCGACTCATTCACTTGCGGTTTGGAGATAACCATATGTACCCGGAGAGAGAGGGGCTGAAGGGAGCGGGGAGGGAAAAAAAGCCTCACTCAACTGCTTTTTCCATTCAATAAATTTGCTGCAGAATATATTGGATTGGGGTTTGATGGCTATTTCGTGTTTTGCAGAGTGCTGACACTGGTATGATTCAGTAATTATTGTTTCTTTTAAGTTATTGCTGTAATTTTGCTTTCTAAGATCCCAATCAATTCCCGCCTCTCAAGGGCACGCTTGAAAAGCGATATTTGAAAACAGCCCTCTGATAGATTGTGCCGTTAGACAGTGGCTGAGACAAATAGCCTAATCTGGCACAAATTAGCTTGGCTTCCACAGATAGTTTTATACAGCGATGTAAATTATATTGTCAGGGCCAGTCACTTTCCTGCTTAGAGTGCAGCTAACAAGAAAGTGCCGAGATGCTGCCGGGGCTGCCGTGAGCTCCAGGGTGGCTGTGGGGCGGCTGTGGGGTGGCTATGGGGTGGCTGTGGGGCACAGCAGTGGGGCAGGGGATGGCATTGGCTCAGCCCGAGCGCTGAGTGGCGGTGATGCAAAGCAGCTCAGAGATGCAGCACTGAGGCCCCCCCCGCTCCACGACCTTGGTGGGCAGCTGATGGATGGCAAAGCCAGAGCTGCCCCCAAAGCTCCTTCGTGGCCATATTGGTTCCCCGTGCCCAGAGTGAATGGAGCCAGGGTGGGTTTAGGGGTTTCAGGCTGTGCAGGCTGGAAGGGAGGGAGAAGCAGAACAATCCGGAACCGCTGTCACAGCACAGAGCACCCACAGATGTATTTCTATGCAACTCTCCACCCATGGAATCCATCACTGAGAGATAGCACAGACAGCCTGAGCAGCATGGAAATGGGGTGTTTAGGCAACTAAGCAGGTACACAGCCACCTAATGAGACAGGCTCCGTTTAAATCAAGTGATGAGGATCGGGATCTCGCTGCGAGGCACAGATGCAGGCAGGGACGGTGCTGCTGCAGCCCCAGGGCTCCTGGCTGAGGCGTGGACCATCCCCAGGGCTGCACTGCAGGGCCGCATCATCACCACCATCACATGCAGCTGCATCACCCCATCACCACCTGCACACAGGTGCTGCAAATGAAATACAGCACAAAGGAGCATCCCCAGCTGCAGTGCCCTTGGCCGGGCAGCAGAGCCAGGAGCTGAGCCCAGCTCCAGCCCGCCTCCATGCACTGTCCTTCCTTTCTGCTGGTGCAATTCTCGTTCCTCTTCCAGCAGCTGAGTAATGGCTGTGGAAAGATGGCACTGCGCTGATTTAGGGGCTTGACCTTGGGAATGCTCCTGCGAAAGCTGTGGTTTCCTGAGCACGGCTTCGTGTTCCCTTTTATGAACACTTCGCAGGTGACACGTATATTTGGGTATGTAGCAACTGAGTGGGGAAAAAAATATGCATGCTAGAGAGAAAGAAGAGATGAAAAAAAATCCCTTTTATATCTCCAGGCTGCCTTCAGCAACAGCATTCCTAAATAGGAGAGGTTAAATATATTGCTGCCATTACACTCTACAAGGAACACATTCCATAAAAACGAAGGTGCTGTAAATTATACAAATATGATGCTAACAAGCCAGGAAATGCACTGCTAATGAGGTCAGCTATAGAACTCCCGCAGTGCTGCAAATCATGTGCCAATCCGGCGCAGGAGGTACAGGAGCAGCCCTGGGTCAGCATTTTCTGAGCGCATTTGTAACCTGCTGTTCAGCGAATAGTTATACAGGTAGATAAAAATCCTCCTCCTCTCCTTGTTTATGTGTCAAATAAGCACGGCAGCAGACAATCATGCTTTGCATTAATGCACCTTGCTATTACGCCTATTGTTCTGTGGCTCGGAGTAGAGAATTAGTCACTCCAATGTGCAAATATTGGTTACAGTTTGGAAGCGTGCACGCTTTTGTGTTCCTATCAGACTTGCTCCTGGAGGAATTATGCATGCTGGCATCAGGGCTTTTTCTTTCCTTGTACGTACTGTGTTTGCTAAAGCTCTTAAAAGGGGAAAAAAAATAAACTCAAATAAACGTGTTTGCAGCGGGTGAGTTATCGGCTCATTCAGCCTGCCTCCCTGTTAGGCGCTGGGACAATAACCGCGTTGAACTGCGGCGTTTAGGAGCCCACGTGAGGAACCTGCCCCAAATCTGCAAGGATGGAGGATGAGCTCGGAGCCCTTTGGGCCGTTTCATCCCAGCACTGAGGAGTTGTGTCCCTCACCCCACATAAGCCAGAGCTGAGATCTCCGCGTGGCCGTGGCCCAGGACCCCTTCTGCACATCACAGAGCAGTTTGGTGGGATGTGACCTCAACAGAGGTGACCTCAACAGATTGCCAGCAGTACACAGGAGCCCTGAAATAGCATTGCCCAGCAGACCAAGCCCAGTGCTCCACTGACACGGAGCGTTTCCACCAGCCAGCCTTGGGTATGGGCTTGTTCATCCACTTATTTACGCGTTTATTCCTTCACCCCAGGAGGAGCACAGGACAAGCAGAGCTGCTGTTCACAGTGGTCCCCATTTCTCATGAGCTGAGCTGGGATGAGCACACAGCACAGAGGACAGACATCCCTGGCGCTCCGAGCTGCCACCAGTGCAGGTGTTCATCCCAAATAAATGCTGCTGACCCCTGAGACGTGGGACCCGCTCAGACCGAGCATGAAATACACATTCCCATCTTCCATGTCCATCCGGACTTTATGGGTCCTCCACGGAGGAAGTAGAGCGAAAGCCCAGCTCAAAGGCCTCCCAGCCCAGGAAATGAAGGAAGGAGGAAGCACACTGGCTGCCTGGCCCAGGTAGAGGGGATTATCTCTGTGTGAGAGGAACCAGACAAAGCCATGGCAGAGCTTCCCGCTGCACCCAATGGGACTGCAAAGCTTGGAGGGCTTGGGGTGTGTTTGCTGACCACCACCAGCACAGGGCTGGTCCTGCTGGACGCCCGCTGTCCCTGGGTGCTGCTCGTATGAAGAACCGCTGCAGGCAGAATGCATGTCTATATTTAATAAGCTGGATATTTACGTTAACTAAATAGCAGCTAATTATGAAAACATACTTAAGAGTCTGAGCAATTAAGCAGTAATATATTACATACTTATTAAGCCTCCAATACACATGTCCTTAATAATCAAAATATTAACATGCAGCTACTCTTCTATTATACAGCAACTCCGCTATTATACAGAGAGTGTCCTATTACTGCCAAATTAAATGCGTAGTTAGGCGAATTTAGGACACTTAATTTAATGTGTTCCCAAGAGTTCACTATGGCAGAAGCTGCAAGACAGGCCTCAACACAGGCAGCACAGGGCTCCCAGAGCTGCCCTTTGCTCCATGCCACGTGGCTTCAGCTGTCCAGGGATTTGCTCAACCCCTTTGGGGCTGCCCAGCGCTGGGAGAGGCCAATCCTCAGCTCCCAGATCCCAGCTTTGTAGGGTCTCTGCATTGGTTTCAGTGGATCACAATGGAAGTGAGGAAAAGAGGCATTGTAAAGCGGAGCTGGGGATGGAGATGCTTGGGGAGAAAGCCAGCTGCAAGTGGGGAAACCTGTGGGCAGGCTCCTCCATTGCCCCAAACACCAGATATGTTAGATATGGTGTTGTCACTAGATGCTGTTATATGTTGTCTGGTCGGATCTTGAGTTGTGATGCAAGGTGAGGGTGCTAAACACACCTGTAAATCCTTTCTGTAAAACCCAGGGGCATGTTTTCCCCTTCTCAATTAAGCCCCACAACAATAGGCTTCATTCTTCATCCCTTTACGCATTTTTTCCCTGTGCACAGTGGGTGTGAAGTGTAAACAGGCTGATTTGGTGTCAGTTTACACCTCATTGTGCATAGGAAGAAATAAGGGTGAGAAAGGCAGGGACTGGCAGGGCCTCTGAGGCTCTGGTGGCCAGAGGGAATGAGAAGAAAACATGGATCCCTGTGCCAGGAAGCCCTTTCAGTTAAAATAATACAAATAGTACCACATCAAAATGATTATCTTTGTAATGCTTGAGGTGAGGATGGGGGCACGGGTCTGGAAAGCCATGGAGTGCTCCTGGCAGGCCATGAAACGTAGAGACGTGTAGGGCACAAGTGGCAACCACTGGGGGTGGGCTGAGTGCCCCACTGAGGAGCTGCTGCCCGCTGCTGGATGTTGCTGAGGCTGTTTCCCCTATGGCTCCTGGCTGGGATGATTTATGGGGCGAGGAAAGCACGCTGATAAATGTTGCGGCTGGGCCCGGTGCAGACCTGGGGTATCACAGCCCCATCCAGACGGCCTTAATGGAAGCTGCCGGCACCGCGGAGCGAGGCGATATTTATGGCCGTCTGTAGTGCCACTGCGGGGCATTCATCACTGCTTTGGGCTGAGGGTGAGGGCAGGGCGAGACCACGTGCTGCTGTGGGGAGGCGTGGGTGCAGGTGCTGGGGCTGAGCTTTCCTTGGGGAAAAGGCTCTGTTCCCTCAGCTGCTCCCAATGTTCTCCATCACTGATTGATCGGATGGGATGGGATGGGATGGGATGGGGATGGAATGGGGATAGGATGGGATGGGGATGGGATGGGGATAGGATGGGATGGGATGGGATGGGATGGGATGGGATGGGAAAGAATGGAAATGAGATGGGGATGGGATGGGATGGGGTGTGGATGGGATGGAAATAAGATGGGTATGGGATGGGGTGGGGGTGCGGATGGGGACGGGATGGGATGGGATGAGGATGGGATGGGGCTGGGATGGGATGGAAATGAGATGGGGATGGGATGGGGCTGGAATGGGACGGGATGGAATGGAAATGAGATGGGGATGGGATGAGATGGGGATGGGATAGGATGGGATGGTGGCATCTTGGAGCTGGATCAGCCGAATCCCTGCAGCCATGGCTGGAAAAAGGGCTCTCCCCATTGCTGCATTTGCTGGAGGAATGAAAAAAAATAAAAATTTTTAAAAAAATTAAAAGGGAGCAGCTATAAAATCGAGATACTAATAAAATGTTCCAGGAAGATGAATTCTTCCGATATAATGGTGATCCCTGATACTGAAATGTTCCACAAATACATTTTCATAGCCCCACTCAGTATTATTTGTAGATCTTTTTGCAACCCTTGTCAACAAATTCCTGATAAAAAGGAGACACTTTGCTGTGTGCTAAAGCTATGAATTTAAGAAGTGTCAACCGGTCCTTATTTATGGCGCAATCTTTGGCTTTCTCATTTTACTGATGGGCTTTGGTGCAGACTTGCTGCTCCACACGCACAATTTGGGGTGAAATAAATGATCCCACTTGGGCTCGCTGCGGTTTGGGTGCCCCGGCGCTGAGTTACGCTGTGCCCAGCATTCACCCCATGCCTGTGACCCCAGGACCTATAAAGGAGGCTGTGCAAAGCCAGCTCTAGCAAAAACCTTTTCCGGTACAAATCCATGTACAAATCAGCAACAGATTATTCATAGTTTGTGCTTGGCGGGTGCTGACAGTAGTTAATGAAATAACAGCTGAGGGAAGTCCTGCTTGCAGAGTGCTGCTTGGGCAGAGCTGTATGGGGCCGTGGGATGGCTGCAGCCAAGCAGCCCCGCATTGCATTCCCCATGTCCCCGTATGGATCGAGTCCTCGCTGGGCTCTGAATGGAGATGCCCATCCCAGCATCATGGTGTGGGATGCCAGCAGTCCTCCCATTCCTGGGGGCAAACTGGGGGCACTGGCAGCACTGGAGCTCCAGGACAGAGGAGCCAGGTGTGGAGCCCAGTTCCTCCATGCTTGGCGCCACAGGGACAATGGGCTCCCAGTTAAAGCTGACCCTGCTCTAACTATGGCACGTGTTCATAATTTAAGCTCTTTACAACAGTGCTTGGTTAACACCGGAGCCTGCTCCCCGCTGCCCATACCTTTTGTTGGGGTGATTTACTATTCCTCTGTGCCCCTCTGCCCACTGAAATTCATAACAGCTTTCACACAGCTATCAAAAAACCCTTAATTATAGCTGTGTCTGGTCGTGCCATTGGAGCTAAAGGGCCTGCTGGCACTTTCCTTTCACAGGAATTCAGTTCCCAGCTGGAATGAAATTTGCCCTGCTGACGGGGGCTTTTTATGAGTTTGTCTGAGGCCTTATTAAAAAAAAGCTCTGGTTTTGGCACGCCGGCATGGTGAGCTCCGCTGTGTGCACAGGGTCCCAGAGGAGCCCTGGGACGGGGCTTGGTCGCACCCCAACAGGACTGCTGCTGCGTGGGGATGCTAGGGGCTTGCTTTTATAGGAGAGGCTCCATTCTAATTATGCAAAGCCTCGCGGGCAAACGTGAAAGGAATGAGCTCTACCCCAACAAAAGCTGCGCTGTTCGGTGCTCGGTGAGCTCCAGCCCTAGTTGCCCGCCGTGTTGGGTGATTGCTCTGCATGTGTTTCTTAGGAAGAGGCAGTGTGGTGTCACCTGGGGACACCTCACACAGTGCAGTGATGGAGGCACGGGGGTCAGTGTCCCCACATACAGGGAGGGTCCGGCCCCACCTGTGTGCCACCCAACCCCCATAGTGCAGCCCAGTGCCTCCCATCTTATTACAGCCCCACTGCTGCTGCCCATCAGTGCCTCCCCAGGGATTAACCCTGGGCACGAGGGATGTGAAGAATCCGCTTACATGGAGGATACGGAGCCATGAGACGACTGCCAAAAATGGAGCCATCGCCTGGAATAGCAGTTATGGATCTCTGAGCTCCATGCAGGACCCGCAGGGGAGCTCCTCGCAGTCCTGTCCCACCCCACGTTGAGTTGCAAGGTGCAAATTCCCATCAGGAGAAACGCCATCCGATCCCTGTGCAAAGAGAAGGGACTGTGGACACAGCAGGAGCAGCGCGGCCGCAGCCAAGGAATGTTCTTGGTCTTGGCACCCACGGGCACAGCTAAGAGGCAGAGCTGCACCAGGGCACGCTCAGTGCTCTCTGGGATATCCAGGGGATGCTTTTACCCAATGGTGCAGATGTCAGCCCCAAACCCTTTGCTATAAGAGGTTTCCCAGCAGCTTGTCCAAGCTGGTAAAGCAGCACATTGCTAAACTGAACAGAAGCGCTCAGGCAGTTTTCCAGAGAGCCATGTGCTGCTGGGGGACTCAAGGGCAGAGTCCTGGGGCTCCGTGTAATTTAGCTTAAAAAAGATGTGGTGTTTTCAGCAAAAACTGCTTCTGATGCTGATTCAGACCCTTGCAAGGCCACGTGCTGCTTTGCTGGGGACTTTGCAGCAGGGTTCTGCTCCCTTTGCAGTGTGTGCTGTGCTGGAACGGGGGGTCCCATGGGTGCATGTTTCTGCAGAGAGGGTGGAAAATTGCTGAATGCAGGCTTTGTGTTGGGCTCTCTTTGCACCCAGGAGGCTCCCAGCCGCAGTGCCCCCCTCCCTGCTCTGTGCTTAAGGGTTTGCTCCCCTCGGCATTGTCTGTGTGTGATGAGGGAAAACAGGGGCCGATAGCCCTGCGGATTCCTCCTTTGAGTGGAAATGCAGCTCTATGTTAGTGCTCGCCATTGCTGTGTGTTAAGTGGGGAGTCCAGCGTGTATTTATTTACCTCTGGAGGGTTTTATGACCTCCACACGCACATTCTTTGCTGATCTGAAGGCGCAGCCATGCGCGTGCCAGCACTGCAGGGCCAATCCCCGCGCGGCGCTTCTGCTCCGGGGTCAGCTCACAAAGAGAAGGTCAGAGCAAAGACAGGCGGTGTTTGGGAGCCGATAACCACCCGTCCTGCTGAAAGGGGTCTGATTTCCCCATCTGAAGGGAGATCTTTGATTAGTGACTGATGGGGCAACTTCAAACGCCGGCGGCTCCGGCTGAGATAAGCGCTCAGACCTGGGAAGCTCCTTCCCAACGCCTCTTTGATCTGGAATTAGGGCTGGAAATCTCACTGGCTTTATGGAGAGATTTCCAGGGTTTTAATGATGGGCACAATGGGATCCACCTGGTTTCCCAGCGCTGAGCTTCCAGCTCCACGGGGACACGAGGGGCTCCGGCTCCCCGTGGAGAGCAGCCCCAACCCGTGTCCAAGAGCTGAGTAAATGGACCAAACATTACTGCCTCGGGGTTCTGGGGAAACCACCCCACTCCCAGGGGCCCCCCTCCCCCCGCAGAGAGGTTCCCCAACACCCAATGGTGTGTGCCAGGTGGGCACGGTGTCTGCTCACATCTGCTCCCACAGTGGATGCCAACAGAGCAACGTCAGTCCCCTCCATACTTTGCAGCGTAAAACGTGTCACACCTGGAAGTAATTAGAATGAATTTTTACTAATTCATAACTAATTGCACAATTACTCTTCTATGAAAGATTCAGCTCTCGGAAGACACTTCGACACGTGAAATACACTTCTCCAAATCTGGCTGAAGGAAAAAGCAGGAGAACATTGGGTGGCACTCACAGCGCTGTGTTCCTTCCCAGCAGAGCTGCTCCTCCATCCGGGGATGGCACAGCCGCGTCCCTGTGCCCGGCCCCGCCGTGTGCCCCCACCCACCGCACACTGCTGCCTGGGGCTGCACGCTTGCAAATGGTGTTTACTATTTAATAGGATGTGATGAGACTGTTCTGATACTTCAAAGGCAGCTGACAGTTTTGTTAGAGATAAGGAACTTTTGGACAATTATGGTGAAGGCTTTGACAGCGAGAAAACGCACAAACCTTGTAACTGTAACCAGCACCAAAGTCAGAGATTCTTCCCTGGAAACAACTTGAATATTCATTTTATCCATTAAGCGTCACTTCGTTATTTATTTATTTTTATTTCATGCTCCTTTCTGTCACTTTGCTTCCTTCAAGCCCAGGAGAGATCTTTTCTTGTTACGAGACGCACGTCTTCCCCTTCCCCCCNGTGCCATGCCATGCCATGATGTGCCATGCCATGCTGTGATGCACCATGCCATGCTGCACTGTGCCATCCCACGCCATGCCATGCCACAATGCACCATGCCACGTTGCCCTGTTCCCTGCTGCACTGTGCCATGTCATGCCATGGTGCACCATGCCATGATGAACTGTTCCATGCTGCACCATGCCATGCCATGCTGTGATGCACCATGCCATGCTGCACTGTGCCATGCCATGCCATGCCATGCCATGCTGCTTGCTCCAGCCCCAAACAAGAGTTAATATCTGTGAGCACCAAAAAATAAATAAAGGGAATGGAGAGCACCACCACGGCATCGAGGCCCTAAATCACCGAGCCTTGCCTGTCAGCCAATTTCTCTGCAGAAAGCTCTTAGCAGTTAATTTCTGGCTAATTTATTATCCTTCGGCTTAGCCCTACAGCACCATTAGCAGTACACTGACACAACTGAGTGAAATATTGTCTAATTTATTATCTTATTACTCCTCTGGAACAGGATCAATTAATTACCCATTAAAGTATTTCAGTTGCAGAGATTTATGAGGGGGCTCGGCGCTTTAACAGATGATTAGTTATATATGTTTGTTTGCCCGAGGAGCGCAGACTCGCAAATGACTGGAGGGGAAGGGGAAAGACACCGCGTCGGGAGGCACCTAATGGATCTTCTCTTGACTCTCTGAAAATGGAGCAGTCAATGACAAGAATTATCGACTCATTCACTTGCGGTTTGGAGATAACCATATGTACCCGGAGAGAGAGGGGCTGAAGGGAGCGGGGAGGGAAAAAAAGCCTCACTCAACTGCTTTTTCCATTCAATAAATTTGCTGCAGAATATATTGGATTGGGGTTTGATGGCTATTTCGTGTTTTGCAGAGTGCTGACACTGGTATGATTCAGTAATTATTGTTTCTTTTAAGTTATTGCTGTAATTTTGCTTTCTAAGATCCCAATCAATTCCCGCCTCTCAAGGGCACGCTTGAAAAGCGATATTTGAAAACAGCCCTCTGATAGATTGTGCCGTTAGACAGTGGCTGAGACAAATAGCCTAATCTGGCACAAATTAGCTTGGCTTCCACAGATAGTTTTATACAGCGATGTAAATTATATTGTCAGGGCCAGTCACTTTCCTGCTTAGAGTGCAGCTAACAAGAAAGTGCCGAGATGCTGCCGGGGCTGCCGTGAGCTCCAGGGTGGCTGTGGGGCGGCTGTGGGGTGGCTATGGGGTGGCTGTGGGGCACAGCAGTGGGGCAGGGGATGGCATTGGCTCAGCCCGAGCGCTGAGTGGCGGTGATGCAAAGCAGCTCAGAGATGCAGCACTGAGGCCCCCCCCGCTCCACGACCTTGGTGGGCAGCTGATGGATGGCAAAGCCAGAGCTGCCCCCAAAGCTCCTTCGTGGCCATATTGGTTCCCCGTGCCCAGAGTGAATGGAGCCAGGGTGGGTTTAGGGGTTTCAGGCTGTGCAGGCTGGAAGGGAGGGAGAAGCAGAACAATCCGGAACCGCTGTCACAGCACAGAGCACCCACAGATGTATTTCTATGCAACTCTCCACCCATGGAATCCATCACTGAGAGATAGCACAGACAGCCTGAGCAGCATGGAAATGGGGTGTTTAGGCAACTAAGCAGGTACACAGCCACCTAATGAGACAGGCTCCGTTTAAATCAAGTGATGAGGATCGGGATCTCGCTGCGAGGCACAGATGCAGGCAGGGACGGTGCTGCTGCAGCCCCAGGGCTCCTGGCTGAGGCGTGGACCATCCCCAGGGCTGCACTGCAGGGCCACATCATCAACACCATCACATGCAGCTGCATCACCCCATCACCACCTGCACACAGGTGCTGCAAATGAAATACAGCACAAAGGAGCATCCCCAGCTGCAGTGCCCTTGGCCGGGCAGCAGAGCCAGGAGCTGAGCCCAGCTCCAGCCCGCCTCCATGCACTGTCCTTCCTTTCTGCTGGTGCAATTCTCGTTCCTCTTCCAGCAGCTGAGTAATGGCTGTGGAAAGATGGCACTGCGCTGATTTAGGGGCTTGACCTTGGGAATGCTCCTGCGAAAGCTGTGGTTTCCTGAGCACGGCTTCGTGTTCCCTTTTATGAACACTTCGCAGGTGAAACGTATATTTGGGTATGTAGCAACTGAGTGGGGAAAAAAATATGCATGCTAGAGAGAAAGAAGAGATGAAAAAAAATCCCTTTTATATCTCCAGGCTGCCTTCAGCAACAGCATTCCTAAATAGGAGAGGTTAAATATATTGCTGCCATTACACTCTACAAGGAACACATTCCATAAAAACGAAGGTGCAGTAAATTATACAAATATGATGCTAACAAGCCAGGAAATGCACTGCTAATGAGGTCAGCTATAGAACTCCCGCAGTGCTGCAAATCATGTGCCAATCCGGCGCAGGAGGTACAGGAGCAGCCCTGGGTCAGCATTTTCTGAGCGCATTTGTAACCTGCTGTTCAGCGAATAGTTATACAGGTAGATAAAAATCCTCCTCCTCTCCTTGTTTATGTGTCAAATAAGCACGGCAGCAGACAATCATGCTTTGCATTAATGCACCTTGCTATTACGCCTATTGTTCTGTGGCTCGGAGTAGAGAATTAGTCACTCCAATGTGCAAATATTGGTTACAGTTTGGAAGCGTGCACGCTTTTGTGTTCCTATCAGACTTGCTCCTGGAGGAATTATGCATGCTGGCATCAGGGCTTTTTCTTTCCTTGTACGTACTGTGTTTGCTAAAGCTCTTAAAAGGGGAAAAAAAATAAACTCAAATAAACGTGTTTGCAGCGGGTGAGTTATCGGCTCATTCAGCCTGCCTCCCTGTTAGGCGCTGGGACAATAACCGCGTTGAACTGCGGCGTTTAGGAGCCCACGTGAGGAACCTGCCCCAAATCTGCAAGGATGGAGGATGAGCTCGGAGCCCTTTGGGCCGTTTCATCCCAGCACTGAGGAGTTGTGTCCCTCACCCCACATAAGCCAGAGCTGAGATCTCCGCGTGGCCGTGGCCCAGGACCCCTTCTGCACATCACAGAAAAGTTTGGTGGGATGTGACCTCAACAGAGGTGACCTCAACAGATTGCCAGCAGTACACAGGAGCCCTGAAATAGCATTGCCCAGCAGACCAAGCCCAGTGCTCCACTGACACGGAGCGTTTCCACCAGCCAGCCTTGGGTATGGGCTTGTTCATCCACTTATTTACGCGTTTATTCCTTCACCCCAGGAGGAGCACAGGACAAGCAGAGCTGCTGTTCACAGTGGTCCCCATTTCTCATGAGCTGAGCTGGGATGAGCACACAGCACAGAGGACAGACATCCCTGGCGCTCCGAGCTGCCACCAGTGCAGGTGTTCATCCCAAATAAATGCTGCTGACCCCTGAGACGTGGGACCCGCTCAGACCGAGCATGAAATACACATTCCCATCTTCCATGTCCATCCGGACTTTATGGGTCCTCCAAGGAGGAAGTAGAGCGAAAGCCCAGCTCAAAGGCCTCCCAGCCCAGGAAATGAAGGAAGGAGGAAGCACACTGGCTGCCTGGCCCAGGTAGAGGGGATTATCTCTGTGTGAGAGGAACCAGACAAAGCCATGGCAGAGCTTCCCGCTGCACCCAATGGGACTGCAAAGCTTGGAGGGCTTGGGGTGTGTTTGCTGACCACCACCAGCACAGGGCTGGTCCTGCTGGACGCCCGCTGTCCCTGGGTGCTGCTCGTATGAAGAACCGCTGCAGGCAGAATGCATGTCTATATTTAATAAGCTGGATATTTACGTTAACTAAATAGCAGCTAATTATGAAAACATACTTAAGAGTCTGAGCAATTAAGCAATAATATATTACATACTTATTAAGCCTCCAATACACATGTCCTTAATAATCAAAATATTAACATGCAGCTACTCTTCTATTATACAGCAACTCCGCTATTATACAGAGAGTGTCCTATTACTGCCAAATTAAATGCGTAGTTAGGCGAATTTAGGACACTTAATTTAATGTGTTCCCAAGAGTTCACTATGGCAGAAGCTGCAAGACAGGCCTCAACACAGGCAGCACAGGGCTCCCAGAGCTGCCCTTTGCTCCATGCCAAGTGGCTTCAGCTGTCCAGGGATTTGCTCAACCCCTTTGGGGCTGCCCAGCGCTGGGAGAGGCCAATCCTCAGCTCCCAGATCCCAGCTTTGTAGGGTCTCTGCATTGGTTTCAGTGGATCACAATGGAAGTGAGGAAAAGAGGCATTGTAAAGCGGAGCTGGGGATGGAGATGCTTGGGGAGAAAGCCAGCTGCAAGTGGGGAAACCTGTGGGCAGGCTCCTCCATTGCCCCAAACACCAGATATGTTAGATATGGTGTTGTCACTAGATGCTGTTATATGTTGTCTGGTCGGATCTTGAGTTGTGATGCAAGGTGAGGGTGCTAAACACACCTGTAAATCCTTTCTGTAAAACCCAGGGGCATGTTTTCCCCTTCTCAATTAAGCCCCACAACAATAGGCTTCATTCTTCATCCCTTTACGCATTTTTTCCCTGTGCACAGTGGGTGTGAAGTGTAAACAGGCTGATTTGGTGTCAGTTTACACCTCATTGTGCATAGGAAGAAATAAGGGTGAGAAAGGCAGGGACTGGCAGGGCCTCTGAGGCTCTGGTGGCCAGAGGGAATGAGAAGAAAACATGGATCCCTGTGCCAGGAAGCCCTTTCAGTTAAAATAATACAAATAGTACCACATCAAAATGATTATCTTTGTAATGCTTGAGGTGAGGATGGGGGCACGGGTCTGGAAAGCCATGGAGTGCTCCTGGCAGGCCATGAAACGTAGAGACGTGTAGGGCACAAGTGGCAACCACTGGGGGTGGGCTGAGTGCCCCACTGAGGAGCTGCTGCCCGCTGCTGGATGTTGCTGAGGCTGTTTCCCCTATGGCTCCTGGCTGGGATGATTTATGGGGCGAGGAAAGCACGCTGATAAATGTTGCGGCTGGGCCCGGTGCAGACCTGGGGTATCACAGCCCCATCCAGACGGCCTTAATGGAAGCTGCCGGCACCGCGGAGCGAGGCGATATTTATGGCCGTCTGTAGTGCCACTGCGGGGCATTCATCACTGCTTTGGGCTGAGGGTGAGGGCAGGGCGAGACCACGTGCTGCTGTGGGGAGGCGTGGGTGCAGGTGCTGGGGCTGAGCTTTCCTTGGGGAAAAGGCTCTGTTCCCTCAGCTGCTCCCAATGTTCTCCATCACTGATTGATCGGATGGGATGGGATGGGATGGGGATGGGATGGGGATGGGATAGGATGGGATGGGGATGGGGATGTGGATCGGCATAGGGATGGGGATGGAATGGGATGGGGATGAAGGGAACAGGAGGGGGTCCAGCTGGCCCCAGGCCAGCAGGCAGGTAGTGCAGTTGGGCTCTGTAGCACTGAAGCTCACAGCCTGGGGGCTGGCCGAGTTTGGCCACGCTGCACTCCATGGGAGGCAGAGAGCTCGGTGGTGCGCAGAGCTGGGGAGGCTCAGAGCCGGAGGTGCTCAGTGCCAGCAGTGCTCAGAGCCAGCTGTGTTCAGAGCTGGGGATTCACAGAGCCGGGGGTGCTCAGAGCTGGGGATGCGCGGAGCCAGAGGTGCTCAGCATCGGGGATGCTCAGAGCTGCTGCGCGGTGATGTTCGGAGCCGGGGGTGCTCAGTGCCAGAGGAGCTCAGAGCTGGGGGTGCTCAGTGCCAGAGGAGCTCAGAGCTGGGGGTGCTCAGTGCCAGAGGAGCTCAGAGCTGGGGGTGCTCAGTGCCAGAGGAGCTCAGGGCTGGGGGTGCTCAGCACCGGGGATGTTTGGATGGGGGTGCTCAGAGCCGGGGGTGCTCAGCAGAGGATGCTGAAAGCCGGGGCCGTTTGGAGGCGGGGATTCTCAGAACCAGCTGTGTTGGGGCTGGGGCCGCTCGGGGCCGGAGCTGCGTGTGGGGCTGGGGGCGCGTGGGGCCGGGCAGGGCGGTGTGGGGCCGAGCACAGCCTGCGGGGTGATCCCAGAGCAGAGCAGCGGGGCGCGGCCGCAGCCCCGCATCGACCCGCTGGTGTCCATGGGCACGGCGGCCCCACGCCGCCCTACAGCAGCACGCAGGGCCGCTTGGCTTTGGCCGGCGCGGGGTTGAGCACGGCGCGCACCGCCTCGGTGAACACCTCCTTAATGCCCTCCTGCTGCAGCGCGGAGCACTCCAGGTATTTGACGGCGCGGATCTGCCTGCACAAGCTGAGGCCCTGCTGGGTGCTGATGGGCGCCTGGTTCTGCTCCTTCAGGCGCCGCATGGTGTCGGGGTTTGTGCGCAGGTCCTTCTTGGTGCCCACCAGCAGCACGGGCACGCTGGGGCAGTGGTGGCACACCTCGGGGTACCACTTGTGCTTGACGTTCTCGTAGGAGGGAGGGCTGGCGATGGAGAAGCAGATGATGAAGACGTTGGTCTGGGGGTAGGAGAGCGTCCGCAGGCGGTCGTATTCCTCCTGCCCGGCCGTGTCCCACAGGTTGAGGTTTATAGTCCTCCCGTCCACCGTGTTCTGCGCGCTGTAGTTGTCGAAGACGGTGGGGATGTACTCCTTGGGGAAGGCGTTGGTGGTGTAGCAGATGAGCAGGCACGTCTTCCCCACCGCGCCGTCGCCCACCACCACGCATTTGATGCTCTGCATCGCGGCGCCGTCTGCTTCAGCAGCCTGTGGGGTGGGACGGGGTCAGGGGGGGCGTGGGGGGCTCGGTGCCACCGCCCGCAGCCCCCCGCAGTCGGGTGGGGAGCGGTGTGGGAGGGGAGCTTGGAGTCGTGCTGGGGGTCGTGGGGGGGCAGTGGGCTCATAGCTGTGGGGATGCGGCACTGAGGGAGGTGGGCAGTGGGGGTGGGGATCACAGCATCACAGAATGGTTGGGTTGGAAGGGACCGCAAGGATCAGGAAGCTCCAACCCCCCCCAACAGGCAGGGCCACCAACCTCCACATTTCAGACCAGCCCAGGCTGCCCAGGGCCCCATCCAACCTGCCCTTCAACACCTCCAGGGATGGACGGGGCATCCACAGCCTCTCTGGGCAGCTGTTCCAGCACCTCACCACTCTCTCTGCAAACAACTTCCCCCTCACATCCAACCTCAATCTGCCCTCCTTCA